>CM053331.1:3850007-4162507 GCA_028583605.1 Dastarcus helophoroides
GACCTCTCGGTTAGGTATATTGCGTGATTCAAAATCACCTGGCGCCCCTTTTTGGTATTCTTTAGATGTGCCGCGCAATTACCAAACTTAATTCTATTTAAGCGGAATCTTGGACTTAGAAATATTTCCTGAGTTCCGGACTTGTCAAATTTTGGAAAGTTTTCCACTCACTAGATTATCACATCGGCCCAAACGAGGGGTCCTCACAGGGGTGTACGACTCCCAGCCTGTAACAAGAAGAGGCTCTTGCTCTTTCCCCAACGCTAGCCGGCGATAGTGAAGGAAATTATTTCATAGCTCGATAGTGGCGGCACTTAGAAGAATTTCTTGGAAATTATAAATACTAAGCCACCCTTCCTTCACTGGGGAAAAATCCCGTAACACTAAAGCTTTGTGCAAAGTAGGTGCCACGTAAACTCACAGTTGACCAACAACAACAACGAATCGATGCTTCAGAGGAGTGTTTGGCGCTGTTAAACCGCAATTAAATGGAATTCTATTATCGATATTTGACAATAGGTGAGACATCGCTTTACCAATATACATCAGAATCCAAAAAACAGTTAACTGAGTAGACAGCAGTCGACGAACCGAATCTAAAGCGATCAAAGACGCAGCAGTCGGCCGGTAAGGTGATAGCTTCTGTATTTTGGGATGCGAACGGAATAATATTCATTGACTTTCTCTAAAAAGGAACCACCATTAACAGCGACTATTACTGTGCACTTTTGGATCGATTGAAGACTGAAATGGCAAAGAAACGGCCACATTGCCCAAAGAAAAAAGTGTTGTTTTACCAAGACAATGCATCGTATCACAGATCGATGATAACGATGGCAAAATTGAATGAATTGGACCTCAAATTGCTCACCAACCCGCCGTATTCTTCAGATTTAGCCCCCAGCGACTTTTTTCTGTTTTCAGATCTCAAGAGAATGCGTGTTGAGAAAAAATTTAGGTCCAATGATGAAGTAATTGCTGAAACTGAGGCATATTTTGACGAGAAAGAGAAATCGTATTTTAAAAATGGTATCGAAAATTCGGAATATCGCTATACTCGTTGTATCGTCCTCGAAGGTTAAATAATAAAATTAAGCTTTGTCAAAATTTTGTTTTTTTTTCTTACTTATCCTACGAATTTATTGAATGACCTGGTATATATTTAATTTGTTAATTTAAAAATAAATTCACTTTTAATATTTTTGCTAACAATCGTTCATCTCTATTTAAACGCCACAAGTCTCTATTACAATAAATCAGAGCTTTAATAATACCAAATTAATGAAGGTTAAAAATGTTTGTGACAATCATGTGTATCAACTTTAAACATGAAAATCATAAACGAAATTATTTGAGGGTTATCTTTAGGTTAAATTATTTCTGTCCTTTTTATTTAAGACTTATATTTAAATAACTTTCAGAAACAATATTCATTAAAATGTATATTTAAAAGGTTTTACGGTAATTGTTGGTTATATTTATTTTAAAAATACTTTCTACAACATTGATGTTAAAACAATATTTTTGCTTTTATGCGTTTAATTTAATTATTATTAATCCTTATTGATAAATTTTATCAATGTTAACATTGAAGCCAATAGTAAGTTTTTATGAACGTTGTTAATCTCTCATTCTCCATTACTTTTCCAAAAACCGTATTATTCAACATTTTACATCTATAATATAAAAATGAATCGCAAAATGTGTTGGTAAGCGCATAACTCAACAACGCCTGGACCAATTTGGCCAAATCTTTTTTTAAAATGTTCGTTGAAGTTCAAGGATGGTTTTTACAGCGAGAAAAATTAGAATTATTGCTGGAAAAACCCTAAAAATAGCCCTTTTCTTTTTCCCATACAAATGATTTGTAACTAAAACGTAGTCAATTTGAGCTTTATTGCTATGGCATAAAGTTCATATTAAATTACAAGCACTCACTGTTGTCTAAGCAATGTAGGTGTGTTCCTAACGTCAAAGATCATATCTATCAAAACAATGTGCGTGTGTGCGTTAGAGCACAGAATACATAGTTGGAGGAGTTTAATGTCGCGTTCCGAAACTCGCGTTTCTTTTGTATTAGTTTCGGCACGCGAGATAAAATGCATCAGTTTCCACGTCATTACATCAGTCAAACAAAAATCGCGTTACCACCCAGGGGCAATCATTAAGTGTTTGTGGTATTAATCTAGAAAACCCATGTTTCTCACATGGTCAATTGTATGTTGCCTGTTCCCGTGTTGGAAAACCATCAGATTTGTTTATCTATGCGCCAGGTAATCAAACAAAAAACATCGTATACCACAAAGCACTACAATGATAATAATAATAATTATAATTCACATGATTAACAATAAAGCGATTACTTACTTTTAAATCCTTATATATGTTTTATTTAATTATTTTTTATTCACAACGCCCTATCACCAGGGTGACGGTTCTGTTCAGGAGAATTTTTTAAAATACGTAGGCACAAAAACTGCCACATTACAAATCTTTTTGACAGGACGAAGTCTGTCGGGTCAGTTATCTATATATATAAAAATCAAACCCGTTTTCCGTTGTCACGACATCACATAAAAACGGCTTGACCGATTTGGCTAATTTTGGTCTTGAATTATTCGTGGAAGTCCAGGGGAGGTTCTTACGGAGAGATAATTTTAAAAAAATCTTGATAAAGTGTAAAATTAACATCTTTATACTCCCATATACAAACAGTTTGTACTAATACTTAAAATCCAATTTGAACCTTAATACCATACAGTAAAGTTTAAGTAGGTATTAGTGAAGAGATTTCGGGAAGGCAAAACAATCGAAGACAAACAAAGTGACCTTAGTTCTGTCAAACACATTCAATGTCATCATATGTCATTTCATTTAAGCAGCGATAATTATTCTGTTTAAATAAGTTTAAAATCCCCGGTCGAAGACGGGGCGAGCAGCTAGTAAGATATAAAAAGTATTCGTTGAAAAAGTTATTAGTTACCAATGTTAATGTTGATATCAATATTAATGTTTTATAAACATTGATATTCTTTTATTTTCCATTACTTTTCCAAAAACCGTATTATTCGGCATTTTACATAAGATATAAAAAGTATTCATTGAAAAAGTTATTAGTTACCAATGTTAATGTTGTAGAGAATTGTAGTTATAAATGATTAAAAACGTTAGTTAATACTTGAAAAATTGATGTTTATTGTATGACTGACAATATGATGTATATTAATATAAACAACATTATTATTTCCATATCAACAACGCTCTTCTTTTTCTGACGCGAGCAGCCTCGCCTTTTCAGAAAACCAGCGGTTTTGTGCAGTTGCCGTTTTGTGTAGCTTTTCTGGTGCAACATGGTGCAACATGCCGCCTGCCTTAAAAGTATTAACTTTTAATGAACATAAATAACAATATTAAAACATAGCCTCAGGTAAGCGCAAAACTAAACAAGGATTTCTTTAAAGAAAACCAAACAACCACTCACGTCCAGCCTTTTCTTCATCACTTCACTTTTTGGGAATTTCAATGTTCAGGGCTTTCGCATATTTATAAGCTGATTTTCTAGCATCGGTCCAAGGCCATAAAGCATTTTTAAGTATCTTTGTAAATATTCTACCATTAGGTTTTCTTGTTATAAAAATTTGTCTCACTGTTGTATTTGGACGATATTCAAATGTTTTCCCTTCGCTCAGAGATTAAAAATTTGAAACAGAATAATAAATATTGTAGTTTCTAGCTACTTCCCTTAAAGATGAACCACGATTTACTTCTTCTACTGGTGCTTTGACTTCCTCAGAAGTTTTTCTAACACGCTGTGTCTTTTTTATCCAAATTCTGGGCTGTATAAAGTATCAAAATAAAATATTAGATGTAGTGAAAGTAGGAGGAATGGGTTATGACCCAAACCTTTTGCTTTGTGTGAACCCATTTTTCCTGCATGTACACTTATATATATACATATATATATAAAATCACTCTACTTAAATGTAAGAATACTAATCCATCTATTTTAAGTATTAATTAGTACTTTACAATATACTCTTGATATAAATAAATTAATTTCTAAAAATGTTATTTAATTAAGGAAATTATTACACTTATAATTAAAATATAAAAACTTACCGTCATCAGCAAAAAACGTTAGTTATTCATAACACTGAACACAAAACTTTGACACAGCTGCAACTAAAGTGACAGTTTACTTATTAATAGTACCATCCATAGGCCAAATAACGATACATAAAATTAATATTCCACAATTTAAATTAAAATAACCCATTTCTCCTGTGACCCATTTCTACCCACTCTCCCCTACTTTGCAAAACCTAGATGACTTAAGGCTTTGGATTATTAACGTTATTAATCCTTTATTCTCTAGCACTTTTCCAAAAACCATATTATTCAGCATTTAATATAAAATGTAAAAAGTATTTATTAAAAAAGTAATAAGTTACCAATGTTGATGTCAATAATAGTGATTTACAAAGGTTAATAATCTTTCATTCTTTATTACTTTTCCAAAAACCGTATTTGGTATTTATCAAAACATGTAAAAAGTATTGTTGACGTTGATGTTAATAATAATGTTTTATAAACGTTAATAATTGCTTATTCTCCATCACTTTTCCAAAAACCGTGTTATTCAGCATTCAACATAAAATAAAAAAAGTATTTACTAAAATGAATATAAGTTACCGATGTTGACAAGAATGTTAATAATAATATAATATTAACATTAATAATCTATTATGTTTTATCGGTTTTCCTTGAACAGTATTGTTTAGCATTCAAAATGTAAGAAGTGTTTTATCAAATAGACGAGGTTTACTGGTCAAATTTTCAAGTGCACGTTAGTTGTAAGTTCCATTTTTAATCATTTTTTTTAAACCATACTATAAAGCACTTTACAAATCTAAACACTTTTGTCCCTAAAAGAAACTTAAAAATATTTCCTACTTTGCAAAATGTAACTTAAGGCTTAAAATATTAACGTTAATAATGTTTTATTCTTCTTCACTTTTTCGAAAACTATATTATTTAGCAGGTAACATAAAATGTAAAATGTATTTGTCAAAAAAATAGTAAGTTACTAATGTTAATGTCAATAATATTGTTTAACGAACGTTAGCAATCTTATTTTTTGCATTACTTTTCCAAAAACCGTGTTTGACATTTTTTATAAAATGTTAAAATTATTTATTAAAAAACTATAAGTTACCGATGTTGACGTTCATGTTAATAATAATATTTTGTAAACATTAACCCTTCTTTGCATAATGATGAAAATTTTAATCATAATATTTAGTCAACAAAAAAAGGTACTCAAAACCCTTGTACTGTAAATTTGTTGTTGCTGGCAACTTTTTAAGCGACTATAGCGTACAACAAAACGCAGTTGTCAAAAAATAGTAAACGTCACTGTTAATTACCAGGCTTAGAACTTGTCATTCCGCTGTTTGTTGTGACTGGAAGAAAGAAGTGATATTTTAAATTGTTTTAAGGAAATAAACGGAGATATAAAATACAAGAAAAGTGAACATGAGTGGAAAAAAGGTTTGTTTTCATGTTTTTGTTATTTTATGTACAATTTATATCAAAACAGTGTGAATACATTTCTCGAAACTATGTGATGGAAATTTACATCACTGTGCAGTAACTTCACTTGTAATGTATGGCAATTTTTTTTTGTAAATGTTTATTTTATGTTGTTTTTTAGGGAAACTTGAATGAAAGAGATATTGAAGATTATCTTAGTAAGTTAGAAGGCAGTTGGCTCTCAGAAGATGGCCTTGATGACCAAGATTCCGACGATGAAAACCGCGATGCTGATGAAGTTATAAGAGTGTTGCAGGAGAACGAGGATGATGATGATGATGTGGATGAAACTGCTGACATTGATCCCCCTCTTGTAGAACCAGAAGATCAAGAATCCTCTCACCCATCAACATCATCCAATTTGCAGTCTTCATCCAGTTTTCCATTTGACAAAAGAAGCTTAATTTGGAAAAAAAGGAATCTGGTGTATGATACAGATAAAATTACTTTCTTGGGGAGTTCTACTGCTTTAGGCAATCTATCACACCTAGAAACTCCATATCAATGTTTTAACCATTTTATCACTAAAGATTTTATCAAAACATTAGTAGAGGAGACAAATTTATATATAATACAGAGTAATTCTAGTTCATCTATAACATTTACAGAATATGATTTGTATAAGTTCTTTGGTATATTATTATACATGTCAGTAATCAAATTTCCTAGCACAAGATCATACTGGTCGCCCAAGTTTGGATATGAGCCCATTTCTTCAACAATGCCACTAAACAAGTTTGAGAAAATAAAGTTATCATTACATTTTAATAACAATGATCTTCACAAACCTATAGGTCATCCAGAACATGACAGGCTTTATAAAATCCGCCCTGTTATCAAGCATCTCAATGAGAGGTTTGCCACAGTGCCAATGAATCAAAGACTTTCTGTGGATGAACAGATGTGTTCTACCAAAATAGGGCATTTTTTAAAACAGTATCTGCCTAAGAAGCCCCATAAATGGGGCTTCAAATTGTATGTTCTCTGTGATTTGATGGAATATGCCCACAAGTTTGAGGTATATTCTGGACAAGAGAATACAGAGAAACTCCCAGATGAACCAGATATTGGTGCAACAGGAAATGTTGTAGTTCGTTTGCTTCGAGGAGTGCCAAGAAACCAAAACCACATCATATACTTTGATAATTTTTATACCTCTTTGCCATTGGTAGTTTTTTTAGCTAAATCAGGAATTCACAAAGTGGAAACTGTGCAACAAAACAGGATACCAAATAATAAACTTCCAGAGAAGAAAAATTTCATGAAAAAATCTGTGCCCAGAGGTAGTTTTGAGAAAAGAGTGTCTGTGAATGATAGTATAGATTTGAGTTGTGTGGCTTGAAAAGATAATAAGATAGTAACCCTGTTATCTTCTTATTCTGGAGCATTGCCTGTAACTAAAGTCAATAGATTTGACAGGACAACAAATAAAAAAATTGATATTACTTGCCCGTTTATTGTCCAAGAGTACAATAAACATATGGGAGGAGTAGATCTCATGGATAGCTTTTTGGGCAGAAATCATATAAAAATGAGGTCTAAAAAGTGGTATTTGCGTATTTTTTTTCATCTATTTGATCTAGCTATTATAAACTCTTGGATTATTTATAAAAAAAATGCTCAAGAAAGAGGTGAACCTAAAAAGAGTCTGCTTACAATGGGCCAATTCAGAAATGAATTGGCCTTTGTGCTATGCAACAGAGGAACCTCCAAAGAAGCTAAAAGAGGGCGTCCTAGTACCAGTTTACTAGAAAAAGAACTACAATCAAAAAAAAAGAAAAGGTTCTCCAGCTCCACCACCTCCAAAAGACATAAGAAAAGATGGTGCTGAACATTGGCCAAAAGTAGGTGGGTCACTCCGGTGCAAATTTCCCAAATGTAAAGGTTATTCCACAATTTCGTGTATTAAATGTGGCGTCAATTTGTGCTTAAATAAAAATAATAATTGTTTTTTAAATTATCATAAAGAATAAAGAAGATTGAGTAAATAATATTTTTTTTATTTATTTAGTACTGAGCTAAATATGTAACAATGCATGATGATGTAAATTTCCATCATATTGTTTTTTACATAATACATATTTTTATTTACACTAGAATTTTTTAAACATTTTAACTTTGTTTATACAATATTTTATTGAAATAGATGAAGCTAGCGTTAAAAACAAAGCAATGATAAAATTTTGTTAATATTGCTTACGAATTGGTGGATAAGTTTGACCCATACATTTTTTAGCTTTTTATTGTTTAACCACGAACGAATTTTTCAAACATTTTAACATTGTTCAAACAATATTTTATTAAAATGGATGAAGCTAGCGTTAAAAACAAAGCAATGATAAAATTTTGTTACTATTGCTTACGGATTGGTGGATAAGTTTGACCCATACATTTTTTAGCTTTTTATTGTTTAACCACGAACAAATTTTTTAAACATTTTAACATTGTTCAAACAATATTTTATTAAAATGGATAAAGCTAGCGTTAAAAACGAAGCAATGATAAAATTTTGTTAATATTGCTTACGAATTGGTGGATAAGTTTGACCCATACATTTTTTAGCTTTTTATTGTTTAACCACGAACGAATTTTTTAAACATTTTAACATTGTTTATACAATATTTTATTGAAATAGATGAAGCTAGCGTTAAAAACAAAGCAATGATAAAATTTTGTTAATATTGCTTACGAATTGGTGGATAAGTTTGACCCATATATTTTTTAGCTTTTTATTGTTTAACCACGAACGAATTTTTTAAACATTTTAACATTGTTCAAACAATATTTTATTAAAATGGATAAAGCTAGCGTTAAAAACAAAGCAATGATAAAATTTTGTTATTATTGCTTACGAATTGGTGGATAAGTTTGACCCATACATTTTTTAGCTTTTTATTGTTTAACCACGAACGAATTTTTTAAACATTTTAACTTTGTTTATACAATATTTTATTGAAATAGATGAAGCTAGCGTTAAAAACAAAGCAATGATAAAATTTTGTTAATATTGCTTACGAATTGGTGGATAAGTTTGACCCATATATTTTTTAGCTTTTTATTGTTTAACCACGAACGAATTTTTTAAACATTTTAACTTTGTTTATACAATATTTTATTGAAATAGATGAAGCTAGCGTTAAAAACAAAGCAATGATAAAATTTTGTTAATATTGCTTACGAATTGGTGGATAAGTTTGACCCATATATTTTTTAGCTTTTTATTGTTTAACCACGAACGAATTTTTCAAACATTTTAACATTGTTTATACAATATTTTATTGAAATAGATGAAGCTAGCGTTAAAAACAAAGCAATGATAAAATTTTGTTAATATTGCTTACGAATTGGTGGATAAGTTTGACCCATATATTTTTTAGCTTTTTATTGTTTAACCACGAACGAATTTTTTAAACATTTTAACATTGTTCAAACAATATTTTATTAAAATGGATAAAGCTAGCGTTAAAAACAAAGCAATGATAAAATTTTGTTATTATTGCTTACGGATTGGTGAATAAGTTTGACCCATACATTTTTTAGCTTTTTATTGTTTAACCACGAACGAATTTTTTAAACATTTTAACTTTGTTTATACAATATTTTATTGAAATAGATGAAGCTAGCGTTAAAAACAAAGCAATGATAAAATTTTGTTAATATTGCTTACGAATTGGTGGATAAGTTTGACCCATACATTTTTTAGCTTTTTATTGTTTAACCACGAACGAATTTTTCAAACATTTTAACATTGTTCAAACAATATTTTATTAAAATGGATAAAGCTAGCGTTAAAAACAAAGCAATGATAAAATTTTGTTAATATTGCTTACGAATTGGTGGATAAGTTTGACCCATACATTTTTTAGCTTTTTATTGTTTAACCACGAACGAATTTTTTAAACATTTTAACATTGTTCAAACAATATTTTATTAAAATGGATGAAGCTAGCGTTAAAAACGAAGCAATGATAAAATTTTGTTAATATTGCTTACGAATTGGTGGATAAGTTTGACCCATACATTTTTTAGCTTTTTATTGTTTAACCACGAACGAATTTTTTAAACATTTTAACTTTGTTTATACAATATTTTATTGAAATAGATGAAGCTAGCGTTAAAAACAAAGCAATGATAAAATTTTTTTACTATTGCTTACGGATTGGTGGATAAGTTTGACCCATACATTTTTTAGCTATTTATTGTTTAACCACGAACAAATTTTTTTAGCATTTTAACATTGTTTAAAAAATATTTTATTAAAATGGATAAAGCTAGCGTTAAAAACGAAGCAATGATAAAATTTTGTTAATATTGCTTACGAATTGGTGGATAAGTTTGACCCATACATTTTTTAGCTTTTTATTGTTTAACCACGAACGAATTTTTTAAACATTTTAACTTTGTTTATACAATATTTTATTGAAATAGATGAAGCTAGCGTTAAAAACAAAGCAATGATAAAATTTTGTTAATATTGCTTACGGATTGGTGGATAAGTTTGACCCATACATTTTTTAGCTTTTTATTGTTTAACCACAAACAAATTTTTTAAACATTTTAACATTGTTTAAACAATATTTTATTAAAATGGATGAAGCTAGCGTTAAAAACAAAGCAATGATAAAATTTTTTTACTATTGCTTACGGATTGGTGGATAAGTTTGACCCATACATTTTTTAGCTATTTATTGTTTAACCACGAACAAAGTTTTTAAACATTTTAACATTGTTTAAAAAATATTTTATTAAAATGGATGAAGTTATCGTTAAAAACGAAGCAATGATAAAATTTTGTTATTATTGCTTACGGATTGGTGGATAAGTTTGACCCATACATTTTTTAGCTTTTTATTGTTTAACCACAAACAAAGTTTTTAAACATTTTAACTTTGTTTATACAATATTTTATTGAAATAGATGAAGCTAGCGTTAAAAACGAAGCAATGATAAAATTTTGTTAATATTGCTTACGAATTGGTGGATAAGTTTGACCCATACATTTTTTAGCTTTTTATTGTTTAACCACGAACGAATTTTTTAAACATTTTAACTTTGTTTATACAATATTTTATTGAAATAGATGAAGCTAGCGTTAAAAACGAAGCAATGATAAAATTTTGTTATTATTGCTTACGAATTGGTGGATAAGTTTGACCCATATATTTTTTAGCTTTTTATTGTTTAACCACAAACAAAGTTTTTAAACATTTTAACATTGTCTAAACAATATTTTATTAAAATGGATGAAACTAGCGTTAAAAACGAAGCAATAATAAAATTTTGTTATTATTGCTTACGGATTGGTAGATAAGTTTAACCCATACATTTTTTAGCTTTTTATTGTTTTACCACGAACAAATTTTTAAAACATTTTAACATTGTTTATACAATATTTTATTGAAATAGATGAAGCTAGCGTTTAAAAACAAAGCAATGATAAAATTTTGTTATTATTGCTTACGAATTGGTGGATAAGTTTGACCCATACATTTTTTAGCTTTTTATTGTTTAACCACGAACGAATTTTTTTAACATTTTAACATTGTTTAAACAATATTTTATTAAAATGGATAAAGCTAGCGTTAAAAACAAAGCAATGATAAAATTTTGTTATTATTGCTTACGGATTGGTGAATAAGTTTGACCCATACATTTTTTAGCTTTTTATTGTTTAACCACGAACGAATTTTTTAAACATTTTAACTTTGTTTATACAATATTTTATTGAAATAGATGAAGCTAGCGTTTAAAAATAAAGCAATGATAAAATTTTGTTATTATTGCTTACGGATTGGTGGATAAGTTTGACCCATATATTTTTTAGCTTTTTATTGTTTAACCACGAACGAATTTTTCAAACATTTTAACATTGTTCAAACAATATTTTATTAAAATGGATAAAGCTAGCGTTAAAAACGAAGCAATGATAAAATTTTGTTAATATTGCTTACGAATTGGTGGATAAGTTTGACCCATATATTTTTTAGCTTTTTATTGTTTAACCACGAACGAATTTTTCAAACATTTTAACATTGTTCAAACAATATTTTATTAAAATGGATAAAGCTAGCGTTAAAAACGAAGCAATGATAAAATTTTGTTAATATTGCTTACGAATTGGTGGATAAGTTTGGCTCATACATTTTTAAGCTTTTTATTGTTTAACCACGAACGAATTTTTTAAACATTTTAACATTGTTTATACAATATTTCATTAAAATAGACGTTTAAAAACAAAGCAATGTTAAAATTTTGATATTATTGCTTACGGATTGCTGAATAAGTTTGACCCATACATCTTTTAGCTTTTTATTTTCATAGTATGTTCAAAACCAAGCAAATGCGTCAGAATTTGGTCAATTCAAATTTATAAAGAGCCAGCAGTTGCCCGCAACTTCTTCTGCGTAAAAATTTTTTCAGTTATTTATCATTAGAATTCCCGTTAGTTCCTCCGAGACGTCGCCACGGTTCAATCTCGCGGAACTGCAACTTACGCAAACTGTACAAATATTTAGGATATTCCGCCGTCATAAACTTTATACTTCTTTGTATTTTCTCGGTATCCGTTGGAGACCGAAATACCTCCGAGACGCACTTTGGATATAAATCCTGCATTTTTGTGAAATATACAAGGAAAAACACGTAGAGACAATTTATAAAAACGTGTGTCAAGCCGCTTTAGGGAGTATTTACCTTCCCTCGAAAGTCCATATCTGAATCCGAGAAAATATATATCTTGAAGATTGCTCTTGAAAGATGTAAGAATATCTTTTAAAAATTAAATCTCGAGAGGGGGAACCTGCGGAATTGTTGTTCTCTTGTAAGAGAGTCGATAGAATACTTGACTTGTAAAAATAACCAAATAATAAGACCAGGTTTTTAAAGAATAAATTTTAAGAAAGAACTTAGCCTAATCTTACGATTTTGATAAATACATTTTACATTTTATGTTGCATGCTGAATAATACGGTTTTTGGAAAAGTTGTGGAGAATGAGATATGATCAACGTTAATATAACATTATCATTGATATCAACGTCAACATCAATAACTTATCATTAAAGAACGATAATATTTAAACTAAAAGTATCAAATTAGCGATAACTTTTTAATAACAATGTTGTCAAATAAATTTTTAAACTAAGTTACACTTTTCAAGAGCGACCATTTCTGCTTACATTATTGGTCAACAGTCCACCACTAAACGTCTAACGTCCACTACTAAACGTCTAAGAGACTGGCACTATTGCAGTTTAAAAGGTATTTTTTGCAGAGCGGTTATTGAAGCTATTCTGCAGTTTATTTTACAAACTGAAAGGTGACAATATTCTTAAGAATCACATAGACCAAGTTTACTAATTTTTTCTCGGAGCACTTGTTAACAATTAAATTTGTTTAACTTATTTTTTGTTGGTTTATTTAATCAAACAGACGAGATCTATTAAGATGGAAACCAGTCTTTGGTTTTCAAACTTTTATCTTTTAAAAATTAAATTTCAAAAGAGGGAACTTGCAGAATTTTTGTTCTCTTGTTAAAGAGTCAATAAAATACTTGACTTGCAAAAATAACCAAATAATAAGACCAAGTTTTTAGAAATAAATTTTAAGTAAGAAGCTAGCCTAATCTCACGATTTTAATAAATACTTTTCACATTTTATGTTGAATGCTGAATAATACGGTTTTTGGAAAAATTATGGAGAATGAGATATAATCAACGTTGATATAACATTATTATTGATATCAACGTCAACATCGATAACTCATCATTAAAGAACGATAATATTTAAACTAAAAGTATCAAATTAGCGATAACTTTTTAATAACGATGTTGTCAAATAAATTTTTAAACTAAGTTAAACTTTTCAAGAGCGACCATTTTTATTTACATTATTGGTCAACAGTCCACCCCTAAACGTCTAACATCCACTACTAACCGTCTAAGGGACTGCACTATTGCAGTTTAAAAGGTATTTTTTGCAGAGTGGTTATTAAAGCTATTCTGCAGTTTATTTTACAAACTGAAAGGTGACAATATTCTTAAGAATCACATAGACCAAGTTTACTAATATTTCCTCGGAGCATTTGTCAACAATTAAATTTGTTTAACTTATTTTTTGTTGGTTTATTTAATCAAACAGACGAGATCTATCAAGATGGAAACCAGTCTTTGGTTTTTAAACTTTTATCTTTTAAAAATTAAATTTCAAGAGAGGACACTTGCGGAATTTTTGTTCTCTTGTAAAAGAGTCAATAAAATATACTTGACTTGCAAAAATAACCAAATAATAAGACCAAGTTTTTAGGAATAAATTTTAAGTAAGAAGCTAGTCTAATCTCAAGATTTTGATAAATACTTTTCACATTTTATCTTGAATGCTGAATAATACTGTTTTTGGAAAAGTTATGGAGAATGAGATATGATCAACGTTGATAAAACATTATTATTGGATCAACGTCAACATCAATAACTTATCATTAAAGAACGATAATATTTAAACTAAAAGCATTAAATCAGCGATAACTTTTTAATGTCGATGTTGTCAAATAAATTTTTAAACTAAGTTACACTTTACAGGAGCGACCATTTCTGCTTACATTATTGGTCAACAGTCCACCACTAAACGTCTAACGTCCACTACTAAACGTCTAAGAGACTGCACTATTGCAGTTTAAAAGGTATTTTTTGCAGAGTGGTTATTGAAGCTATTCTGCAGTTCATTTTACAAACTGAAAAGTAACAATATTCTTAAAAATCACATAGACCAAGTTTACTAATATTTCCTCGGAGCATTTGTCAACAATTAAATTTGTTTAACTTATTTTTTGTTGGTTTATTTAATCAAACAGACGAGATCTATCAAGATGGAAACCAGTCTTTGGTTTTCAAACTTTTATCTTTTAAAAATTATATTTCAAGAGAGGGAACTTGCAGAATTTTTGTTCTCTTGTTAAAGAGTCAATAAAATACTTGACTTTCAAAAATAACCAAATAATAAGACCAAGTTTTTAGAAATAAATTTTAAGTAAGAAGCTAGCCTAATCTCACGATTTTAATAAATACTTTTCACATTTTATGTTGAATGCTGAATAATACGGTTTTTGGAAAATTTATGGAGAATGAGATATGATCAACGTTGATATAACATTATTATTGATATCAACGTCAACATCGATAACTCATCATTAAAGAACGATAATATTTAAACTAAAAGTATCAAATTAGGGATAACTTTTTAATAACGATGTTGTCAAATGAATTTTTAAACTAAGTTAAACTTTTCTAAAGCGACCATTTCTGCTTACATTATTGGTCAACAGTAGGTGACCAATCCACCACTAAACGTCTAACATCCACTACTAAACGGCTAAGAGACTGCACTGTTGCAGTCTAAATTGTATTCGTTTTGCAGAGTGCTTGTTGAAGCTGTTCTAGAGTTTGTTTATTATACAAAGTGAAAGGTGGCGCTATATTCAAGAATCACATGAACGAAGTCTACTAATATCTTCTTGGAGCATTTAAATTTGATTAACCCTTTTGTTGTTGGTTTATTTAGGTTTATTTAACCAAAGAGGCAAGGCTTATTATGAGATAAAAACCAGTCTTTGGTTTTCAAACTGTAAATTTGATAATTCACCTACTTATTGACGTGTGAATTTGTGTTTTTTGTGGGGGCTTTATAGGCCCTGTCACCTAATTTTTTTTGTAACGTCCATACATGTGTTTGAGTTTCATTCAGTATTATATATCCAGGGTTTTACAGCCAAGCCCAATATCTAACCTACACTCGTACCTTCCAGATTTTCTGGTCTCAGTATTTCTTTGCCAGTCAGATTATATCTTTATTTAAGAGATTTGGACAATCACACGCAATGTCTAAACTTGTTTTCTTTTCAGTCCCACTCAGTCAACATTGGTCACTTTCTGCTAAGTAAAGTTTAACCAGATGTCCTTTAAAATTCCGATAGTCAGTAAGCAGATTTAGTGCTTCGCTTAGAGTGCTTTTATTTATAACAAGAAATACTTCAGCCCTTGATTGCAAGGTTTTATCCATCAGCAATCCCGCTTACCTGCATGTAATTATTTTGCTCCACCGGTTCAAATGAACCCGTTTGAGGTTTCTTAGGACGATGTTTTTGCCTACATCATACGGCATGCCTACGATCTGTTTAAAAGAAACTTTTACTGAGCCCCCTCTTGCCAGCTTGTCGGCGACCTCATTGACGGAAATGTTTAACCAGATGTCCTTTAAAATTCCGATAGTCAGTAACCAGAATTAATGCTTTGCTTAAACTGCTTTTATTTATAACAAGAAATACTTCAGCCCTTGATTGCAAGGTTTTATCCATCAGCAATCCAGCTTTCCTGCATGTGGTTATTTTGCTCTACCGGTTCAAATGTACGAGGTTTTTTAAGACGATGTTTTTGCCTACATCATAAGCATGCCTACGATCTGTTCAAAAGAAACTTTTACTGAGCCCTCTCTTGCCAGCTTGTCGGCGACCTCATTGACGGAATTCAAGTTAAACAGAAATTAAATTTTAGAAGAAATAATTTAATTTTTCTCCTTATCCTAAAACAAATATATTGTTGATTTGCTTCCATTATTTGAGCAACGCAAATTACATCCCTCAATGTGAATGAGAACCTTTTAAAGAAATATTAGAAATGCGATAAAACAATTTTCAAGTTAAAACTCATTTGATGTTTCAATCTGAAAGTGACGAGGAAATTTGAAAGTAAATCGCAATCAAGAGAATCCCCTGAAACTTTTTTAATTTTGCTCAGACCAAGTAATATGGAAATAATTTTAATTCTTAGGCGAAAAACGCTAAAGCGAACACTAAATGAGCATTTAAAAGGCTTCAAATTTTATATTTTATTAAGTCTACTTGCAGTGAAGCCATTTTCAAGAGCTTGCACCTGCAATATTGCATAATTAAATTCAGGAAAATGATTCAATCTCAATATATTTCTCAAAGCCGATAGGCAGTGCAATTCAAAAACAAAGTTTTATTGCTGCACTTGTAAGAGATTTATTACTTGGATTTATAAACGATAGATTAGCACTGTTTAAAAAAAATGCTTCTTTACCTTAAACCCTGAAGAAATTGTAAAAATTTCAATATTTTGATATCATTAGATATCACAATCAAATATTTTTTTTATCCTTAATTTTTATTGTAAAGCTATTTAGTGTTTCTAGGAATTTTGACCTTTTTTAATCCTATTTAATTTACACTTTAGCTAAAACAAATTTTGATTTTTTTATAGCTTTAGGATGAAAATTAAAGAGGAATTAAAATGACAACTAAAAACGTAAACTTAAGATTTAAAAAAAGTCAAAGTTGTGACCTTTTTTCAAAATTTTGAATGTGAATGGACTTGA
Source organism: Dastarcus helophoroides (assembly GCA_028583605.1). Classification (NCBI taxonomy): domain Eukaryota; kingdom Metazoa; phylum Arthropoda; class Insecta; order Coleoptera; family Bothrideridae; genus Dastarcus; species Dastarcus helophoroides. Next base: position 3,866,987 of record CM053331.1, read on the forward strand.
CGACCTTTTGTTAATTTTGTCACTTTCAAGTCAATATATTTGCCTAATCATTGCATGTCACACCGAGGGCGCTTGCATTTAATGAATATTGCTATGCAACCCATAATACAAGAAAAGGATTGCACTACTCGTCACATTTGTTACTTTAGTTACATCATATATAAACTGATTGGAAGAGCTGAATATTGATGAAATAAATCGATTTCTTTACAGTTCCCATATGACTGAAACAAAGAATTTTTTTTTAGTTTGATTTATTTCACGTTATAACAACAGACACTTTATTCCATATATTTCTCTCTGACATAAATATATTTTCTCTCTTGCATAAATATATTCTCTCTCTGACATAAGTGTCAACTATCCTGAGAGAAGCTATCTCCTTCCTGATGTGTGGATAAGTCTCGGAAAACTTCTTTCATCATAGTTGACATTTATGTCAGAGAGAAATGTACGAAATAAAGTGTCTAATTTAAACGCATTCCTAGTTTTAATTGTAGAAATTTTGGGCAGAGCCAACCTCTCATTTCTTTATGAAACATGTTAGCAACAGAATCTAAAAGGGGTGTTTTTCAGGACTAATAATTTCTCAAAAATAAAAAAAAACCAGTGAAGGTTCAAGTTGTGCATTCTGCGGTTTTCGACGAAACGCCGCCAGTTGCAGCGCGTACCGAAGCGCCGTCTATTGTGGACGTGCACTCAGTTGACGGCCGTCGCGTCGCGACATTCCCGGCCGATGCAGCAGGAAAGCAGGCAGGATCGATTGCCCCACCCCTGTAACTCGGCAACCCGCCGTACGATCTTTCTCTCTCTTCACGCACGCATCTATCCCATCTCGCCCGCATTTCGTTTGTTTACATGTTGCTGTCTGTTTTATTAAACTACCAAGACGAACTGCTGCCACTTATTTCGTTTCATAAGCTCTCTTACTGATTCAATTTGTTTGTCGCCCCCGGGACGTTATTGCTAGAAAAATATGGGGGCTGTTAGAGCAGCTGGGATAACGGTTGTTAACATTGGAAGTGAAGGGGTTGCAGGTGAGGGCATTATTCACAAATGATCAAGACTATAAATTCACAAGAAAAAAATCAATTCGAATTATACTACTTATCGAAATCAACGGTTTTAAAAACACCAATTTTTGTGTAAGTTTTTTAAGGATATGATTTAAAAAAAATAAATAACAAACACAAGCAGATTAAAGCTAAAAGTTTCTAGCCTTCAGGTCTTGGACTTAAATTTTTTTATCGTCTACAATCTTTAATTAATCATGCGGAAATCATAGAGGGATTTTTATTGTGGTTTATTTTTAAGAGGTCCACGAACTTAAATAAATTTGTCTTAATGACATTTTCTTACAGATCTTCAAGATATTGTTTTTAATTTAAATTGTTTTTAAAACCATAGGTAAATATTTACTACATTATTTTCGTCCAAACCAAAAAGTTAATTTTGCTTTTGCTAATCAATAACTTAATAAATTATAATTATGTAGAAAATGCAATTATAATTTTGAAAGCTGCAAAGCATTCCCTACAAATTCTGATCATTGGTTTTGCCAAATTATCTTCATTCAAATCAAAAAAAATCACCTTTGATTTTAATAATCAATAACACAAGAAATGGTAATCTTATAGAGAATACAACTATGGTTTTTAAAACTGCAAAGCATTTTCTACAAATTTTAGTCATTTTTAATTTAGTTTAATTAAAATTAACTAAATAAAAGATATAAATTCTACAATTGGGGATACAGGATATACTTTTTCCGGGATTGGACCGTGTCAAAGTGAACACTTGTGATGTGACTTTTCTGAAGTTGCGGCTATACGTGGGGATTGCAGCGGCGCGATATTACCATCTCTTCGCGAGCAAGCCTAAGTGATCGATTCTTCAAAAGAATTTCGAAAGTTGATGGACGGGATTTTTAAAAACTTTTACTAGACTGGAGATTGCAGCAACTCAATACAGGGTAGTGCAATGGAAGTGTCAACTAATCAAAATGATATTTTGCATAAGTTAATTATTTTAGTGTTTTGGATAAAGAAGTAGCTTTTTCTAACTTTAAACAATGATATTATTTGATAACGAAGGCTTCTACGGCCAGAGTCAGTACAGGATATACTTCTTCCCGGATTGGACCGTGTCAAAGAACTACTAAAAGTGTTCGACGTTTCGCCCACCATCGTAGGGGGCTTCTTCAGGAACAAAGAAAAGAAAAAATAAATGAAAAGAGGAATATGAGGGAATAAGCAAAAATGAAAGGATGAAAAGGCCAATTTCAAAACATCGGCGCATACCAGAGACAAATTTCTTCTAAATTAAAAACTGGTACAAAGGATAAGAAAGTTTAGACAGAAGAGCACGGTAACTCAGTATGTTCACCATATAAGAGGCGAAACAGAACGCGCAAATGAATTACCAATTACATTCTCTATTATTTTTCCAAAAACCGTACTATTCAGCATAAACAAATACTTAAGTAATTGCTTCATTAACATGATTTTTTAAGTATTTTATAAATCTTTTACAGCTCTAGATAAGCCTTTAAGAAATTTAAGACTTCTTTGACTTTGTAGGTTTTGTTAGAATTGAAAATTGGTACAAAAATTAAGAAAATTTAAACAAAAAAACACGGTAACTCAGAATGTCCACCAAACTAAAGGCGAAACTCTTCTGGGGATATTCGCTCAACTAAGCATAACTTAACAAATAATGACTAAATAAACTATAATTATAATAAGTGGGCAAGTAGTAACTGGAAACAAAGTTGTTATTTAAAATCAATGACGTACACCAAGATATCCATTATAAACTACCAAAAGAAAGTTAAAAATAAACTGCAGCTCAACAAAATTTCTTTCGTGCGTAAAATGTTGGCTTTGCTAGAAAAAAAAACGTTTTTTAAACTTTAAGCATCTTCTCGTTTAAAATAGGGATCATGTTGCATAAGGATTCACTGCACAACTGACAAACATATTCATCAAATACACGGTAGACGTCGTAGATTCGTTGGCAAGTTGTTGATAAACTATAATTATAATAAGTGGGCAAGTTTTAACTGGAAACAAAGTTGTTATTAAAAATCAGTGACGTACATCAAGAATTTCCTTATAAACTACCAAAAGAAACTTAAAAATAAACTGCAGCTCAACAAAATTTCTTTCGTGCGTAAAATGTTGGCTTTGCTAAAAAAAAACGTTTTTTGAACTTTAAGCATCTTCTCGTTTAAAATAGGGATCATGTTGCATAAGGATTCACTGCACAACTGACAAACGTATTCATCAAATACACGGTAGACGTCGTAGATTTGTTGGCAAGTTGTTGATAAACTATAATTATAATAAATGGGCAAGTTTTAACTGGAAACAAAGTTGTTATTAAAAATTAGTGACGTAGATCAAGAATTTCCCTATAAACTACCAAAAGAAACTTAAAAATAAACTGCAGCTCAACAAAATTTCTTTTGTGCGTAAAATGTTGGCTTTGCTAAAAAAAACGTTTTTTGAACTTTAAGCATCTTCTCGTTTAAAATAGGGATCATGTTGCATAAGGATTCACTGCACAACAGACAAACGTATTCATCAAATACACGGTGGACGTCGTAGATTCGTTGGCAAGTTGTTGATAAACTATAATTATAATAAGTGGGCAAGTTTTAACTGGAAACAAAGTTGTTATTAAAAATCAGTGACGTACATCAAGAATTTCCTTATAAACTACCAAAAGAAACTTAAAAATAAACTGCAGCTCAACAAAATTTCTTTCGTGCGTACAATGTTGGCTTTGCTAGAAAAAAAAATGTTTTTTGAACTTTAAGCATCTTCTCGTTTAAAATAGGGATCATGTTGCATAAGGATTCACTGCACAACTGACAAACGTATTCATCAAATACACGGTAGACGTCGTAGATTCGTTGGCAAGTTGTTGATAAACTATAATTATAATAAGTGGGCAAGTTTTAACTGGAAACAAAGTTGTTATTAAAAATCGGTGACGTACATCAAGAATTTCCCTATAAACTACCAAAAGAAACTTAAAAATAAACTGCAGCTCAACAAAATTTCTTTCGTGCGTAAAATGTTGACTTTGCTAAAAAAAACGTTTTTTGAACTTTAAGCATCTTCTCGTTTAAAATAGGGATCATGTTGCATAAGGATTCATTGCACAACTGACAAACGTATTCATCAAATACACGGTAGACGTCGTAGATTCATTGGCAAGTTGTTTCTTTCTTGATACTACAACCCATAATGCTAACAAAACGTTTGGATGTATCGTTGTGTCCAACGTTCCAATTTGCAGCTTCGCTCAAGGTAAAACAAGTACCATTGGCTTCGACATGACAAAATTCAAGTGTATGTGTGCAGGTTTCAGTTTCGTTGTAGCAGCTGAAGCAAGAAAAGCTTTAAACAGTGCAGATGTGAAACAGCAGATAGATAAAGATATGAAAGTAGCTCATTTGTAGGTATTTTATTCGACTGCGCTATAATAAATTAACTGACAATATTGTTGACGTATTATAGAAGTATTGAGATATTGAGGACAGTTATTTTAGCATCTTACGACACCTTACGGTATAAGGGAATTGATTATATATATATATTTTAGCATAAGGCTGCAACAAATTAATTTGCGGCAATTTTCTCAAGCAGCTTAGCTAATCTTTGCACTTCTTTAGATAATTTTAAAAATAAAAGTGTTGTTTTAGTGGTTACGTTTACAATCACTTAGAACTATCCATCTAAGTGATTGTGAAGGTAACCACTAAAACAACACTTTTATTTTTAAAATTATCTAAAGAAGTGCAAATATTATCTAAGCTGCTTGAGAAAAACGTCTCAATTTGGATGTTAACCAGTTAGTTGTTCTGAATTGAAACATTCGAAAAAAATCTCTTCAAATTAAAGTTAAAGACAATTTGGTTCTGGTTCAGAATGTTAAACTAATAACTAAAGCGACCTGTTTAATTTTGAATTACACCAGGCACTAAAAAAAATTAAAAATTATTACAATTTTAGGTTATTTTAAAACGCTGTAACTCAAAGAAAGATATTCATAGAAAGAATTTTAAAAAAAATTAAAAGTCCATCCCTAATTTTTAGTTTTTAAATTGTAAATTTCAAAAGATATAAGAATTTGCACTCTTTTAATAAATTATATAAAAATCGTGACTTAAACACTTTTTTAAATGGTTGCTTATTATAAAAATGTCTAGAAACTTTAGTAAATATTTTGTTAATGTTTTCACTATAAGTCTTTTCTAGGTAATTTAACTGTCTTTAACCTGACTGGTCTTTGTGCCCTACATAGTAATTTTTTATTGAATTATGGTTATTTAAAACAAACAAAAAATTTTTGACTTTGGTAATCAATAAGGTTAATAAAAATAATCGCACAGAAAATACAAGTACAGTTTCTAAAAATTTGCAGGTTATTTCATACAGGTTTTTTAGCATTTCTTATTTACATGGACAGTGATGTGTTTATTTTAGTATTCTTCGAAATATAATAACATTTTATTATTGTACAAATAAAAAATTAACGAGAGATATTCTTCGGAATACTTAATTTAAATTAAAGAAAATTTAAACAAATTGGTAATTAATTTATTTTAAATCTTTTTTTGTTTAAAAAAGAAGCCTTAGAATTGAACTAAAGAACTTTCGAACAATCTCTAACTCGTTATAAATGTGTTTGAGAAATAAGCAAAGCTCAAGTTCATCGTCTTGCTATGCACAAGTAAATTGCCAAGTTAAATTCTCCGCAATTTTTCCAAAAACTATACTATTCAGCATGAACTAATGTGTGAATTATTCCTTCATAAGTATGATCTCTTAGGTGTCTTATAAACACTTTACAGCTTTAGATGAGCATATTGAAACTTTTTAAGTCTATAAGTGTTTTCTTTAACTCTGTGACATTTTAAAAAATCCTAAGTTTAAGATTAATTTTCTTTTAGTTTAAAAATCTGGGTCAGTGTCTTATAAATTTAACCTGTATAAGAGTTTTTTTCTGTACAAATTTAGAACTTAAAAATAAAAGTTCGTCTTTTTTAAATATGTTATAAGTTAAAAATAATTGGAAAAAAAACATATTCATCACCAAGCGACTGAAATTTTACTCTAAATACCTTCAAAATAATCTCTAACACGTTAAAATTCTGTTTTTAAAATAAACACAGCTTATTTCGATTGCATTGCTACGCGCAAATAAACTGTTAGTTGCATTCTCCATCTTTTTTCCCAAAATTGTACTATTCAGCATAAACAAATACTTAAGCCATCTCTTCATTATTATGATTTCTTAGGTATTTAATAAACTTTCTACAGCTCTGAATAAGCTTTTTACAGCTTTAAAAGTAACCACTAAAAATCCTTAAGGATGGTTTTGCCCCATTAACCAAGAAATAACAAACCGTTTGGGTTCTTAGCAGCAAAAGCAACAATTTACACAAAGTTGAGATGCCCAGTGAAGTTCCTAGCGTCTATGCTTACAAAATTTAGGAGAAAGGTTTGGGTAAAAAAAAATAATTTTGTTGTTGTCAACCCTATCAAGGAGGATGACAAAGTGAGAGCTAAGATACTGTGGTGAGTCGAGTTCTACTAAACTGTTCTATTTCCTCGTTTGTTTTATTCGATTGATTTTATTCAATTTTTCTTGGAAATATTAAATCTACAAATATTGTACTATATAAAATTCTTTGTAACATAACGTTTTGCGTAAGAAACAGATTTCTTAGCGTTCACAAATTAGATAAGGGTTATTTGTTAGGCCTGGTTTGTTTCAAGCACAGATACCTAAACTGAGTAAAATAACATGTTAGTTTTGAAGGACCGCTGAAAAGTAGAGTAATAAATAAGGGTAAGTGCCGATAACGGAGACCGTAGCAAATATCTCGGCAAGACCATGTGGTGTTAGACTGGAGGAATTTTACGTTCGAAAAAGACCCTTATAAACACGTACAATTGTAAGTTATTTAAATTTTAATTATCGAAGTAAAACTTGCAAGATAAAAGGACGACGTTATACAAAATGGGTTTGCCATTTGATAAGCACTTTAAGAATCCTTTTCAAAATTTATTTAAGGGTTAATTTGGATTAGAAATATTTAAATTAGTAGAAATTCTGCATTCTCATGCCCTCTAGCGAGATGCAGAGGATATCTTTCGGTCCCCAGAAGTTAAGGGTAGGGGAAGAAAAACTTAAAGCACCGTAAAGAAGTTAAAAATAGTCAAGAACTAAACTTCGATGAAATTAGTTTAAAAATTATGGTCAACTTCCGGACTTATAAAAACGAGTACGAAATACGGGAGTTTAAAAAAAAGGACTGCTTCTGTTTGTGCTAATTAACGAGAATGAAAAAAAAAACAATTTCTGTTCAACGTGAAATTCTAGTGCCATTTGTGTGATGTTTGCTACGGGATAAATAGGCAAGTAAATTTTAAATTGTCCCATGATTTTATTTGATGGTTTTTCGCTCTTATATGATTTAATTAACTTTTCCTAAAATTTGAGAAAATACTTGTTCCTAACTTTGATCAATATGGGGTTGGGGGGCGTACACAAAAAAAAAGAGAAAGGAATTTAAAACTTTCACAACAAACCGAATGAAGGAGACAGTCGTTGTTAGAAAATTATTATAGGGCCAAGCACCCTACCGCTGACTGGTGCAACTACCAGTCTCAGTAAAACAAAAAAAAAAGAGAGAAAAAAAAAACAAACACAAAGAGAATAGCATGAAAAAAAAACCCAAAACAAATAAAGCAAATTTGCTTCGAAAACCTCCTATTTTGTTAAGGTCGTTTTTCGATGTTCTGCTGTTGGAAGCTGAGTTTCCAGGGGTTCAAAAAATCGATAACACCCATCACCGCAGGCTCGGTAACTGACAGCAGACATCTATATTAGGATTTGCTGATGATGTACTGTAAGTTCTCGAAACGTGAAAAAAACAAGGAAAACCGGAACCGGTGTTGTAGGTTATCTGAAGAACTTTCCAGACATAGACAAAGTCCCAACACATGTGAACCCCTGGGTGTGCTCCGCGGGAACGTACGCCTTAACACTCTAGAAGGAGTAGTAACCTCTTCTGGTTCTTGTTCTGGTGTACTCGCCCGGTCTGCCTTATCCGTGGGTCCCCTCATCGGTTACACGTCCAAAAAAAAAGGACCCCTTATATAGGCCACGGAGAATTACAACACCACGCGTCGCGATCGGGAAGCTTTTGCAAAATTACTAATTTATAGCAGCATGCCTAGATTTACTGTCAACATAAATTTACTAACGTAGGCGGACGAGCAGTATCAGCATCAGCTCTCGTTAGGGAAATATCTTGATGAAAGAAATGAGAACTTCTTGCCAGTTTCTAACTTTAATTTCAATGTTTTGTGCTAAGTCAAGCTTTGCCACTTTCTAAGCCAGAAACGCCCCTTTTATTAGAACAGTAGCCGTAGAAGTAGATGTAGTGTTGGAAGCGAAATTCGGCTCAGAAAGTTTCTATGAAATTTGAACAATATTTCTAGTCTATTTTATGACACTGGTTTGAGTTCGAATGATTGAGTTTGGTATGAGAAAAACAGAAAACAAACAAAGGAACAAGTTAACAAAGGAAAGAAAGAAAGAGTGAGAGAACGAGAGATCTGTAAGATTGAATCAACATTTATAAATTTGATTTATTACGATAAATCACAACTTCATTTCCAAGCTTAAGCTCCATTTTCTCGTAGCATTATCCTTTGGATATTGTTAGCTCAAAGCTTTAACAGGAAACTGTATGCTATGTGAAGTATGCTTGAATTAAGAAGCGACAAAAACACAAAAGAATTGGGGAATAAAACAGACACCTGAATATAGTTTGAGAACCTCTGTGTACAAACTAACCAGCAAACGCCCTCCGATAATTAGGTACAAAGTTAGCTGCATTTGGTTTGAAAACCTTCGAGTACAAACTAAATGGCCCAGCTGAGGAAAACATTGCGTAGGGTTAAAATAAACTTTTGGAAATTAATAACCGACGCACCATATACGAGCGAAAGAGTTAGACAAAGAATGTCAGATTACTTGTGCTTAATGAATTCTCTTAATTGTCTAAAGAAATATTTCTCTCAGATCTGTGTCCAGCAAATTTAATTAAGTTGAAACAAACAGGTTCACTTTATTTTATTGTATTATATTTAAGAACACTTGAAAATCACAAACTTAAAATTTTGTTGATTTATTTGTTGACCTATTGTAATAAAACGTTGAGGTCAATTGTTGTTTGAATTTGATAACACTTCCCTGTCGACTCTACGAGCTGGGGTTAGAATTTATTGGAATAAATAATTTTAAACACAACGTAGACAAATTGGGTCCGAAAATCGAAGTAAATTATTCTTTGAAAATTTTTAAAGATGAGTAAAATTCGACAATTTTGAAAAACTAAATACAATCACTAATTATGGTCACAAACGGCCGGCTGCTCATCACAATACCTTCAAAATAATCTCTAACACGTTAAAATTCTGTTTTTAAAAAAAACACAGCTTATTTCGATTAAATTGCTACGCGCAAATAAACTATTAGTTGCATTCTTCATCATTTTCCCAAAAATTGTACTATTCAGCATAAACAAATACTTAAACTATCCCTTTAATAATATAATTTTCCTAAGTATTTTATAAACCTTTTACAGCTCTGGGTAAGCTTTTTGCAGCTTCAAAAGCTACCACTAAAAATCCTTAAAGATGGTTTTGCCTCACCAACCAAGAAATAGCAAACTGTTTGGGTTTTTAGCAGCAAAGGTGACAATTTACACGAAGTTGAGATGCCCAGTAAACAAACGTTCCTACCATTTATGCCTACAAAATTAAGAAGAAAGGTCTGGGTAAAAAGAAGGATTTTGTTGCTGGCAAACCTATAGAAAAAGGGGACAAAGTGAAAGCTAAAATACCTAAAATTCTAACCAATAAACACATAAAATATTTTAAAAAATACAATGTGCGGCCAAAAAAATTCAAAAAAAGTAATTGTATAGGTAAGGCTTTAATTTAAACGTTTATAAAAGTCTTTTTAGACTTTATCTTCGTTCCAAAAATCTTTTGTTTTTAAATAATTTTCTTCTTACTTTAAATTCTGTATAAACCTTTTTGTAAATTCAACGTGTTTGAGGGTGGCAACTTTTTTTTTTAATTTTAAATTTTAAATTTAAAAATAGTAATTAATTTTTCTAAAAATTTGTTAAAAAATAAAAATAATTAAAAAATAAAATATATTCATTACCAAGCCGCTTAATTCTAATCTAAAAGTCTTTAAAATAATCTCTAATACACTAAAAATGTGTTTTTAAAAGAAGCACAGTTTATTTTAAATAAATGGCTACGCGCAAATAAATTGCAACTTACATTCTCTAATATTTTTCCAAAAACCGTACTATTCAACATCAACAAATACTTAAGTAATTGCTTCATTAGCATGATTTCTTAAGTTTACTTCTCCACAAAATTAACGCACCACTATTCTTTTATTAAAAATCATGTACATGTGCAAATAATTTAAAATTGTCACATACATGGACATTAGCATATCATGTTAGGATGTGATAAATGCTGCTACCTTTTTTTCTTGGTCCATTTTGCAGCTGGTATTAAGAAAAAAAACAAAATAAGGTATAAACAACATAAAACAGGATTTTGCGTTGTTCCATTAGAGTCCTGTCTAATTGACTGTTTGAGGTGTGTTTTGGCATTTTGGATTGAAAAACATTATTTTCAAAAGATGAACCGTGTTTTGCGCAATTTAAGTCGTGATGAGTGTGTCCAGGCTGTAACATTACCCAATGATGGATTAAGTTACCAAAACATTGCCCAAAGACTTGGCGTATGCCATTCAACAATTTTTCGTGTCGTTCAACGGTTTCAAGAAACAAATACAAATTAAAGAAGACCAGAACAAAGAAGGCCTAGCAAAACAACCGTTTTACAAGATCGTTTTTTAAGACTCCGTGCATTACGTGAGAGATTTACAACCTGTAGAAGTTTGCAAATCCAGCTTGCAACCTCACAAAATCTGCAAGTTAGCATAAGAACGGTTAAAAGGCGGCTTTCTGCTGACGAGTTGCACCCCAGAATTCCAGCCAGGGGTCCATTCTTAACGTCAGACCATCGCCGAATAAGACTACAATTTGCTAGAGATCACATCAATTGGACCAACGCCGAATGGGCTCGTGTCTTATTTACAGACAAGTCCAGATTTTGTCTGTTTAACAATGATGAACGTGTAAGAGTATTTTAAAGAAAAAACGAACGGTATGCCCAATACAACATAAGACTAGTCCAAGCTTTTGGTGGAGGATCAATAATGATATGGGGTAGCATCTCTTCAACGGGTCACACAAACTTGCAGGTGATCACGACGATACATAACCGAAATTGTACAAGAACATGTCGTGCCGTATGGTCCCTATATTGACGATGATTATATTCTAATGCAAGATAATGCGAAACCACACATTGCTAGAATAATGAGAGAATACTTTGATGAAGTTGGTATTCAGGTTATGGACTGGCCAGCAAGAAGTTTAGACCTGAATCCCATAGAAAATTTGTGGGACATTATTGGAAAGCAACTCAAAGCTCTTATGCCCCCTCCAGTCACCCTTGGTGAGGTACAAGAAAGAATTCTAGAAATTTGGGATGGACTAGATTAAAGAAAGATAACAAGTTTAATAGAAAGTCTGCCACGTCGGTGTGAAGCTGTTATCCGTAGTAGAGGGGAAAACACACGATATTAACCTTAAAAAAATTTGAAAACATTAGAATTTTGCAATATTTTGTTAAGTATTGAATAAATCTTAAAAACTACTGTCATTAAATGACTGGGGAAATAAAAGTGTTTTAATCCTTAAGATGTTAAAATTCTGAATATCAAATTTTATGATTTCGAAATAATTGTTTAGTTTTCTCGAAATTTCCAAGTGGTGCGTTAATTTTGTGAAGAAGTGTTTTTATAAATCTTTTACAGCCCTAGATTTGCCTTTTAGGAGTTTAAAAGACTTCTTAGACTTTGTACTTCTTTTGAAAATCTTTAAGTTTTTAAGTAATGTTCTTGGATTTTGTTGCTGTCAAACCTATCAAGGAGGGGAACAAAGTGAAAGCCTAAATACTCGAAATTCGAACCAATAAACACATAAAATATTTTAAAAAATACAATGTGTGGCCAAAGGTATTCGAAAAAAGTAATTGTAAAGGTAAGACTTTAAAAGTTCATAGGTCTTTTTAGATTTTATCTCTGTTCTGGGAATTTTTAGTTTTAAATAAATTTTCTTGTTATTTCAAATTCTAAATAAACCTTTTTGTAAATTTAACGTGTTTTAGGGTTGCAACTTTTTTCTTTCTAAATTTTAAATTTAAAAAGAGTGGTTAATTTCCTGAAAATTTGTTATAAGTTAAAAATAGTTAAGAAGTAAAACATATTTATAGCCAAGCCGCTAAATTTTAATCTTAAAGCCTTTATAATAATCTCTTACCCACTAGAAATTTGTTTTTAAAAGAAGCACAGCTTATTTTAAACAAATTGCTACGCGCAAAAACCGCGGGTTGCATTCTTTATTATTTTTTTAAAAACCGTACCATTTAGCATGAAAAAATACTTACGTGATTGCTCAATTAACATAATTTCTTAAATATTTTAAAATTCTATAACAGCTCTAAATGAGCCCTTTAGGAGTTTAAAAGTCTTAAAAAGACTTTCTAGACTTTGTACAATACTTGTTTTGGGGATCTTTAAGTTTTAAAGTAATGTTCTTATAACTTGAAAATATAGGTAAATAATTTTGGTAATTAGAAAAATTAGCAGGGTTTGAGGATAGCAATTTTTTGTTTTAATTTGAGACTTTAAAGCAGTTTGTAATTTGCCATAAGTAACAAATAACCAAAAACCAGCGTATTTATTTTAATATTGCTTTAATTTTAATCTTAAGATTTTTTAAACACGTTTTAACAAGTAAACAATGTGATTTTAAAAGAATTACTTTTGTTTTATTGAATTGCTACGCAAAAATAAACTGTAGGTTGCATTCTTTACATTTTTTCCAAAAATCGTACTATTCAACATAAACAAATGCATGAGAGATTTTTTTATAAACATGATTTCTTACTAATTTAAAAGTAAAAAAACGATTTCTTGGGTGTTTTAACGCTTCACAGTTTAAGGAAAGCCTTAAATAGCTTTAAAAGTCCTTGAAAGTTATCTCATACTTTTAATCTTATCAAAGGATTTTTCAGTTCCAAATCAATTTTGTTGGGGCTTAGGAATTTAGGTAAGTGTTTGTGTAAATGTAACATGTTTGAGAGCTGCAACTTTTTTTTAATTTAAGATTTAAAATTAATGCTCAAATCTTTAAAATTCTGTTAAACAACAAGTTGGATTTTTACATATGTACAAAAACAAAATGCAACACATTGTATTTTTTTAAATGACATTTGTGTATAAGAATTATTTTGCTATTTACGTGCTTAATATTTTAATTTAAAAACTGCAGCATTTCATTAAAACCATAACAGCGTATTAGTAAAGAAATTAAAGTTACCTAACACATAAAACAGAACCACGCGCTAGGCCTATTTTTTTAATATAGATAGAGATATAGATAGGGAGATAGAAAAACAAAAACATTTTTTTATGGAATTAGTAGCAAAATGCTTATCTAAAGTATATTACATTAACAACAACGAGCAAACTCGTGGTGCAATATTCGTATTTTATTGGACGAAGCTGTTTGCTAACATATTAAGTTAGATATAATGCAAGCAATTGGCGGTAATGAGCTTAATCCAAATTGCACACGACGAAACAAATACGGAGGTAGTACAACAACAATAAACTTCAGAGACGGGGAAAGACTAGTAAGCCTAAACTGAGCATGTTGATCTTTCGTCTTATCGTAGAGTGAATGTTTACGCTATAATCCTAGACAACAAACGATTAAGGTTCCACCTTAAGCAGAAAATGCCGCTTTATGTAACTTTAGCCATATCTAATTTTGATTTAAATAATTTAAAGCTATTTTTAAATTATTTAAATCAAAATTAAATAAAAATTTGATCATTTGCTTATTTTAAAAAGATTGGAGAGCGTTGTTTTCGTTTCATTAATTTGTTCGCGAATATATGTGTTTGTTTGACAAAATTAATAGCAGCGCTTAAGCTTACACGATTTCGACTAAATCGTTCATTAGTTTACCTGCAGCATTACACGAGTGGTTTTCTAGAGTATAATAAACTACAAAATGGTTCGGTAGCTAGGAGACTTCAACTTTTTCCCATCAATTGATATTTCATAGAAGTTCATATTGTATCAATAATTTAATGCCCGAAAGAGGTATAAAAACACCAATATTTAATTAAAACCAAAAGGACATGTAACTGGCTTGATTTCAGTTATGCAACAAATGGAGGGCTAGACGTAATTAAAATATAAGGCGTATTCAAAACAAACAAAAAATTGACGACTCATAAAACAATGTTTATTATTTAATGCTATAGATAAATTGGCCCTCATTGTTTACCTTATAATTAATGAGTTACTTTCTGAAAAGTATTTTTCCAAGTAGTAAAGTTATCGCCCAGTTTAATCACTTTACTACCCGCAAGCTAATTGTAAGTTTCATTCTCCATCATTTTTCCGAAAACTGTACTATTCAGCACAATCAAATTCATAAGCAATTATTTTATTCAAACTTGTCTCTTTAGTGTTTTCGTAACACTTTGCCACGCCAGATAGGTCTTTTTAGAAACTTGAAATTTAAAAAAGTCCCTTGGGGCTTTGCAGCTCCTAACAAGGTTTCTAAGGACTAAGCACCAGGCTAATATGCTAGTGTTGTGTTTCAATTTTTAATATGCTAGGTCTGACTATTTACAATGGCAGAAAATATAAATCAGACAATAAGTCTGCGTGTGTTATAAGAAAATACTCAACTCATTTAAAACCTTCATTTTCCTATCTTTATACAGTTTGCCATATCATTGTGTCCGGTAATTTTTAAAATGTAAAATATTTCTTAAAAATTGATTGAAAAGCACGCAAATGTTCACAAATTTATCTGCTAAAAGTACATTTTAATTAATTTAGATATTTCAAGGTCAAAATTTCAAAACAAAATAGCCCTAAGATAAAAATTAAATAATATGTACAATTTAATGTTCATCATTAAAGACACGACAGTGTAAAATTGGTGTCATATTGGAAAGATAAATTAATTAATGTTGACGAAACCTTTTTTTGACCGTACATCTTTTTCCATGGCACTACTTACACGTCGTCACACATCCAAAGCATTGTCGATCCCCCGACAATGCCCCAATACTATAAATTAGACCTAACCCGGCTTATTGAGATGTAAATACCTGATTTAAAATAGGGAACCAAAGAAGATTGAGGCATTCATCGAAAAAAGTTCGGGTAAATAGATTACGATAAAGCGGGCGATAAGGACGGTTGCTTCGGGCCCCGAAAGCTTTCACGTTAGCAGTATATGTACTAGAAAATGGGAAAGCAATAACGTGTAACATTCTTGGATCCTCTCGTGGCTGAGAAACAATTTAAAACAATAGATCCAATTTGTATCTCGGTCCATACCTCGCACGACGACAGATTTACATTCGAGAAGACGTTACTTGCACCTGAATCAACCATGGCATCTAGTCACAATTGCATCTAAATCCTAATTAAGGTTTTGTAACAAAATTAACATAATGTAAAATACACAGACTTACCTCGGTGTATGTGTTTCTATGACTAAGTTTTTTTTAAATCTTAAACAAAATAAAATCATAAGAAATTGTTTTTTAAATTAAAAAAGCTACCTTGCAACCGTTTTTTTATTTCAAGATTACTTGTATTTAAGAATGTTATTTTTACGTATGATAACGAAGGCTTCCAGGGCCAGAGTCAATACAGGATATACTTCTTTCAAGATTGGACCGTGTCAAAGAACTACAAAAGTGTTCGACGTTTCGCCCGTCATCGCCCATCTTCAGAAACAAACAAAAGAAACAATATAAGGGAATATGCAAAAATGAAAGAATGAAAAGGCCAATTTCAAAACATCAGAGCACGGTAACTCAGTATGTTTACCATAGCAGAGGCAAAACTCTTCTAAATTAAAAATTGGTACAAAGGATGAGAAAGTTTAAACAGAAGAGCACGGTAACTCAGTATGTCCACCATACCAGAGACGAAACTCTTCTGAATTGTAAATTTGGTACAAAGGATGAGAAAGTTTAGACAGAAGAGCACGATAACTCAGTATGTCTACCATACCAGAGGCAAAACTCTTCTGAATTGTAAATTTAATACAAAGGATAAGAAAGTTTAAACAAAAGAAAGAGCACGGTAACTCAGTATGACCACCATACCAGAGGCAAAACTCTTCTTTGTTCTTGAAGAAGTCCTCTACGATGGTGGGGAAACGTCGAATACTTTTAGTAGTTCTTTGACACGGTCCAATCTTGGAAGAAGTATATCCTGCATCCCCAATTATAGAATTTATATCTTTTATTTAGTTAATTTTAATTAAATCAAATTAGTAATGACTACAATTTGTAGAAAATGCTTTGCAGTTTTCAAAACCATAGTTGTATTTTCTATACGATTATTATTTCTTGAGTTACTGATTGCTAAAATCAAAAGTGACTTTTTTTCTGCAACATTCAACAATGTTTATAGTTTTATTATTTTTAATTATTAATGATGAGTTATCAACGTTGTATTTTATTTAAATTACTCTGACAATGTTAATAAAACAATGATGGTAACGTGAGGGTATGCAATTGCTAAACAAATGTCAAAATATGTGTTAATGTAACGGTTAAAATATAATGGTAAATTTAGATATGTTTGTATATATTTAAAACTAACAAATGTTAAATGGTTAACACTATTTTCTGAGATAATAAGCCTTGTATATACGAATATATACAAGTTTATTACGATGCAATTGAAATCTAATTTCATTAGAATCTAATGAAAATTAGACTGCAATTGCAAAGTTCACGTAGATGAGGCAAAGCTTGTATCACGGGTTGCCTCAAGCTTTGCCTCATCTACGTGAACTTTGCAATTGCAGTCTAATTTTCATTAGATTCTAATGAAATTAGATTTCAATTGCATCGTAATAAACTTGTATAAATTTGTATATACAAGGCTTATTATCTCAGCAGAGAGTAATGCTTCAATTAGCATGTAGCGAAAATGTTTGCGTAATAAACAGTTAAAAGTCAGTTACAAGTCACCCGATGGAGGTTTGCTCTCTTGGGTACTTATACGACTGACTAACGGCTTTAAATTGGAAGTGTATACAACCACCGTACCATGCTGACGAGGCCAAGGAAGGCCGAAACTAGTCTATGGTTGCGGTTGTACATATTTTCAATTTTAAGCACGTTTAACTGTTTAATTACAGAACATTTAATTGGTCATTTGTCAACACTATTTTGTTGTAAGGCGCTTTCTAGTCGTAAATTTAAATGCGTCGGCAATAAGTCGAATAAAATATTCATCTTATACAATAGCACTTTATCCCTACAGTTTTTCACATTTAGAAACTTCTGCATGCTTCAGTGATTTTGTTTCTTACATTAAATTTAAAGCCAAAAACAACTTTGTTCTTGTTTAATCATATTAATTAGTCTTTTTGTTGTAGCCCTTACCCTTAAAAAATTTCGCCACTTTTACTGAATATTAAATTAATGAGGCATCCGCCAATGGCAATTAACAATTTTCATTCAATAATGAAATGTAGTTCTTGTTGAATCAATTGAATTAGTCATGTTGTGTCTTTATTCTTAAAAAATTAATAACACTTTCTGTATTAAGTTAATAAAACATTCACGGGTACAGTTAAACGACAATCAGCGATGTCCACTTAAAATTAAAATGTAAAATGTAAATTCGAGTGCAACAATTGCGATCTGTAGTAATTACGTTTCAGCCGCAGCCAGAGATTCTACGAACTCAGCCGCAGATTCTCATAAATAAAATACTGAAATAGAATTAAGACGGGACGATGCCGACTGACGGCATACAAAATATCCCCGGACAAACCGGCTTAATTCCTGCAAAATTTAATTATAACGCACACCAAAACCGTTTCTTAAGTGGAAGCATTTCATCCGTAACGTAACTTTAATCTTGCCACAGATGAGTTGTTTTAGATTCAACTTGATTTCGCTTTAAGGACAAAATTAACCTCTGACACGCACATGTTCTTAATGAATAACGGCGTTTTTGGAAAAACTATGAAAAATATGAGACTACTTATTTGGAGTTTGTAAGTTGCCAGCAATCTCTTTGATTACTTTGCAGGTTAAGTTCATGCCAATCACTCTTTACATTGCAAGTATCTAAAACAAACAAAAATAATACAATTTATGTGAAAGTGTAAGCTTTCACATCGTTAGAAAGTTTGTTACAAATTTAAATTTACTGAATAATACGTGTTTTGGAAAAACAATGGAGAATGTTATTTGATTCAGTTTATTTTTAAACATAAGTAATAAAAACTGAAACTTTCAACTTGCTTCATAAATAACTAGTGATTTTTGCAATAGTAACCGCGCATATTTAAAATATACAGGGTCACTCATTGGTAACTCTTACTCTACAGCTTCTGCAGTTTTTCACAAACATCTTCTTGACACAAAATTCATTACTGTGAGTTGCATGTTTTAAAATTATTTTTTAATATGCACTATGCACTATAGTGTTGGGTTGCTACATAGCAATCTGCTACTTTGACACTGCTACTTATTGAGTAGCAGTTGGAACATTTATCAGTTCCTAAAAGTAACTGCTACTTTTGGAACATATAGATCTTTCAGTCGCAGTTGTTACACTTTACGTTACCCAAGCTACCTGCTACTTTACTTACTTGACTCGACTAATTCCGTGTACTTTCGGTTCGTTTGCTTAGGGAATTGTAGGCTTTATCATTGTTTCTTTCCTATAGTCGGAAGCATCTTAGAATTCTAGTGATATTTCAAAATGAACATTTTGTTCGTATTCAGCGTATTTCTTGTAAAAAATAATAAGTGGTGTTGATAATCATGAAGCTTATTTTTATGTTTTTATCCTTCTTTGTCTTTAATTAGTTGCTATTAGAAGATTATGTCAAATTAAAACAGCTCAATTATACTTTATATTTTATTTTAAGATTAATTGTATTAAAAAAATGCCAAGAAAATATAAGTACATAATACATATATAAATTAAACCATAACTCAAATGATGCACTTCTATTCCTATATTATGACAAATTAATATATTATAACTAACCTAACTTAAAAAAAGGAATCTGCAAATATAAAATGAATTAAAATATTTGTCTATTTCTTATTACAAACCACACTATCATTTACATGTAAAAACATAATTTTTCTCACTTTGTTTAAACCTAACCTATTTCTTCTTTCAATTAACAATTGTCCTGTCTTAGAAAACACACGATCACAAGGCACCGAAGTAGCAACAGTTCCAAATTTTACTTTTACTACTTTTGCTAAGTTTGGAAAATTGAAGGAATTATTTTTCCATCGTTTTAATGGATCATCTTCTCGGTGCAACAATAGTTCTTCTAAATATTTTTGAATTTCTACTACGGCTCGTGACTTTTTATTGATAGAAGAGGCTGTTTTACTACAAATTCGTTTATCGAAAACATACTAGATAAAAAATTCGTCTTGAGATTCTTGAGAGATAGATAACCCAATTGTTTCTGGATCAATTGTCTCATCTGTTTCTTGTAAAATTTCAAGTAGATAATGAAGAACTAGTTCTTTTGCTCTTTGAGAAGTACTTTCTGACTGAAAGAAAATATCTTTAAATCTTGGGTCCAAAAATGTAGCAACAATTAATGCGCTATTTTGCTCCAAATCGGGGAATCTTTCATTTAGGGAAGTTTGAAGACTGACGATAGCTTGTTTTGATGTATTACTGAAATTAATACTGACTAACATTTTTTCGTAGACCTCCCTCGAACCTTTTGTTAACATAATAATCAAAGAAAGTGTTATGTATTTTTCCCCTGACATCATTTAGTAACGTATTCCAATGGTTTCAAAATTTTACTTAATTCGGAAATGAAGCTCCACTCGTCTACGCTAATTACTGGAAACCTTAGATTTAATAACGCTAGGCTGCTTCGGATGGCCTCTTCTAATTCCACAAATCTTTGTAGCATGTAGTATGTTGAGTTCCATCTTGTAGCAACATCCAAAATAAGTTTTTTCTCCTCTTTATCTTGTTGCCTAAGGGTTTCTTTTAATTTTAAGGTTGCCTTTAAACTTCGCTTAAAATGAACAATTGTTTCCCTAACTTTGGTAACAGTATCTTGTATATTTGCGATTTTCAAGATATCACGCACTACTAAATTCATTGTGTGAGCATAACAACCAAAATGATTTATTTTTAAAACACCTTTTATTGCTTTAAATACGTTTGCAGCATTGTCCGAAATGAATAAAATTATATTATTTTTTTCAATTTTCCATTCCACCAATATTTTTTCTATTTCTCTTACCAAATTTTCACTGGTATGAGAATCTTCAAACCCTCTACATTCTAACATTACCGATGTGGGCTCAAAATCATTGATGAAGTGTGCTGTTACCGCAATTACACTTTCGGTATTTCTGGAGGTCCAACAATCTGTAGTTAATGTAAATGATTTTGACTGCTGAATTAACGATTTTGTTTTTGTGTACACTTCTTCATAAGCAGCAGGAAGTAGCACATTTGAAAGTGTTTTTCGGCTTGGCACATTGTAGGAAGGATTTAGTCCTTGCAAAAACGCCCGAAATCCTTTATCCTCTGTAATTGATAGTGGTTGAAAATATTTTACAGTCAATTGAATTAAAAGTTTATCAAGCTTTTTTGGGTAGAAACACAAATATTGCGAGGCACAAAGGTTAAAATAGATGACTGTGTTGATTTTTTTACTAGTGATTCTACGCCTATTTCCTCATCCTCAGTTGACTTTGAAGTTGAAGGTTGCGGATCCTTGAAACCTGTTAACGTTTCATCTGAAGTGTGCGAAAAAGTAGGTGTTAACCGGAGTCTCTCAATTTTTTCAAACTGTACTGTGGGATGCCTTCTTTCTAGGTGTTTTTTTTAGAATTGTAGTGGTAAATTTGCAGGAAAAGACATAATTACACATACTGCACTTGGCTTTGCACTGTCTTCTTTAAAGAAATTCCAAATTTCGGACTTCTTTCTTTTGTTACTCATTTAAGTTTGAAATATATGAATTGAAATACGAAGAAAAATATCCGTAACGCAAACTAAAACCAACTGTGTGAATTTTAGGTATACACACTGATCACAAAAACGAACCGAACTTAAACAGCTGAACAAGTAAACTAGATTCATTTAAAAGAATGAACTATATTAAAAGCTTAAAAATAAACCACTTAATTTTTTCCCATAAGTGTGATGGATGATATCTATATTACAATTAAAAACAAATATTTTTCTTACTACTTTTCCTTCATTAAAATAGCATCGCTTTATCACCACTTAAAATATTTGTAGCAAGTGCATCTTTTCACCCTATTCTGTCATTAATGTGTGCAGGACATTGGGATGCTTTCAAATAACATGCACTTTTTTTAAACTTAAATAGAAGAAATTTTGCCTAATCGAAAATAATATGCAAGTAATCTACCAATTACGTATTATATCTAATTAGAAAATTAATTTCTTTTTATGTGTTGAACATAAACTGATTTACTTGTTACTTCTTGACACAGTATTGGGATTGTTAAGAAATTAAGTGAGTACCCCGGTTTAAAAATCAAGTCTATAGATAGCATTAAAATCATATGATGTTATTTTAGGATTATGGGAATCGCCTGAGAACTAGAAAGTGACAGCAAACAGCATGACATAAATTTTATCCTAATTTATCTGAACTGCCGGGTTAAAAACATAGTTAACTGATTTCTCAATAGCCAATATCATTTTTAAGGTATTTTTTGGCATTACTGTTTAAATAGGGAAATCTGGGTATGTATTGAGGTACCTTTTATCTCCGAACGTAACCTGATACCTGATCGACCCTTTATCTTATCGATTTCGAGTGTGTCATACTTTTATCGAAAGCGTAACTGCGATCTGTGCCTGTGATCACTCAGGCTTATTCCCAATACAATAATAGCAGAGACAAAAGTAGCAGTAGCAGTGTAGCAGAGTACAGTAGCAGGTATTCCTTGTCCGTTACTCGTTGCTCCATTTGATTCCGACTGCGACTGCGATCGTTTAACAAGTATTCATAATAAGTAACATTGACAAAAGTAGCAGCTACTTAAAACTGTTACTTGATTGTAGCAGGAGCAACTTGTAACTGCTACTTGTAAGTAGCAGTTTTGCCCATCACTAATGCACTAAAGTAGCCTTATTTAAAAAACATTTTCTATGTTTTTGTAGACTAGACACAAAAGTCAAACCATAGACGACTTAATTACAATTTGTTAACTGATTAGAAAAAGCTAAAATACTAAGATGTTTTTTTAAAGGAATTATTTTTATTCTTTAAGTATATAAATAAAGCACTTAATCTAATCAGGTTTAGCCTTGATCAAAAAGTTTCCGGAATAACCACCGTGTAGCGCTCCCATCGTTTTGATTTAAGTTTTGTTTTTTCTGTCAAGTCGGTACATCTGTTGTTGATATTCCCTTCAAATTTTAGCCTCATAGCTTGACATTTGCAAAAGTAACGTAGCCAACAGTGCATCTATCTTTGTGTGTGTTGGTGATTTTTTACAATTTTAGAAATGGATTTAAATTTGCAACAACAAACTTGTATTAAATTTTGCGTAAAAAACGGATTTAATGGCGCGCGAACGTTGAAAATGTTAGAAAAGTGTTTCCGCAACGATTCTCTGAAGAAAACGGTCGTTTAAAAATGGCCCTGATACCGGAGCTGCGAAAATTTGGTAAAAAAAAAATTAAAAAAAATCGAAATAGTTTTTTTAGTCTGAAAGTCTATAGCACTGCTGTTCACCGTCGGTTCAAAAATCACTAAGCAAAATTGTCGGAAAAGGCTAGGCCTTTTGTGTCTGACACGGTACTGCCTCTGGTTCGTCCACCGAGGCCTTTTATTGGGAAGCGATTGTCATTAAGATTCAATTTACCACCCCAACGAATTCTATTCTTAGAAAAAATGCAATTATCGGCTTTTGTCTATCTCAATTGCAGTTCCATTAAAATGAAACGCAATTAGGACAGTTGATGATAAACGTCTACCAAACATCCGGGCTGTAATGGACCCAGGGACAAAAGCTTTGAGTAATTATCCCAGGCTCGACATTACTCACCCTTTGTCCATCCTAATTGCTTTTTCATGATAAGGAAAAGCACTTAAGACGACAAACATCCTGTTATTCTTTGGGGTGTAATTATCCTATCACTTAAGTGAATACTTCAATTTCTGCCTAGCAATTTTTTTTCTACCGTTAAGCGTCGTCAAAAAGATGAATATACGGTATAAGCACGAGCGGTTGAAAAGTGGTCGTGAGTCAGTTGAAGATGATGAACCCAGTGGCAGACTATCAACATCGAAAACCGATAAAAACATTGATAAAATAAAAGAAATGTTGGTCAATAACCGCAAATTGACCATCAGAGGGATAGCGGAGAACTTGAGTATTGCCTTGGATCCATCCAAGAAATTTTGGTTAATGATTTGGGTTTCCGTCGTGTAGCAGCGAAGTTGATGCCAAAAGACCTTAATTTCGTGCAAAAAAGGGACCGTGTTGACGTCGCAAAAGACATGATTTGCGAGACTGAATCCGATCCCACATTCATCAAAAGGATCATTACTGGAGACGAAACGTGGGTTTATGAGTACGACACGCAATCCAGACATCAGGCAAGTGAATGGCGTTCACTAAATGAGCCGAGACCAAAGAAACCACGTCGTTTTCAGTTAAAAAATAAAGCAATATCCACGGTTTTCATGGATTACAACGGTGTAGTAGTGCATCATGAATTTTTGCCAAAATGCCAGACAGTAAACAAAGAGTATTATTTGGGCGCTATAAGACGTTTGCGTGAAACGATTCGCCGAAAGAGACCATATTCTGGATTCTGGATTCTGGATTCGTTGTGGGTTGCCTAAAGTTTAGGCCAGCACTTAGGCCACCCTTTCCGGGCCCATTGTGCTATCCCCGTGATTGAGGTGTCCTTGGCCACCCAACCTTGTTGAGAAACTGAAGAACGTCCCTTGGATGCGCCTCTCTCAAACTGGCCACACTAGGCCAGAAGTCCCCCAGCGTGGATCCTCTGATTGATGCTAGTGCCATGCAGTGACACATCACGTGCTCAACACTCTCATCTTCTTCTAAGCACCCTCTGCAGCTCGGGTCGTTTATGATTCCCATTCTGTGAAGGTGTTTGTTTCATGACAATGACCTGTCCATATCCCTACAAGTTTCCTGAGATTATTCCTGGAGAGTTGTAGGCATAGTTTTGCCCTTTCCCTGCACCGCATTCTAATGAATGCGTGAGTTTGTCGGCATGTTGTTATTAATGCCCATAAGGCTTTGTGTTCACGATAAGTTTCTTCGTTAAGGAGGGACCTTGCGGTTGATCTTGCCGGGGGAAGGTTTGGTTCTGGTCCAACGAATTGTCCCTCCGAACCCTTCCTCGCCAGTTTGTCAGCGCGTTCGTTTCCCTCTTTCCCAGAATGTCCTTTGATCCATATTAGATCAATTGCATTCTCTTGTGATAGACGTTCTAGAGCTAGGTTGCAATTCCATACCAGCACTGAGTTTGTTTTCACATTGCTTAGGGCCTGGCTGTCCGTCTTTATTTGGATATATTTTCCTGTAATGTTCAGTTGCGTCATTTGTTCGGCGCTATATAAAATTCCCAACATCTCCGCTTGAAAGATTGTTGAGTATTTATCTAGCTTAATACTTACATTTAGGTTCAGGTCTTCCGAGAAGATTCCTGTTCCAGTGCCCGTATTTGTTTTCGATCCATCCATGTATATACTTACGTCTGGTATCCTTGCTTGTACTTCCTCCATTTTTATACGGTAGGATTTTGTGAAGTTATATTTCACCAGAAGATGGTCCATCGGTGCATCCAGAATAGGTACCTTTTGGAGCGCCTCCTCCATTATGCGCCGGTGACCCACCATTTTACCTACCGTATTCCACATTCCTTCTGCTCGCAAACGGAGAGCAGAAGCCTGTGCCGCCCCCTCAAGAAATATGTCGAGAGGTGGCAGGCACAAGATCGCCTCCATTGCTGCTGTTGGAGTGGATTTCATTGCTCCTATCACTGCCAGACACGCTAGTCTCTGAATGTGATTTAGCTTTTGTTTTATAGTGGTGCACTTTGTCTTTGGCCACCAAACTATAACTCCGCAGCTTACAATTGGTCTGATGACTGCCGTGTATAGCCAAAAGGTCATCTTAGGGGATAACCCCCAAGACCTCCCGATGGCCCCACGGCATTGCCAGAATATCTTGTAAGCTTTGTTTAATTTATTTTCAATGTAGTATTTTTAGCTCAGTTTGCTGTCAAGTTCAATACCAAGGTATTTTACTCGATTTGACAATTCGAGTTGGGTTCCCATGAGCTTGGGAAATTTTAGTCGCGCTAATTTCCTTTTATTTGTGAAAAGGACCATTTCCGTCTTTGCAGGATTTGCTGCTAGGGAATGTTCTTTGCACCATTTTTCGACTATATATAAGGCGTCTTGCATTAACTCGAAGAGTAGTCCCTCGTGTTTACCTGAATGCAGAATGGTTATATCATCTGCGTAGCCAATTGTATAGAGACCCCGATCATTGAGTTTTCGGATAAGGTCATCCGCTATGATTAACCATATAAGGGGGGATAATACACCACCTTGCGGACATCCCTTACTTACGATTCCTCTGACCGTATAGTCTCCTACTGTAACTTGTATTGCTCGCCACTCAAGAGCATGTCGTATGAGTTGCCGCAAGGCGGGTTCAATACCACTACGCTCAAGCGCCGAAGAAATGCTATTGAAGTTAGGTCTATCAAAGGCACCTTCTATGTCCAGAAATACACCTAGGGTGTGTTCTCTTATTTCTAGCGATCTCTTGATCCTGCTAACTACTGAGTGTAGCGCAGTTTCGGTAGATCTGCCGGAAGTAAAAGCATGTTGATTTGAATGTAAGGGGTAGTGTATATCGAGACTATCCCTTATATGTCTGTCGCACAACTTCTCCAACGTCTTCAGTAGGAAAGACGTTAGACTGATTGGGCGACATGATTTAGCCTCACCTTAAGGTTTACCCGGTTTTGGAATAAAAATTACTTTGACTTCCCTCCATTCTCGGGGTATATATTTAAAGGCAATACACGCCCTGAAAATTTGCACCAGATATTTTTGTATCCACACCATTCCCCACTGAAGCAGGGCAGGGTAGATACCGTCCAACCCGGGCGATTTGAAGGGAGCAAACGATTGTACGGCCCAGTTTACTTTAGTGTCAGTTACCATCTGAACAGCCAGCTCCCAATTCCTATTTCTAGGGTGAGAGGCTGAGTGCCCTTGCCACTTATAGCCTGGTATAACACGCCATCCTGGAAAGTGCATGTTTAAGAGCTCTGAAGCTGTTTGTGCGGATGTACTGGTATATGTACCGTCGGCCCGCTTTATCATGCTTACCTGTTGGTTTGGATCTTTCGAGAGTATGTTTTTCAGTCGGGAAACTTATGTAGTAGAATCTACGTCACTACAGAATTCTCTTCACTTTTTCCTTTGTCTCTTGCGAATAAGTTTCTTGTATTGTTTCCGGTGATTGTGGTAAGCCTCCCAGTCACATACCAGTTTTGTCTTCTTCGCTTTATTGAAGAGCTTGTTTGCCTGATATCTAAGTTTTCGAGTTGCCCGTTCCACCAAGGGGTTGCCCGGGTTTCTCAAAGCTCAGTTCTCATTGGGCAAGCCTTCTTATATGCTGTAATGATATTTTTTCGCACCGACGTGACATATTTTTCGATAAGTTCAACTGTCTTGATTCTCTGTGAGGTTCCTACAGTCCCTAGAAGCCTTTCCAGATGAGTATTATAGTCCTCCCGTTGGTGCTTCTGGGATTCCTGTACGGTTTGGGTTCCAACCTACAACATAAAATATTGAATTTCATATATTGATGGTCAGACATTGTTGCATCCTTAGATACATGCCGGCCATTTATAATTTTGGTAATACTCATAGACGCCAGGGTGAAAGAGACCATAATTGTGGGCAGAAAACTCATGGATTTTGCACCATGATAACGCAGCGTCGCACAACGCCGTCATTATACGTAATTTGTTGACAAAAAATGCAACAAATACCATCCAACAGCCACCAAATTCATCTGATTTGGCTCCCTGTGACTTATTTCTGTTCAATCAAATTAAAAAACCATTACGGGGAACGCGTTTCAGCAGCCAAGAGGAAGTAATGGAGAAATCGCAGGAAGCACTAATGGGCATACCGAAAACCGAATATAAAAAATGTTTCGAGAATTGGATCAAGCGCTGGCATAAGTGTGTTGCAATGGGGATTACTTTAAAGGGGACAATATAGATTTAGATGAATAAACTCGTATTTTTAAATTTCTGAATAAATTCCGGGAACTTTTTGATCAAGGAGTAGTCTTAGCTTGTGTTTTGTGAAAAAAATTTTTTAAGCATGATGAATAATACGTGCTTTGGAAAAACGATGAAAAATATAAAAATGATGAATAAAACGTGCTTTGGAAAAACGATGAAGAATATAAAAATGATATTATTTCCAAGTTCCAACTCAGTAAGACATTAAAAACTCTTTGTCTTAGGAGGCGTTGTTTTAGAAAATAAGCTTAAGTATTGGTAATTGTTTCTTTACATGCAAGAAAATTGCTGATACAACATTGTTATTAACTTAATATTGTTAGTGTTAACTGACAGACAACTCAAAGCTTAATCAAATGGATCTAGATGCACAAAATTAAGCAAATAGTTTTTCCATTTAACGCAGATGTGTACAGGGTGAGCAAAACTCGATGTCTTGGCTCTATTATAACAAAAGAAAGAACAATATAAGAAATCTAGAAAAAAAGTCTAAAATTGAAATAAATAAGGTCCATTTTAAGTTAAATTTTCATATTTTGTCAGATTTGGAAAATAAAGTAATGACGCCATTGAACTTTTTTTTTAAAAACATACAAGTTTACGTATTTAAAAAAAAACTAATTTTTCTAAACAAATTTTGTTTTAAAATAAGTTTCATATCTTTTTTGGTTAAAAAGTTATAAGGAATTTTAATGTATAAAACGAATATTGTTCAAAATTCGTCGTTACTACGATTTAAACAAATAGCCTTTGGAAATGCATTAAATTAAAAATCAAGGCATGGTTGCATCTAATAATAATTAAATTAATACTTGACAAACATTTTTTGTTGGCATTTGACTTTAAAAAATGTTTCAGGAGAGCGAAACTCGCTCACAGCTCTATTATAGGAAAAGAAAAAATAACAGAAAAATTCTGAATGGAAGTTCGTAAATTAGATAGAGTAAGAGCCATTTAAAGCAAAATTTGCATATTTTTTCATATTTGGAAACTGAAGTAATGACGTCATTGATTTTTTTTCTTAGAAACATAGCTATATTTTAGCTTATTAAAAAAGAACCAATTTTTCTGAATAAATTTTGTAAAGAAATAAATTTAACATTTTCTTTCATTAAAAAATTAAAAGCAACTTTGTAAAAAATAATTCAACATTTCACAATAGTCGCGATTTAAACAAGTAGCCTTCAGAAACAAATATCAAATTTGCATGTGTCAATAATTCAACTAATGGTTGACCAATATTGTTTTGTTGCAATTTAACTTTGAAAAATGTTTACACAAAAAAAAATCGAGATGCTATTTGTTTATGGGGAATCTCGAAAGAATCCTAGAGGAGCAGTTCAGTTATACGCTCAGCGATACCCCGAACGTATTGTTCCAAGCTTCAAAATATTTTCAAGATTGGAACGCAATTTACGTGCAAATAATGAGGCATTTTCTAAAAGGAAGAAAAATTCCTAAAAGAGTCAATTCTGACAATACTGTTGCAACTGTTTTGCAATATTTCGAAGACCATCCGAGGAACTCGATTCGGCAGGCTTGTCGTGAGTTAAATTTAAAATATATTTTGGTACAAAAAATTTAAAAGACAATGGCTATCACGATTTTAAAATTTACTACCTAGAGTGAATACCTCACGTTCAGTTTGGTTTTTTTCCCGAGAAGTATCGTTCCTCCCCGTGAAAAGAAGTGGTGATGGTGCGTGCATAAGCAGCTGCTAAATATATGCTCCATTAATAAACCCAAATTCTACGGGAATTAATGAGCGATTATTTCTGAAAATTGTGGTAAACCAAAGGTGTAAACAATAAGAACAGAATAGTGATTAAAACAACACTAGAGACAAACAGATTAGTGCAATAATTAGTAATTTAAGGTAAGACGCTGCATTTGTATTAGCTCTGATAAGAGATAAGAAGCCGTGACCTTCGAGGAGATAGTCCGGGGAACGGTTTCTTTTGTCGAAAATACGTGCATCACAACATATAGTAATCAGATTAGGAATCAGCGCTGAAATAAAGAAATAAACATGGACAAGAATTATATGAGAGACGCCAACATGGAGGAGTCCTCCACAGACGAAGGGGGCAAGAGAAAAAGGGTACGAGAAGAAACCTTAACGAGAACAAAAAAAATATCGAGAACGCCAATAAAAACAAAAACAATTGATAACGAGGATAAGCTTGATCTTATACTAAGTATGATGCAGGATATAAGAGAAGAAATGCAAGAAATAAAAAATGAACAGAAAAAATACAATAACGACATTAGAAAAATCCAAATCGAAAACAACAAACTAAGAGAAGAAAACGAGAGAATTATAAAAGAAAACGAGAAAATGAAAAGGGATATAAAAATAATAAGCAATAATTTGGAGTGGATCGAAAAAGATAAAAGGAAAAATAACATAATTGTCAACGGTCTAACAGTAAATACAAACGACAATGCAATTTTAATTACAGAAATGGAAAATTTCTTTAAAGAAAAATTAGAAATACAAACCAAAGTTGAAGAAACTTACAACATTGGTAGAAATATATATCTTGTGAAATTGCAAAATGAAAATGAAAAGAAACGGATTATGAAAAACAAATCAAAGTTTAGAAAAATTAATGAAAAAATTTTCATAAATGAAGACTTGACGCATAAAGAAAGGGAGAAGCAGAGACAACTAAAAAATAAAGCAGAAGAGGAAAAACGCATGGGTAAGAATATCAAAATGGGATATAACAAGATAATAGTTGATGGAGAAACTTGGAAATGGAACAAAATCAAGGAAAAATTAAAAAATACAAATTCAAAAAACTGAGCAATAAATCTAAAGAGGTAAATAGTATGATGACGAACAAGGCAATGAAAATGGATACGAAAACACAAAAAAACACAACAATAGAAAAAATAAATAAAAAGGAAAAAACAGGAAAAGAAATTTGGAAAGTGGGAACATGGAATGTTAGAGGACTAAGGGGAAAAGCGGAGGAACTAATAGAAGAATTTGAAATGACAGGGATCCAAATATTAACAATAACAGAAACGAAGAAGAAGGGGCAAGGGGAACTAGTGCTAGAACATGGACACCTTTTAATATACAGTGGAGTAGAACAAAATAAACATGCTGCGGCAGGGGTTGGGTGCATAATAGAGAAAGGATTAGTTGATAATATACTAAATTGGGAAGGCATTTCTGAAAGAATACTAAAAATAGAATTTGATGATATATATGGGGAACGAATATACATAATAATAGTGTATGGACCAAATGAAGATGATTTAGCGAGTAATAAAGATCAATTCTGGGAGGAACTGACATTGGCCACAGAGACAGGTAAAGGTAAAATTATCGTAATGGGAGATTTTAACAGTAGGGTGGGTAAAAGAGAGAATAGAAATGTAAATGTGATTGGAAACTGTGGGGAAACAAAAATAAACAACAATGGGTTAAGAATGATAGAATATTGCATATTGAACGATCTCATAATAACAAATACGTTTTATAAACACTAGGATATACATAAATTTACAAGAATAGCGGAAAACAGAAAAGAAAGATCCATAATTGACTACGTACTTGTGCAAAGAAATAATAGGAAATCGATCACGGATGTAAGAGTCAAAAGAGGTGCGGAAATATTTAGTGATCATTACCTGGTTGTAGCAAAAATTAGGAAAAAGAAGAGGTGTAGGAGTGACAACGAACGACACGAAATTGCACCAGTAAAAAAAGAAAATATTAAAACATACAGATTAAGAGAAAAACATATAGCAAACAGTTATCACCAAATTCTTGAGGAAAAAATAAGTAATATAGAAAAGGAGATTGAACAAAAAGATATTGAAGACATATGGCAAATATTTAAGGAGGTAGTAATAGAAGCAGCTAAACAACCATGTGGCACGATTACAACCAACGCCAATAAAAAGTTAACTGCCTGGTGGAACGATGAAATCAAAAAAGAAGTTAAATTAAAAAAACAAGCGTGGAAAGAGTACTTAAATAATAACACCGCACAAAAATATACTTTGTATAAGGAGAGAAGAACCAAAGTAAAAAAAAATAGTTTTGGACGCTAAACAGAAGGCATGGGAATGTTTTGGGAAAAAAATGGAGGAGACAAATAAAGGAGATCGCAAGCTATTTTATAAAACAGTGAAGACAATAAGAAAAGGAAAAGAAAAGAAATTGACGACTATAACAAGCAAAGAAGGCGCGTTGCTAAAAGATGAGAATTTAATTATGAACAGATGGAAAAAATACTTTTACGAACTATTAAATCCACTGGAAACAGATACACAAGAAGGCAAAGAAGTAACAACAATTGACACAATAGCAGATGAAGAAATTGAAGTACTTACGATAGAGGAAGTTGAAGAAGCAATCAAGGCAACAAAATGTGGAAAAGCACCCAGACATGATGGAATAACACCAGATATGATTAAACACATGGAAAAGAAAGGTGTAAAACTCTTGTACAACATTTGTAATAAGGCATGGATAAAAGGAAACATACCTAAAGATTGGGGAATAGGTGTTATTATGCCCATATATAAAAAGGGAGATAGAAAACAATGCCAAAATTATCGAGGTATAACTTTATTGAGCACGGTAGCAAAGATATATGAAAGGGTGTTAGCAAACAGGCTCCGTTTAGTCATAGAAACGCAATTAAGTGTATCCCAAAGTGGATTTAGAAGAGGCCATAGTATACAGGACCATATATTCACGATGAAACAACTTACGGATAAAATATTAAGACAATGGAGAGAGGCATATCTAGCGTTCATTGATCTTGAAAAGGCTTTCGACAGAGCACCCAGAAAAGAAATATGGATAAGTTTGGAACAACGAGGAGTCAGCCGAAAATTAATTGCTGGAATAAAAAGCATATATGAGGAAAATGCAAATTACGTCAGAACGCGAAATATGCAGTCTTCTACTTTCTACACAAGAGATGGTTTACGACAGGGAGGAGTACTTAGCCCATTACTATTCATTATCCTGATAGATGACATACTCAAACAAACATGTACTAAAACAACAGGCCTACAAGTAGGATACTACAATCTACAAAAAGTCTGTATAAAAGAATGTGCATTTGCAGATGATATAGTAATAGTGGCCAATTCACCCGAAGACCTACAAACTAACTTAGAAATATGGAAAGATGCTCTAGAATCTAAGCAAATGAAAATAAATGTCAATAAAATAAAGGTAATGGCGATAACAGAAGATGAAAATAAAAAAATAAATATACGATTGGAAAATAAGGATATACAGCAGGTCAAGGAATTCAAATATTTAGGAGTAATAATAGATAATAAAGGAAATCAGGATAGGGACATCAATGAACGAATAGAGAAAGCACTTAAAGCATATTACAGTATGTGTGCAACCATAGTCAAGAAGAAAGAAATATCCAAAAATACGAAAATGTTGATATACAAGACTATCTTCCAGCCTATACTACTATTTGGAAGTGAAACCTGGGTTTTAACGAAGAGAATGAAAAGCCGGATACAAGCAGTCGAGATAAAGTTCTTAAGAGCGATAAAGGGAATAAGTAGAAGAGATCGAATAAGAAATCAAAAAGTGAGGGAAGAACTGGATGCTAAGCCTGTATTAGAAATTGTCGAAGAAAAACAATTAGGTTGGTGGGGACATATAAAAAGGATGAAAGATAACATGCAAGTAAAGAAAATATGGGAAGCAAGAACATCGGACCGGAGACGTAGAGGCAGACCTAAAGAAAGATGGGATGACATCATTGATAAATTAATCCGAAAGAGACAATTAAACCTAAACGAAGCAAAAATTTTAGCGCTAAACAAAAAGGAATGGAAAAAATTTTGTGAATAAAATAGAGAATACCAATCCCGACACCTTACGGTATAAGGGAATTGATTATATATATATATATATATATATATATATATATATATATATATATATATATATTACCTAGAGTACTTGTCAGATGAACATCAAGATAGAAGAATTAATTATGTTGCTCAAGTGATTGTAAACTTAGAGATCAATGACAATCGATTTTTACAGCATGTTTTGTGAACGGTCGGAAGCCCGGAAGCCGTTTTGTCAGTAACGGTAAGCTCAATAAAAAAAACTAACATTTTTAGGCTACTGAAAATCCGCATTTTATTAATTCCATTGAAAACCAGGAGCACTTCGGAATTAATGTTTGCTGTGGAATTATTAATGGGCATTTGATTGGTCCATATTTTTACGAAGAAAGTTTAGATAGTGAGCGATATTCGCAATTTCTTTAAGAACAGCTTCCCGTGCTTTTTAAAAATGTGCCATTACAGCTACGAGCAAACATGTGTTTCCAGCATGACGGAGCTCCACCGCATAAAGCAAGAATTATCCAACAATATTTAAACGAAACTTATGGAGAAAATTGGATAGGTATAAATGGACCGATACAGTGGGCGCCCAAATCACCGGATTTGACCCCGCTGGACTTCTTTTTGTGGGGAAGTTGTGAAAAATAAAGTCTACAGAACACCATCTATTAACATTTAAATGAACAAATCAGAAATGCCTGCGATGAGCTATCCAGAGACATTTTACGTAAGGCTTTAGTGAGAGAAGTAAGGCGGAGGTTGGATAAGTGTTTGGAGGTAGGAGGTGGTTACATTAAAAATTTGTTGTAGTCTTTGTCTATATAATTTTGTTTCCTAAGAGTAGCATATTATGTGTTTGGTAATGTTAAATGAATAAATAATACTAATTAATACTGTTTAATTGTTGACAGATGCGACTTTGTTATTTGTCTCCAAAGGCTACTTGTTTAATTCTGCGAGCTTTTGTTAATATTAAATAAACAAATAATACTGTTTAATTGTTGACAGATGCGACTTTGCTATTCATCTTCAAAGCCTACTTGTCTAAATCTGCGAGCTTTTGATAATCATATTTTTTACAAAATTGCTTATAAATTCTTAACAGACAAAGATAGCAATTTTTTTAACAAAATTTGTTCGGAAAAATTACCCCTTTTTAAATATGTAAATAGATAGGTATGTTTTTGAAGCAAAAAATGTCGATGACATCATTACTTCAGTTTTTAACTAATAAAAATATAAAATTTTAGCTTAAAATATACCTTTCTTAATCCCATTTAAGAACCTGGTTTTTTATATCGTTTTTCCTTCTCTTGTAAAAGAGCTAAGACATCGAGTTTTGCTCACCCTGTAAAACATAATTGTTTTTTTTTTAATTTTGTCTTTCAAGGATGTTAAGTAAGGGAAAAAAAATTGCCTAAATGTTTGTGGTTTTTAAAGTTATAAATATGAAATTTTATTCTTAGGCTTTTGTTTTTAAATCATATAAATATAAATAAAATAATAAAGGTTGACTGTGTCAATCTTTTTAAGAATCTATCTCCTAAAGGGATCAAATAAGTGTTAGAGCGAGACAATTAAAATACCTCCACCTTGTTAAATGAAACAAATAATAGTTAGTTGTGTTAGCAACCTTTTTTTTAGAGAGTTGTATGTTATGTATAAAAACGTGAATATATTTGTTCCAATCTGTATTGCCATATAACTTAAATAAGGACCATCATTCAAACAGGTTATGGGCCCAGAATAACGCTAAGTGTTAATTTAAGTGGGAAGTGGCAAATTAATAACATTTTGAGAAAAAGCTGACAGTGACGTAACGCACTTGTCAAGTGTGAATCATGGAATTCCAAGCAGGAAGCATCTCGCGTATTCCAGTGCTATCGAGAGACAATTATGATACGTGGAAATTACGAATGCAAGCTCTAATGACAAAGAATAAAACATGGGCATACGCCAACGGACAGAAAGTAGAGCCTTCAGCACCTCCTGCAGCGATAGAAGCATGGCAAGAAGAGGACGATAAAGCCAAAGCAGATTTGTATTTAGCGATTAATGACGCTGAATTAAAACAAGTCAAAAATTGTCTTACGGCTAGGAAAATTTGATTAAAATTAGAAGCCATATTTGAATCAAAAGGTCCGGCCCGGAAAGCATCACTTTGGAAGCGTCTCATAACGCAAAGGTTAGAAGAAAAAGGCGATGTACAACGTCACCTAGAAGAATTTCTCGACGTCATTAATAAACTCTCTGAACTATCAATCGAAGTCTGCAGCGAATTACAGTCCATTATCATGTTACACAGTCTACCCGAAAGTTTCGAAAACTTCAGATGTGCTATTGAATTACGTGACAACTTGCCAGATCCCGAAATCCTCAAGGTGAAAATTTTAGATGAGTCTGCAACGAGGAAGCAACGTTCTCAAAATGACAACCAAGACGCATTGTTAGCACGAAACTCGTCACACAAACGAAAAGTTCAAGCAAAAAAGGAACCAAACTCAACCGGGTATTTTAAATTTAAATGTCATCGTTGTAGAAAGGTGGGTCACAAAGCAGCTGAATGTACCCAAAACACAGTAAACAACAATGGAAGGCGTCCAGAACGACGTGAGAAAGCCACCATTGCGGAAGATGTGTTATTTTCTGCATTTACCGCGGAAGAAGTTGCTTACAACGGCGAAAGAAATAATCGCTGGTGTCTAGATAGCGGATGTACTTCACATTTGAGTAATGACGAAGAAAAGTTTTTCGAAATTGTAAACTCAGATAGTGGAAAACTGAAAATAGCGAACCACGCGTCAGCCGAAGTTACCGCGAAGGGCACGGTGAGAATTTCTGCTCCAGTGGGCAATAAGGTCAAGAATTTCAAGCTGAAAAATACGTTGCACGTACCTGACTTACGAACGAATCTCATCTCAGTTTCAAAAATCGTCGACAACGGAAATATCGTGAACTTCGACAAAAAGCAAGCTACGGTAACAAATTGCGATGGAGAAGTATTGCTGATTGCCTACAGAAAAGGCGACCTATATTATATTGAAGAAACTAACCCCGAACATGCTTGCGCAATTACGACTGAGAGTACCAAATCAAAATTAATGGAATGGCACCAGAAATTTGGTCATTTAAATCGAAGCGACTTGGTAGAAATGCAACGTAAAAAAGCTGTATTAGGTCTAGATTTGGGAAACGACAAATCAATGCCACCATGCGAAATTTGTCTGGAAAACAAACTTACAGCGCAACCATTTCCAAAACATAGA
The DNA here is from genome assembly GCA_028583605.1 of Dastarcus helophoroides. Taxonomy (NCBI): domain Eukaryota; kingdom Metazoa; phylum Arthropoda; class Insecta; order Coleoptera; family Bothrideridae; genus Dastarcus; species Dastarcus helophoroides. The sequence goes on from CM053331.1 coordinate 3,903,727, forward strand.
GAGAGAAGTAGTGAACTTCTGAATATCGTTCACACTGACTTGTGCGGACCATTTCGCACGGAAAGCATGGGAAAAGCGAAATATCTTATGACATTCACCGATGATTTCTCTCGCTGGAGTGAAGTACGATTTCTGAAAACGAAGGATGAAGCTCTTCAAGTGTTTAAAGACTACAAAGCTCTCGTAGAAAACCAAACAGGGAAGAAAGTGAAAGCTGTTCAATCTGACAATGGGGGCGAATTCTGTAGCAACGAATTCAATGCATATTTAAAAAGCCAAGGAATTCATCACCGACTGACAATCAAGCACACGCCACAACAAAACGGGGTAGCGGAACGAAAGAATCGCACTCTGGTCGAAATGGCACGCTGCATGCTGTCTCAATCGAGGCTACCACAGTCATTTTGGGCAGAAGCAATTGCAACTGCAAATTACACCAGGAATCGCTGTATCACGGACGTATTAAACGGAAAAACGCCATTCGAACTGTGGAAGAATAGGCGACCAGACGTGACGCACTTTAGAACATTTGGCGAAGAAATCTATACGCTCGACAAGAATCGAAAGAAGGGAAAGTTTGATAAGCGCGGTCTGAAGGGCACATTTGTTGGATACGACGGACAATCCAAGGGATATCGAATCTGGATACCTAGTCTTCAAAAGGTAATTGTTGCCCGTGACATAAAATTCACTAATAGTATGTTTAAGGGGGAGAATATTGCAAAATCTGGTGATTCGAATCGAGTTCAACGACCTGAAGAAGCCCAACCAAGGTTCATTGAACTTCTCATCAACTCCGATGAAAAGCCAGCGCCTGCCGAACATACACCGAAGGAATACGATATTGAAGAAGAGATCAACGAACTCCCGGTGGTCAATCCCAAACCTCAACAAGCTATTAAAAGAAGACCTGGCCGTCCAAAGAAAGTGAAGACAGGTCAACCCGGCCGTCCGAGGAAACAATACAATCTGATCAATTCTGCAAGCCAAGAAGAAACATCGGAAATTGAATCAGACGAACACTATTCTAAAAATCCGGATGATGAAATTGAGAATTTCGAAACGAACTTCGCATATATGACTGAAATCTCATGGAAAAACGCAATCAATGGGCCAAACTCAGAAGATTGGAAAAGCACCATCGTTGATGAAATAGAATGTCTCATTAAAAATGACACTTGGAACATCGTCGATCGTCCAAGAAATAGACAAGTCATCGGCTGCAGAACAATACTACGAAACAAGTATAATGCTGATGGAAGCATCCAGAGAAGAAAGGCTCGGGTAGTCGCAAAGGGTTTCACGCAACAACCCGGCGTAGACTTTCACGAAACATTTGCTCCCGTGGCACGACTAAGTTCCGTCAGATTGCTGTTAGCATTATCAGCCGAATTCAACCTGAAAATTCACCAATTCGACATCACCACAGCATATTTAAATGGAACAATTGATGAAGAAATTTACATGGAGAAACCACAACTCCTTGTTGAATTATTGCAAGAAATTATAAAACGAAACCGAAATAACTACATAGGCGTTCGTGCAAAGAAGATGTTAAACGAAATTACAAAAGGCGATAAAGTCTGTCAAATCAAGAAGGCACTGTATGGACTCAAGCAAGCTGGCCATCAGTGGAACAAACGATTTGACGAAAAACTGCAAAGTATGGAGCTGAAACCAACCAACGCAGATCCATGTGTATATTATATGAAACGAGGGGGCGAATTGATAATCGTCTTAATCTACGTTGACGATGTACTCGTTGCATATAATAAAACATCGAATCTGAACTTCATTAAAAACGAACTAATGCAAGATTTTGAATTGAAAGATCTGGGCGACGTAAAGTATTGTTTAGGAATCGAGATCTTGATAGGAAATTGCATAACAATGTCGCAGTCAAGTTATATTCGAGAGATATTACATCAATTTGAAATGGAAAATTCAAACCCAGTGTCAACTCCCGTGGAGCCTAATAAGAAACTCGCGAAAGAAGAAAACCCAGAAGAATGCGATGTTAAGAAACCTTACCGGGAATTAATTGGAGCACTAAACTACTTAGCGGTAGCTACCAGGCCTGATATTTCTTATGCGGTGAGCTACCTAAGCCAGTTTAACACATGTTACGGAGAAGAACACTGGAAAGCTGCAAAGCAAGTCCTGCGATACCTGAAGGGAACCATCGACTACGGCATCGTTTACAGAAGAGGTCCTGGAAACCTGAAAGGCTTCGTAGACGCAGATTGGGCTGGTTGTGAAATCGACCGAAGGTCCTATACAGGTTTCGCATTCACAAAGAACAATGCCGCAGTGTGCTGGGAATCAAGAAAGCAAAGAACAGTTGCACTGTCCTCAACTGAAGCCGAATACATGAGTCTAACAGAAGCTGCTCGCGAGGCCTTGTATCTAAGAGCATTCTTATCAGAAATCGGATTCCAACAAACCGCAGCAACTGTAATTGCTAACGACAACAGAGGGGCTCAACTACTCGCACGAAACCCAGTATTCCACGGAAGATCGAAACATATTGATGAAAGACATCATTATGTGCGAGAAATCTTGAAAAGTGGACACATCGAGCTGGAATATATTCCAACCTCCGAGATGGCAGCCGACATCTTCACGAAAGCACTCCCAAGGGAAAAACACCATAAATGCATGGAGTTATTGGGAATATTGAAGGTCGACAGCGACATCACAACGTAGAGACATTTCATTCGAGGGGGAGTGTTAGAGCGAGACAATTAAAATACCTCCACCTTGTTAAATGAAACAAATAATAGTTAGTTGTGTTAGCAACCTTTTTTTTAGAGAGTTGTATGTTATGTATAAAAACGTAAATATATTTGTTCTAATCTGTATTGCCATATAACTTAAATAAGGACCATCATTCAAACAATAAGAGACTAAAATCTAAGATGTTGGCTATTTTTAAGGCTAAAAACGTAGTTTAAAAAAACTTGTAATGCGCTTAGGACGCTTAATTTGTCAATTACAAATGACATGCGAGTGACGAGATAAAAGTTATGTAACAAAGATCCAAGCCTAATTAAAATATAAAAGATTAAATTAAAATTTTTGTAATAACATATTAACCTATTAATATAAAGCTACATAAATTGGTTTTAATGTTTTTTTTACTGATTAATAAGTTGTTTTTTACATAAAATGTAAACACTATTTTCTTAGGAGTAAAGTTATACCCAAATTTTATCGCCTTACTAGTCTTAAGTTACCATAAGGTAACATTCTCCATCATTTTTCCAAAAACCGCATTATTCAGCACTACCAAATTTATGAGCAATCTTTTTATTTAAAATGGTCTCTTATGAGTTTTTTTACCTGTTGGAACTTTAAATGAGCCTTTAGAGATTCTTAAAGTCCAAAAAAATACCTAGACTTTACGGCTGTAAACAGGTCCTTTTAGAATTGTTAGATAAGTGACTATCTGCAAAAGTATGAAGTATAGGAATAAAAAGCAGACAAAAAACACTACCTGTATTATAAAGGAATCTCCAATTCGTCTGAAATCTCCCTTTCTCTAAATTTATGTAATTTGTTATACCATTGCCTTTAGTTATTTTTACAAAGTTGTAGCATATTTTTTTAAATCTTTAAAAAGCGCTAAAATGTTTACAAATTTATCTTTTAAAAGTATATTTTTGAGCATTGAATTATCTGAAGGTTAAAAATTGTCGTTTCATTTAAAAGAAAAAGATTGTTAGCTATGAATTAAATAATTTGGGAACATTTGATAGCTTTTAATACACCGCTTTTGCCAATGTAAGATCTCTGCCAGTATGTAGATGAAAAAGCTGCCAATGTTATGTCGTTTGCACTTTATTGCTAATTTGGTCATGGTTAATTTTTTTTTATACCAAACTAAATACAGGATATACTTCTTCCGTATATGATTTATTGCATATTTCCTTATATTTCCCCTTTTTATTTATTGTTTCTTTTCTTTGTTCCTGAAAAAGCCCTCTACGATGGTGGGCAAAACGTCGAACACTTTTAGTGAAATTCTTTGACACTGTCCAATCCCAAGCGAAGTAAATCCTGTACTGACTCTGGCCGTGGAAGCCTTCGTTACCAAACTAAATCACATTAACACAAGAATCGTCTTGAGAACATTTGATGTGTAAATTGAATTCGAATTAAATAACAAGTACCCAATATTAGGAGAAATACCTTTTAGGTTTCATTATACAATTTTGTCGCAGCATAGCTGAATGGGAGAGCTAGGTCAGTAGACCACTTTTTTCTTGTCCAAACTCACTCCTGCAAAACAAATGCAAATTTCTCGAGCCTTGTTTATTCACCTTCAATGATAAATTCAGCGAAACTCGCAACTTGTCTTGTTAATGTCAGGCGAGCTCATCACCCCGGCCGCTCAGCCCTCTTTTCCTTTGATGTCGTCGTGCGCCGAAGAAAATAAATCTAAAAGCCATTACGTCTAGCGTTTCATAGAATGCAGCGAATGCGCTCAAAATGCGAAGAATTGCGTTTTGAATGGCAAAAAGAAGGTCGAAATTGTTTCAGTGCATTCACGACAGACATGTGCGCGTTTCAATGGGTGTCGAAACGTCAATAAGTTGATACGTCCGACGTCATTCATTCGCTGTTATCGCTGCATCTTTGTAAAAAGATGCAGCGATACCGGTAACGGTAACGGTAGCAAAAGATCCTGTTGAGGAATTTCGTTGACAACAACTAGGAAAAGTGGTGCAAACGCCAGAGATAAGCGAAGTCTGTGGGCTTGATAACCGGAGACTACTTTGGATTTTGCATATATGGGTTACTGCTTTTATTACATTAGCAAAAACGTTTCAACATTAGCATTGGCGAACTGGTTGCCAAGCATTTATATGTCTTGTGTTATACGTTTTTAAAATCCCACTGTTATTTTGGTGAATTGTGCCCAATTTTATTATATTATATGCTTAAGTGTTATGCATTCACATCGTTATTGTTTTACGATTCTGGATTTAAAAGTAAATTGCCTACGGTTAGACCAGCAACTTGATAACTGGTAAATTGAAATACAGAACTTGTTCCCTGACACCAAAAAAGATTAAAAAACACAACAAAGGTTGCTCTAACGCGTTTCGACAGCCAAGCTGTAATCTTCAGAGGGAAACTGAGAGAGACTCAGAGAAAAATCTTTGGTTTCAGGGGACAAGTTCTGTATTTCAATTTTTGAAGATAACCAAGGAGCAGTCCGTTCCATTAAACTTGATAACTGGTAACTGTTGGCACAAATTAAACCAAGTCATGGTTCTTTGACTTAGGATTTTCGGTTTCGTAGCAGAAACCGAAAGAAGTTGTAGCAGAACAACTCATGAAAAACAACTCACATTAAGAAGAGATAGAAGCCGTCAGCCCAAAATAAACAATTTTTTATATAAAGTTTACCCTTTGCTGGTAACTTCTACTATCAATTAGGGTAGATGTACCGTTTGTGGCCACTTTAAGCTTTTTTGTATGTTTAATTGAGATTTAAATATATTTAAATTAAATATTTAATAAGAAAAAATAAATTAATCAAATCTTCAATTTATCAGGAATTGAAATATCAAAAGCCCAAATGTTTAAAATTTAATTTGTCATGCAAAATTAATTAAAATTAATAATTACACCAATTTCACCAGTAGTGGCCATAGAAGCACTATTTTTGGCCATTTGCTGTTCCAGTTTTGGTCATAGTGCCTGAAATTTTTTGCTGAAAGGGAATTATTAATAATATTATCTTAATTAACAATCAATGCATCACTTTCTTTATTAAATAGCTAGACAAGACACAAAAATTAGTAATACACATAAAATCATCAATTTTTTTTAGCATTTTTGCGCGGTTTAACTGATTTTTTTGGGGCTAATTTTTTCTTAGCTTTTTCTTCCAATTTTTCTTCTTTAATTTTTTTTCTTCTTTTCTTATTTTCTTCCCTTTCGATTTTTTAAGCTCTTTTTTTTCTTCTCTTTCGATTTTTTTAAGCTTCTTTCTTTCTTCTTCTGCGCTTTTCTCATTCTCTTTAGCTTCCATTAGTTCGATCCACTTGTCAGCTGTGATTGCGGAAGGTAAATGTTCTACCTTACGTTTTCGTGTCGTAGTCTTCTTTTTAGGCCACATACAAATTCCATCAATAACTTCGTCCAAAGACTTTCGACGCATTGAAATACTGTTCAAATGAGAAACATTAGTTGTACTAACGTCCTCAACTACAGGCTCTATAATACCTTCCATATCAACAGGTTCTTGAATAACTTCATCACTAGGAGGGATTACAATATTCGGGTTTTTATGATTATCTACGAGGATAGGAAATTCAATCGCAAGAGGTACTTCACAGTCGGTAATTTGGTTAAGTGTATCAGAAGGATAGGAATCCAACAGTTCATCGACTAAAAAAGTGCAAAAAAAATATCAAATTAAAATATAATTTAAAAATTTATAAATTATCCAAAGAATAGATCACTGAAATAAATTCAACATTGGGAGATTATTTTTTAACTGTTTTTTCAATTTTACTCACCTTCATGAAGATTAGACGCATCAAACTCAGGAAAAGGAAATTCGAAAACATTATCATTATGAGAAGCCAAAGGAGAAGGATTTTCAGGAACTAGAGGATGACAAAGTGGGGATTGCAATTCATTTTCCGGTTTGTCATCTTCAACAGCCTGGGCCCAAAAATTGTACAATGACTCGTGTTTATCACCAGTTTCCCAATCAATACCTGTAGCTTTGGCATTTTTGAATCGTTGTAATAGCTCAGGATTTATTTTACTCTCGATGTATTCTTGATGAGATAAGGCTTGCTGCATGATTCTTTGCGAATTTATTTCATTAGAAATATTTTAATTGTTTTCTCGATCTTTCATTTCGACACACTTGCTATAGTCAACTAAATTCGCATTAAATCCATTCTTTATGACAGTCGTAAAATCTTCTTCAGTAATAAGTTTAGATGAAAAAGCTGGAACGTTATGTTTCTGAACATCAACACCATCATTTTGTATACGCCAGTTTCTTATCAAATTTTTCCATCTTCGCTTCAAAGGAAAAAAAAAAGAAACGTCCAATGGTTGTAAAATATGCGTGGAGTGAGGTGGAAAACAGCACAGGATAATCTGTTTATCCTCACAAAATTTACTCAGATGAATGGACATATGAGAAACATGGCCATCCAAGAAAACTATCACAGGAAGTTGAATTTTGCGTTCAAGCAGGAATGGATAGAAAACATTCGTGAAATATTCGTAGAAAGATTCACTAGTCATCCACCCATTCTCGGATTTTCCTATCCCTCAACCTTTGGGTGCCGAGTCAACGCAAATCTTAGGTAGTCGCTCATACTTGAAAATTGTCAGTGATGGTGCAAATTCTCCGGCAGCGTTTACATTAAAAAGTGTAGTAACATTTTCTTTTTCGTTTCCAGCAACATCATACACAGCTTTTCCCCTTTCTGCTAAAGCAAGACCACGTTTTGGTGATAAATGAACTGCCGTCTCGTCCATGTCGAATACTCGTCGAGGATCATCAAGGATTTTAATATTTTCTCCCAGTTCTTCAGCTATATGAGAGATCCATGACCGTATACCAGATTCAGTGACGATGGCTCGAGCCTTACAGAGGTGTTCAGCCCTTTTTTGACCCACACGTGGATGCCTCTTAAGAAATCCTTCAAACCACTTTCTTCCCGGGATATTATTTTTAAAAGGATTTTTTAAACCTTCTGCGTCGACTAATTGTTTCACTGAATGAATTAAGAAATCTCTATTTATAGAAAAACCCATTCTGCTGGTTCCTAATAGCCATTCTTCTAATTTTTCTTCAATATGATGGCCAAGTATAGACTCAGGTCCTACTCGACCTGTAGTTTCTGGTACTTTGCCTAGAAGTTTACTACGTAATGTAGTTCTTGGGACTTTATATTGATTACACGCCGTTGCAATAGCACAACCATTCTTCACTAATTCCAAAGCTTTTTGTAAGTCAGTTTCTGAGTAATTAAAAAATGTCCTTTTAGATTTTTCCTTTTGAATACCAGTTTTTGTTGATTTTGGAATTTTTTCAACGGGCTTCTGATTTTTCCTTAATGGCATTTTAACCTGCAACAGATAAAAAATAATCTTTCAACACTACGTTTCTTTTCCAGTCTCTATTTCGAAATATTATCTTAATTGTTTGAATATTAATTATTAAATAACATACAGTTGGGCAGCAAAATACATTAAATGAGTAAAAATTGTGGCCAAAACTGGATAGTGTATGCACCATTTGTGGCCATGGTATGGCCACAAATAGCAATCACATGTTTTTATTGTTCCACTTATGGCCATGGGATATTTTGTTAGTATTTGAGGTTATTATAAGTAAATTAATTTTTTTTAACATACTATTACGTTATCTAGCTACTATAGAGCTTAAAATTTTAAAGAATATTAAGATTTGCAATAATTATGATTAATTTACTTACCAGGCCTTTCTCGAGATTCTTATAAGAATTAGTTATAATTTGGTGAGATACACCACGCGTCCAGATATTTTTTTAATAATCACTCAAACTATACTTTCAATCAGTATAGGGAAAAGTTTACAGCGTAGCCAAGACACACAAAAACCCTATAAAGACACTATAAAATGCTATCATAAAATAATATATATAATATATCCCTATATATCTCAGACTGGCCACAAACGGAACAGTGGCCACAAACGGTACATCTACCCTACTATACTTCTGCTTGTAAAATCAGTGTTTATAACCAAAAATACATTAATTATTTTAAAATCTAGCAATACAATTCTTTTGGTTCAACCTGATCAGTGTTTTTTGCCAGTAGTAGTTTAAAGCAACTTCTTTGCAATCGTTGTCCTGCTACAAGATTCGATAGTTTTCCTGCCTAAGGATAGATAAGTAGCTGCGGCAGCTTCTTTCACCAGAATTATAGAATCGTCGTCTGCTGATCCGATTTCTTTCATCAAAGAACTAAGACCGTTAAATTGTTAGTTTCTGCATTGCATGCAATTTTAAGGTTACGCAAGTCAAAGAAACTGGTTGCCACTGGAGCTACGATTCCCAGCCTGAAACCTATAAGATCTCTTTCTTTCTCCTTGGTTATCCAACAACACTAGAGAATTTTCATTGCATTTTAGTAACACATGGAATTGTATCTTACTTTTTAGTATCTCTACCAGAGACTAAATAGACTGAACGTAAGACGGTAAGCAGTGAAGCCAGTTGAAAGCCTGGCGGAAGCCTAGCTCAACCCAGCACTCTCATTATTTGACAGACCGTTGCGAACATAACATCGGGATTTTTTTTAGAAAACGGCCTGAAAATATGGGGAAGTGTATTGTGGATCATTGTTGAAACCTCAGTGAACATATTAGTGAAGGAAAATCAAGAGTTTCATTCTTTGGGTAGGTAAAAATGAAATATATAAATATTCAATTATCGGCGTGCGCGCGCCGCCATTTCACTGCAATCATGACGTGTTTACAGCACCGGCTTAACAATATTGTACACAGGCGTCGCGTATTGAAAGAAAATTATTTTACTATTAAACCAAGATGTCTTTGAAAATAGTTCTCCTGAACTTTTACCAAAAAGCACTTGTAAAAATTATCCTATTGGTCCAAAAGCCCCTAATTCTAAAGTTTCATCTAAATCGTTAGAACCGTTACGCGGCAAGTTTTGTATTTATAAATTTAACTTAATCCGGCCATGTCCAAGAGTAGTGGGATGCAGCTTCCCACTACCCCGCATTTTAGCTTCAACTGAACGCATGAGACAGCATTGAAATGTTCAGTCTATTTAGTCTCTGATCTCTACCCACTTCTGGGGAAATTTGTGGCAACAATTTGCAAGCCCAAAGTTTTTTGTTACCATCACATTGTTTTAACTCCTAGTGGAAGAGTTTATATTTAAAAATAAGCCACCAACTCCATCAAAAGCCCTAAATTTATCATATTACAGCCAACAGCGATTTTCCTTTTTGAATATATTGGTCAACTTGGTTTTGTAACGTTAATAACAGTGAGTGAATTCAACATGTCATTATTGTGTAATAAAACAGTTTTGGTTTATTTACGGCTTAGCGTCAAAGGCTATTGCGGATATTAGACTCATTTTGTTTGCATGAATTCGACTTAATTGTCAATTTAATATGGGGAACGTTTGTTCGATTGTGGTTCGATTTGATATTTGAACAATGATGCCCTAAGGGAACGGCTATTATTATTAAACATTGAGAGTGTTTTGAAAAGGTAGGCCTGCACTTTGACGAGCATAGAGTCAATATTAATTAAAATGTATATAATCGACTTTTTTCTTTATAAGAGAAGTCACGAATTATATATTTTCTGATAAAACAAGGGTACAATATTGTTACAGGCTTTATGGGTTTGAATATTACCACGTGTGAATTACACCACTTTATTACCAAATCAACTCGGCATACTTCAACTGAACAGTAACTCACTACTTATTTACTAATTACTAACCCACTAACTACACTGACTTCTAACTGACTAACTTGAGGGAAAGCTGACCGCCTTTTATAGTTTTGACCCCCGGCTTCTAGAACTTTTTGGCAAATAAGGCTTGTCGTTCCCGAAATTTCTGGAACGCTTATCTGCCATTTGTTTCGTTATCGCGGCCGCTTTCCCCTTATCAGATCCTTCTAGAAACTTTTTTTATTTACTAAATTATACAATTCTCTTCTCAATTCTATTACATCTATTAACATTGCGTTACAATATGCAAACTGTAAAGTCCCACCTCCTAAACAACATCCAAATCTCAGGGGTCATTTTCTTATACGATTTTTGAACTCTACTCCTAATCTTACATGATTGTCAAACTTTCTTTAAATTTAAACAACTTACAGTAAATAACTTTAAAACTAACTTCGACTATAAGCAAATTTGACATAAGTATTAGTACTGAACTAAACACTGTGACTTGTGATTAAGTCCAAAGAAGGTTTCACCCCTTTACCACGTCGGCAATTAAATAAATAGTTACGCGAGACGTATTTAGCCAGCAGAACTGACATTTTTAAGCGTACTAATCTAAAAAGATTAGCTAAAGATGCATCGACGTCATCTGCATTGAGATTCAAATCGATTTGAATCTCAATGCAGATGACGTCGATGCATCTTTTGCTAATCTTTTTAGATTAGTACGCTTGAAAATGCCAGTTTTGCTGGCGAAACCCTCTTTGAAAGAGTATTAGTGTTCAAATAATTTTGTTACACATATAACTAGTTATTGAGTGTTTGTCCTTTCAAATTCATTAACATTTTCCATGCCATCAATGATGGCACTTGGGGCAGCTAGTGTTTGTCATTCCCGTTTCCAGATATAACATATTTATTATTACTTAAAGAGTGGAGGTCGTCAGTAAAAGACTGGACATAAACATCGAAATTCATAAACCTTATGCTACTGTCGAGGATTAAGTGAATAAGATTGACAGTTTCAAAGTTAGCTGTTTTACCTCTACCAAAAAAAAAGCGTAGGTTTAAAGCCCCTTTGTAGTTTCTAATTCGCTTTCCTGTTTGGCTGCCGTTGCGGGCTGTATGTCTAGAAAAATCCGAATTGCTGTTCGTTTTATAAGAACCTCAAAAAACGGGCTCAAAGGAAGCTGAGACAGCATTGAAGGGTGAGCGGCTAGGCAGGTGGGATAAAGGAAACACCCGTTTAGAATTTCAATAATGCTGTGGAATGTTTCCTCTGACTAAACATATCGCAGCTAACGAATCTTGGGCCTCTATCCCTCTTCTTCTCTCCCTTTGATAATATATTCTCTTTGCTTTCGACCCGCATTATAGAAATCTAACACTTCCACCTTGCATTATTTATTGCTCTTGTTTATTTGGATTTCGGTTATTATATTCCTTAGCTTCGGATACCTTCTAAACTTTACAATAGAATATGGTAATATTCTTTGATATGATAAAATGATTCTCATTTTAATCCGTCGAGCGTTGCGTACCCCAATAGGAAAGTTTGGAGGAATACATTATCATATATAAAATAACGTCCCATTTTGGATGTTGCAGAATTTTAACTTTAACCTAGGGTAGATGTACCGTTTGTGGCCAGTCTGAGATGTATAGGGATATATTATATATATTATTTTATTATAGCATTTTATAGTGTATTTATAGGGTTTTTGTGTGTGTTGGCTACGCTGTAAACTTTTCCCTATACTGATTGAAAGTATAGTTTGAGTGATTATTAAAAAAATATCTGGACGCGTGGTGTATCTCACCAAATTATAACTAATTCTTATAAGAATCTCGAGAAAGGCCTGGTAAGTAAATTAATCATAATTATTGCAAATCTTAATATTCTTTAAAATTTTAAGCTCTATAGTAGCTAGATAACGTAATAGTATGTTAAAAAAAATTAATTTACTTATAATAACCTCAAATACTAACAAAATATCCCATGGCCATAAGTGGAACAATAAAAACATGTGATTGCTATTTGTGGCCATACCATGGCCACAAATGGTGCATACACTATCCAGTTTTGGCCATAATTTTTACTCATTTAATGTATTTTGCTGCCCAACTGTATGTTATTTAATAATTAATATTCAAACAATTAAGATAATATTTCGAAATAGAGACTGGAAAAGAAACGTAGTGTTGAAAGATTATTTTTTATCTGTTGCAGGTTAAAATGCCATCAAGGAAAAATCAGAAGCCCGTTGAAAAAATTCCAAAATCAACAAAAACTGGTATTCAAAAGGAAAAATCTAAAAGGACATTTTTTAATTACTCAGAAACTGACTTACAAAAAGCTTTGGAATTAGTGAAGAATGGTTGTGCTATTGCAACGGCGTGTAATCAATATAAAGTCCCAAGAACTACATTACGTAGTAAACTTCGAGGCAAAGTACCAGAAACTACAGGTCGAGTAGGACCTGAGTCTATACTTGGCCATCATATTGAAGAAAAATTAGAAGAATGGCTATTAGGAACCAGCAGAATGGGTTTTCCTATAAATAGAGATTTCTTAATTCATTCAGTGAAACAATTAGTCGACGCAGAAGGTTTAAAAAATCCTTTTAAAAATAATATCCCGGGAAGAAAGTGGTTTGAAGGATTTCTTAAGAGGCATCCACGTGTGGGTCAAAAAAGGGCTGAACACCTCTGTAAGGCTCGAGCCATCGTCACTGAATCTGGTATACGGTCATGGTTCTCTCATATAGCTGAAGAACTGGGAGAAAATATTAAAATCCTTGATGATCCTCGACGAGTATTCGACATGGACGAGACGGCAGTTCATTTATCACCAAAAGGTGGTCTTAGTTTTAGCAGAAAGGGGAAAAGCTGTGTATGATGTTGCTGGAAACGAAAAAGAAAATGTTACTACACGTTTTAATGTAAACGCTGCCGGAGAATTTGCACCATCACTGACAATTTTCAAGTATGAGCGACTACCTAAGATTTGCGTTGACTCGGCACCCAAAGGTTGGGGGATAGGAAAATCCGAGAATGGGTGGATGACTAGTGAATCTTTCTACGAATATTTCACGAATGTTTTCTATCCATTCCTGCTTGAACGCAAAATTCAACTTCCTGTGATAGTTTTCTTGGATGGCCATGTTTCTCATATAGTCCATTCATCTGAGTAAATTTTGTAAGGATAAACAGATTATCCTGTGCTGTTTTCCACCTCACTCCACGCATATTTTACAACCATTGGACGTTTCTTTTTTTTTTCCTTTGAAGCAAAGATGGAAAAATTTGATAAGAAACTGGCGTATACAAAATGATGGTGTTGATGTTCAGAAACATAACGTTCCAGCTTTTTTATCTAAACTTATTACTGAAGAAGATTTTACGACTGTCATAAAGAATGGATTTAAAGCTTGCGGTTTATGTCCGTTTAATGCGAATTCAGTTGACTATAGCAAGTGTGTCGAAATGAAAGATCGAGAAAACAATCAAAATATTTCTAATGAAATAAATTCGCAAAGAACCATGCAGCAAGCCTTATCTCATCAAGAATACATCGAGAGTAAAATAAATCCTGAGCTATTACAACGATTCAAAAATGCCAAAGCTACAGGTATTGATTGGGAAACTGGTGATAAACACGAGTCATTGTACAATTTTTGGGCCCAGGCTGTTGAAGATGACAAACCGGAAAATGAATTGCAATCCCCACTTTGTCATCCTCTAGTTCCTGAAAATCCTTCTCCTTTGGCTTCTCATAATGATAATGTTTTCGAATTTCCTTTTCCTGAGTTTGATGCGTCTAATCTTCATGAAGGTGAGTAAAATTGAAAAAACAGTTAAAAAATAATCTCCCAATGTTGAATTTATTTCAGTGATCTATTCTTTGGATAATTTATAAATTTTTAAATTATATTTTAATTTGATATTTTTTTTTGCACTTTTTTAGTCGATGAACTGTTGGATTCCTATCCTTCTGATACTCTTAACCAAATTACCGACTGTGAAGTACCTCTTGCGATTGAATTTCCTATCCTCGTAGATAATTCATAAAAACCCGAATATTGTAATCCCTCCTAGTGATGAAGTTATTCAAGAACCTGTTGTTATGGAAGGTATTATAGAGCCTGTAGTTGAGGACGTTAGTACAACTAATGTTTCTCATTTGAACAGTATTTCAATGCGTCGAAAGTCTTTGGACGAAGTTATTGATGGAATTTGTATGTGGCCTAAAAAGAAGACTACGACACGAAAACGTAAGGTAGAACATTTACCTTCCGTAATCACAGCTGACAAGTGGATCGAACTAATGGAAGCTAAAGAGAATGAGAAAAGCGCAGAAGAAGAAAGAAAGAAGCTTAAAAAAATCGAAAGAGAAGAAAAAAAAGAGCTTAAAAAAATCGAAAGGGAAGAAAATAAGGAAAGAAGAAAAAAAATTAAAGAAGAAAAATTGGAAGAAAAAGCTAAGAAAAAATTAGCCCCAAAAAAATCAGTTAAACCGCGCAAAAATGCTAAAAAAAATTGATGATTTTATGTGTATTACTAATTTTTGTGTCTTGTCTAGCTATTTAATAAATAAAGTGATGCATTGATTGTTAATTAAGATAATATTATTAATAATTCCCTTCCAGCAAAAAATTTCAGGCACTATGACCAAAACTGGAACAGCAAATGGCCAAAAATAGTGCTTCTATGGCCACTACTGGTGAAATTGGTGTAATTATTAATTTTAATTAATTTTGCATGACAAATTAAATTTTAAACATTTGGGCTTTTGATATTTCAATTCCTGATAAATTGAAGATTTGATAAATTTATTTTTTCTTATTAAATATTTAATTTAAATATATTTAAATCTCAATTAAACATACAAAAAAGCTTAAAGTGGCCACAAACGGTACATCTACCCTAACTCTTATTTTAATATAAACATGCTACGTGGAACACATCAGACCTCTCGTATTTAGATCTTCACTCAAATTCCTAATAAAGAACTTTCTCTAGAAGAGCTTTTCCTACAAGAACTTTTCACCGAAATTTGGTGGTTTCATAATTTAGTGCAATCTTAAAAATGTGGTTATATGTTTTGTCTTTTAGTTTTTTCTTTGAATTTGGGTCAAGGGCATTTTTAGATCAAAACCAAAATTCTTAGTAAATCAAGATACACGCTAGGTGCCTTGGTTTCAGGTAATCATTGCTTTCAACATTTTAATCTTTATTTTTACTTAAACCGACAAACTTTTATAAAAAAAAGTTGAAAGTTTATCATCTAACTTAACACATATATTTTTGTTGCAAAAGTGTTAGCATAAACATGCCTCATAATAAATGTATAACTTCACAAAAAAATCTTTCTCATCGTATTGCGTTTGCCAATCAGTTACAATGGTTGGAAATGAAAATGTTTCATTTGATAGCAAGCATTTTGTTTAATGAACTTGCCACAACTATTTAAAGACAAAAGTATCAGTTAAAAGTTAGTGCGCAATTTGTGCAATTTCTATTTCCAGGACAATTACTGTAATAGATTTAATTTCGACATCTTTTATAGTATTCTGTATAGTTTCTAGCGCTTTGGACGTCTCGCATTGTTGAATATCAGCAGTGACGATTATTCTTGAGCGATGATTATAAACAGCTACTTACTTTATAGACGTGTCAGCTTTGTTGCGCTTACCACAGTTTACCATCATTGTTATATTCAGATCGCAAGAGTGCAACAAAATCTATAAAATGAAACGACTTTTGGTTAAATTGATTTTTCTCCAAACCAAAACCCAGTTTTGTCTTTCCTTGTACACTTTATTTAAGAGAAACCTGAGCTACAATATCTTAGAGATTTTTAATGATCTAAAATTTCTAAGTTTAATTTTTTCCTGGTGAACTATATTATAATGTAAATTAATCCATTTCAGCAATCAATTTCAAAATTAAAAAGGTTTTACTCCTAGAAGTCTTAGCTGATAGAAACAAGAATCTTTAAATCGGTCAATAACTTTGATTTGCAGCCTACAGACATATCAGCAGGCAGACATAGTTGTTCTTCTTCAATGACATTTTTTTAGCCAATAGCAATTTTAAAATCTATTAAATAATATCATTACAGGATATACTTCTTCCGGGATTAAACCGTGCCAAAGAACTACTAAAAGTGTTCGACGTTTTGCCCACCATCGTAGGGGGCTTCTTTGGGAACAAAGAAAGAAAAATAGATGAAAAGATGCAATGAGGCAATATGCAAAAAAGAAAAAAAAATAAAAATGCCATTTTTTTCTTTTTTTTCTTTTTTTTTTTTCTTTTTTTTTCTTTTTTTTTCTTTTTTTTTTTCCTTTTTTTTTCTTTTTTTTCTCTTTTTTTTTCTTTTTTTTTTTTTCTTTTTTTTCTTTTTTTTTTCTTTTTTTCTTTTTTTTTCTTTTTTTGCATATTCCCTCATATTCCTCTTTTCATCTATTTTTCTTTCTTTGTTCCTGAAGAAGCCCCCTACGATGGTGAGCGAAACGTCGAACACTTTTATTAGTTCTTTGACGCGGTCCAATCCCGGAAGAAGTATATCCTGTACTGACTCTGGCCGTGGAAGCCTTCGTTATCAAATAATATCATTGTTTAAAGTTAGAAAAAGCTACTTCTTTATCCAAAACACTAAAATAATTAACTTATGCAAAATATCATTTTGATTAGTTGACACTTCCATCGCACTACCCTGTATTGAGTTGCTGCAATCTCTAGTCTAGTAAAAGTTTCTAAAAATCCCGTCCATCAACTTTCGAAATTCTTTTGAAGAATCGATCACTTAGGCTTGCTCGCGAAGAGATGGTAATATCGCGCCGCTGCAATCCCCACGTATAGCCGCAACTTCAGAAAAGTCACATCCACTGACACTTGACATTGTCTTGTCCTCCACATGTACATGCTCGCGTTTATTTGGACCCTGCTGTCCAACATACGAACGAAGTGCGACTATTGGTGGTGGTCCACCGTCACCATTGGTACCCTTTGCTTTCTAGTGACCATCCGGAGGGGTAAATTTATAGAAGACCTCTTTGGGAAGTTAACTTTGTCATTTGGTTTGCTAATATGTTACTCAATTAGGAATGGAGCCTCGCCAGAGAAAACAAAATTTGGTAACCCACTTACGGCCAAACAAAGCAACTTCTTGGCTCGTTTTACTATAACTTTTTTTTTTATTTTAGTGTAGGATTAGATAATTTCTGGAACGTCAAGAATTTTAATCGGAGCTTATTTTGGAATATTCGTTGAACGTTTCGCGCTGATATTTTCAGATAATTTAGAGACATTTTTAAATCAGCAGTAAATTTTCTGCCGTAGCTTTTCGAAGATCTCTGCAGACGTTACTGTCCTTTTCCTACCACCATCGTAACTGGCAATGATGCTAGTATCATTGTACCTTTTTATGGTTCAATGCACAAGAAATTTATTTACGTTCAAATGCTGGTGATACCGGAGCGAAATAATTATATGTTCAATTTTCCCGCTTTTGACGACACTCGCTGCATCAAAGCGCTAGGCACCCCTAATGAGTGAATTGTGATTCACTCAAGTCCCTCAGGAGTAAGTTCAGTTCTCTCACTGCTGTCGTCGTCGCCAGTACTCTACCAGCGCAAGATTTCTCCAACCGTCGAGAATCTTCAGCCGCCCAATTCCCATTGCGACCTTTGCTCATTTGCCTAACGCTTTGACCGCAAATTTTCTACCGACGCCGACGTACGACATTGATAGTGTATCGTTGCAACCCCAGCTTAAAAACCGTAAGTATTTTTTTTGCATTTTTTTTTAGTGTTTATCAGTGTTATTATTTTTTTTTTGTTTAATACTGCTTGCATCATTCACCTTACCCCCTTTCAGCCTGACAAAATTTCCTTTCGTAAATTTCAAGCCACCTGCTCGCAGAGTGTCTGCTTTTCCGTTAAAATTTGATTTTTTTTTTGCGGTACGTATTCTTAATTTCGTGGCAGTTGTTTCTAATCGATATTCGCAGTGCTTTACTGCCAAATTGTCTGGATTTACGGTTAAAGGCCTATATTTTTCTCACATTTCAAGCCTTGTGACCGTTATCCACCATTTTCCTTGTTTGATTTTCAAACGACACGTCTTCTTTCGTGCTGCCATCTATGAACGTCAACCGCCATCTTTTCTATTTTCTAACGATACGTATCCTAAGTGCTGCCACCTGTGAGAAACGGTTGTCGTCTCCCATGTTTATATAATACGCCATCTTTTTTTGTTTGAAAACACTTGGCGGTGACGTTCTTAATTCAAAAATTAGTTATTTTCGCCCAAATTGGCCGTTCCTCCCGGTCAATTCTCCCAAAAAAATGTTATCACGACTAACGCGGTATCACTGGAGCTCTCTAATCATCGTCTTTTACGACTTTTAACCAAATATAAAGGAAAAACACTGTTCGGTTTAAATTTCAGGCCTCGAAATTTTTTCCCTTTAAGAAAAACATGCAAGGCGCTCAGTACACTTATAGACAATATAATGGAGTATCATGACCTAAATTTTGAGACATCTTTAACGGTTTAACAGATACAGCAGTTTGAAGTTAGTTGACAGTTCAATTGCGCCACTCTGCATCATCTATTCGCAAGCATCCCCACGTGGTGGATGCTTTAAGACAATCTCGTAGGTTGATCGTGATTGTGAAGTTTTGGCTATAGGTGGGGATTGCAGCGGCGCTATCTTACCAACGTTTCGCGAGCATCCCCACGTAGTAAACAATTTCGATTGTCGGTGGATGTGATTTTTCCAAAGTTTTGGCTATACCTGGGAATTGCAACGGCCTGATATTACCATTTATTTGCGAGCAATCCCAAGACAATTTTGAAAGTTGGTGGGCGTGATTTTTGGAAGCTTTTACTAGACATGGGGATTGCAGCAGCGCAATATTACTTTATATTTGCAAGCATTCCCACCTCATGGATCCTTCAGGACGGTCTCGAAGTTTGATTATGGTTGTGAAGTTTTGGCTATACGCTGGGATTGCAGCGGCGCGATGTTACCTTCCCTTCGCGAGCATCCTCACGTAATAAAAAATGTCGAGTGTCAATAAATGTGGCTTTTCCAACGTTTTGGCGATACCTGGGGATTGCAGCCTCATGATAATACCATAAATTTGCGAACGAGCCCAAATAATCGACTCTTCAAGATAATCTCGAAAGTTTGTAAGTGTGATACTTTTAAAGTTTTTACTAGACATGAGGATTGAGGTAATGTAATATTACTATTTATTTTCGAGCATCCCTACATGGTGAAGCCTTCAGGACAATTTCTAAGGTTGATCATGATTTTGAAATTTTGGCTACACGTGGGGATTGCAGCGGCGCGATAGAGCCATTCATTCGCCAGCAAACTTAAATGATGGATTCTTTAGAACAATCACGAAGGTTCATCGTGATTGTAAAGTTCTGGCAATCCATGGGGAATGCAGAGGCGCGGTAGAAGCATTTCGCGGACAACTTCAAGTGATGGATCCTTCAGAAAAATCTCGAAAGTTGATCGTGAAGTTCTTACTATACGTGAAGAGTGCAGCAGCGCGTAAAACTATCCATTCCGGAGCATCTTTAAGTGATGGATTCTTTAGGACAATCTCAAGAATGAGTGAATGTGAATTTCCTAAAGTTTTGGCAAAACGTGGGGATTGCAGCTGCGCGACATTACCGTCTATTCGCGACCTTCTTACGAGGTAAAGCTTTCAGGACAATCTCTAAGGTCGATCATGATTCTGAAGGTTTGGCTACACGTGGAAAATGCAGCGGCGCGATAGAAGCATTTATTTGCGAGCGGCTTTAAGTGATGGATCCTTTAAAACAATTTCGAAGATCGTGATTGTAAAGTTCTGTCAATTCGTGGAGAACGCAGCGGCGCTATAGAACTATATATTCGCGAACAACTTTAAGTGATGGATCCTTCAGAAAAACCTTGAAGGTTAATCGTGAAGTTTAGAACCTACATGGGAAGTGCGGCAGCGCGATGGAACCATCCATTCGCCAGCATATTCAAGTGATGAATTCTTCAGGACAATCTCGAGAATGAGTGGGTGTAAATTTCCTGGAGTTTTTTAAAACGTGAAAATTGCAGCTGCGCGATATTACCGCAGCTGCAATTTTCACGAGTATCGCGAGTATCTTACGAGGTGAAGCCTTCAGGACAATCTCTAAGGTTGATGATGATGCTGAAATTTTGGCCTCACGTGGTGATTGCAGCGGCGCGATAGAGCCATTCATTCGCGAGCAAATTTAAATGATGGGTCTTTCAAAACGATCTCGAAGGTTGATCGTGATTGTGAAGTTCTGGCAATTCGTGGAGAATTCGGAGGCGCGATAGAAGCATATATTCGCGAACAACTTGAGGTGATAGATACTTCAGAAAAATCTCAAAGGTTGATCGTGAAGTTCTGACTTTACGTGAAGAGTGCGACAGCGCGTTGATCCAACCATTCGCAAGCATCTTTAAGTGATGGATTCTTTAGGACAATCTCGAGAATGAATGGGTATGAATTTTCTGAATTTTTGGCAAAACGTGAAAATTGCAGCTGCGCAATATTACCGTCTATTCGCGAGCATCTTACAAGATGAAACCTTCAGGAAAATCTCAGGGATAAGTGGGTATAAATTTCCTAAAGTTTTGGCAAAACGTGAAAATCGCAGCTGCGCGATATTACCGTCTATTCGCAAGCATCTTATGAAGAGAAGCCTTCAGAACAATCTCGAGGATATCTGAGTATAAATTTGCTGAAGTTTTGACAAAACGTGAGAATTGCAGCTGCGCAATATTACCGTCTATTCGCAGGCATCTTATCAGGTGAAGCCTTCAGGACAATCTCGAGGATGTCTGAGTATAAATTTCCTGAAGTTTTGACAAAACGTGAGAATTGCAGCTGCGCGATATTACCGTCTATTCGCGAGCATCTTACGAGGTGAAGCCTTTAATAGAATCTTTAAATTTGATCATGATTATAAAGTTTTGGCTACACGTGGGGATTGCAGCGGCGCTATAGAGTTATTCATTCGCGAGCAAATAGGTGATAGATCCTTCAGAACAATCTCAAAGGTTAATTGTATTTGTGAAGCTCTGGTAATTCGCGGGGAATGCAGAGACGCGATAGAACCATGTATTCGCGAGCAACTTGAAGTGATAGATCCTTCAGAAAAATCTCGAAAGTTGATCGTAAAGTTTTAACCATATGTGGAAAGGGCCGCAACGCAATAGAACCATCCAGTTGCGAGCATCTTCAAGTGATGAATTCTTCAGGACAATTTCGAGGATGAGTGGGTGTGAATTTTTTGAAGTTTTGACAAAACGTGGAAATTGCAGCTAAGCGATATTACCGTCTATTCGCAAGTATCTTACGAGGTGAAGCCTTCAGGACAAGCTCTAAGGTTTATCATGATTCTGAAGTTCTGGCCACACGTGGGAATTGCAGCGGCGCGATAGAGCCATCCATTCGCGAGCAAATTTAGGTGATGAATCCTTCAGAACAACCTCGAATCGTGATTGTGAAGATCTGGCACTTCGTGGGGAATGCAAAGACGCCGTAGAACCATATATTCGAGCACAACTTCAAGTCATGGATCCTTCAGAAAAATCTCGAAGGTTAATCGTAAAGTTTTGACCATACGTAAAGAGTGCGGCAGCGCATAGAACTATCTATTCGCAAGCATCTTCAAGTGATAGATTCTTCAGGACAATCTCAAGGATAAGTGGGTGTGAATTTCCTGAAGTTTTGGCAAAACGTGAAGGTTGCAGCTGCGCGATATTACCGTCTATTCGCGAGCACCTTACAAGGTGAAGCCTTTAGGACAATCTCCAAGGTTGATCATGATTCTGAAGTTTTGGCCACACGTGGGAATTGCATCGACGCGATTGAGGCATTCATTTGCGAGCAAATATAAGTGTTGAATCCTTCAGAACAATCACGAAGGTTCATCGCGATTGTGAAGTTCTGGCCATTTATGGGAAATGCAGCGGCGCAATAGAACCATATATTAGCGGACAACTTCAGATCCTTCAGAAAAATCTCGAAGGTTGATCGTGCAGTTCTGACCATACGTGATGACTGCGGCAGCGCATAGAACCAATTATTCGCGAGCATCTTCAGGTGATGGATTCTTCAGAACAATTTCGAGGATGAGTGGGTGTGAATTTCCTGAAGTTTTGACAAAACGTGAAAGTTGCAGCTGCGCAATATTACCACCTATTCGCGAGCATCTTATGAAGTGAAGCCTCCAGGACAATCTCGAGGATGAGTGGGTATAAATTTCCCGAAGTTTTGGTAAAATGTGAAGATTGCAGCTGCGCGATATTACCGTCTATTGGCGAGCTTCCTACGAGGTGAAGCCTTCAGGCCAATCTCTAAGATTGATCATGATTCTGGAGTTTTGGCCACACGTGGGGATTGCGGCGGCGCGATAGAGCCATGTATTCGCGAGCAAATTTGGGTGATGGGTCTTGCAAAACAATCTTGAAGGACAATCTCGAGGATGAGTGGGTGTGAACTTCCTGAAGTTTTGGCAAAACGTGGGAGCTGCAGTTGCGCGATATTACCGACTATTCGCGAGCATCTTACGAGATGAAGCCTTCAGGCTTCTCTCTAAGGTTAATCATGATTGTGAAATTTTGGCTACACGTAGGAATTGCAGCAACGCGATAGAGCCATTCATTCGCGAGCAAATTTAGGTGATGGGTCCTTCAGAACAATCTCGAAGGTTAATCGTGATTGTGAAGTTCTCGTAATTCGTGGAGAATGCAGAGGCGCGATAGAAGCATATATTCGCGAACAACTTCAAGTGATGGATCCTTCAGAAAAAAAACTCGAAGGTTGATCGTGAAATTCTAACCATACGTGAAGAGTGCGGCAGCGCAATAAACACGCAAGCATCTTCAAGTGATGGATGTTAACTTCCTGAAGTTTTGGCAAAACGTGGGAACTGCAGCTGCGCGATATTACCTACTATTCGCGAGCATCTTACTAGATGAAGCCTTCAGGCTTCTCTCTAAGGTTAATCATGATTGTAAAGTTTTGGCTACATGTAGGGATTGCAGCGGCGCGATAGAGTTATTCATTCGCGAGCAAATTTAGGTGATAGGTCCTTCAGAACAATCTCCAAGGTTAATCGTGATTGTGAAGTTGTCGCAATTCGTGAAGAATGCAGAGGCGCGATAAAAGCATATATTCGCGAACAACTTCAAGTGATGGATCGTTTAGAAAAACTTCGAAGGTTGATCGTGAAGTTTTGACCCTACGTGGGAAGTGCGCCAGCGCGATAGAACCATCCATTCGCGAGCATCTTCAAGTGATGCATTCTTTAGGACAATCTTGAGAACGAGTGGGTGTAAAATTTCTGAATTTTTGGAAAAACGTGGGAATTGCAGCTGCGCGATATTACCGTCTATTCGCGAGCATCTTTTGGGGTGAATGCTTCAGGACAGTTTTGAGGGTTGTTAAATGTGATTTTGCTGTAATTTTGGGGTAAACAAAATAGAATATTCTAATTTAAAGCTGAAAATATAGTAGAAAAAGTAAATTTGAAGTAATGAAGTTCCCAATTTACCTTAGAAATTTGAAGTTAAATCGTTGAAGTTGCAGAAAAAAAGTGGAATATTTCAGTTTGCATTTAAATTTTAAAATTGGGGTGGACATTTTGGCTTTTTGCAGGTTTTTTTTTTAATATGGACATATTTTTTACAGATTTTTTTAGTGTAGAAATCAAACTTCCTTTTGTTTATAATTATTTCAGTTTTTTCTTACAGAATGTCAACGTTTGTCCTAAAATTTCGTATGCAAGTAGAATGCAACCTAGACTACAAATTCATGCAGCCCTCCAGGCGTGTATAGTGGCGAATCATAGGTAGCTGAACTACCAACAGTTGAAACACTGCCACCTGGCGAAGCGGTTGCTCTCTAGGAAAGATCCCAGAAGACAAGGATTCTAATGTACCGACCAATAGGTTTGAACATTTATTAGATTCGAAGTTTGGAAACCAAATACCGGTTTTGATCTTGTTAGATCTCGTCAGTTTGGTATATCCAACTTCTGGGAACTTCCCTAGAGAGCTAGGTGGCAGTGTTTCGACTGTTTCGACTAGCTACCGATGATTCACTATACACGCCGCCTGGAGGGCTGCATGAATTTGTAGCCTAGGTTGCATCCTACTTGCATACGAAATTTTAGGACAAAAGTTGACATTCTGTAAGAAAAAACTAAAATAATTATAAACAAAAGAAAGTTTGATTTCTGCACTAAAAAAATCTGTAAAAAATATGCCCATATTAAAAAAAAACCTGCAAAAAGCCAAAATGTCACTATACACGCCTGGAGGGCTGCAGGAATTTGTAGTCTAGGTTGCATTCTATTTGCATACAACATTGTAGGCAATGGTCATAGTTTCTCTATGGACCAATAGGTGGTAGTACTGAGAGAGTCACTCGCTTGACGTCTGTAAATGTTTTAGTGCTTACTTGTCGGAACATTTGTGTTAGCATTCGAGTTGGATATACCAAATTGACGAGATCTAACAAGATCAAAACCGGTATTTGGTTTCCAAATTTCGAATCTAATAAATATTCAAACCTATTGGTCTGTGCATTGGAATCCTTGTCTTCTGGGATCCTTCCTAGAGAGCAACCACTTCACTAGATAGCAGTGTTTTAACTGTTGGTAGTTCAGCTACCTATGATTCACTATACACGCCGCCTGGAGGGCTGCATGAATTTGTAGTCTAGGTTGCATTCTATTTGCATACAACATTGTTGGCAATGATCATAGTTTCTCTATGGACCAATAGGTGGTAGTACTGAGAGAGTCACTCGCTTGACGTCTGTGAATGTTTTAGTACTTACTTATCGGAACATTTGTTAGCATTCGAGTTGGATATACCAAATTGACGTGATCTAACAAGATCGAAACCGGTATTTGGTTTCCAAATTTCGAAGCTAATAAATATTCAAACCTATTGGTCTGTACATTAGAATCCTTGTCTTCTGGGATCCTTCCTAGAGAGCAACCACTTTACTAGAGAGCAATTTTTTAACTGTTGGTAGTTCAGCTACCTATGATTCACTATACACGCCGCCTGGAGGGCTGCATGAATTTGTAGTCTAGGTTGCATTCTATTTGCATACAACATTGTTGGCAATGGTCATAGTTTCTCTATGGACCAATAGGTGGTAGTACTGAGAGAGTCACTCGCTTGACGTCTGTGAATGTTTTAGTACTTACTTGTCGAAACATTTGTTAGCATTTGAGTTGAATATACCAAATTGACGAGATCTAACAAGATCGAAACCGGTATTTGATTTCCAAACTTCGAATCTAATAAATGTTCAAACCTGTTGGTCTGTGCATTGGAATCCTTGTCTTCTGGGATCCTTCCTAGAGAGCAACCACTTTACTAGAGAGCAATGTTTTAACTGTTGATAGTTCAGCTACCTATGATTCACTATACACGCCGCCTGGAGGGCTGCATGAATTTGTAGTCTAGGTTGCATTCTATTTGCATACAACATTGTTGGCAATGGTCATAGTTTCTCTATGGACCAATAGGTGTTAGTACTGAGAGAGTCACTCGCTTGACGTCTGTGAATGTTTTAGTACTTACTTGTCGGAACATTTGTTAGCATTCGAGTTGGATATACCAAATTGACGAGATCTAACAAGATCAAAACCGGTATTTGGTTTCCAAACTTCGAATCTAATAAATGTTCAAACCTATTGGTCTATGCATTAGAATCCTTGTCTTCTGGGATCCTTCCTAGAGAGCAGCCACTTCACTAGATACCAGTGTTTTAACTGTTGGTAGTTCAGCTACCTATGATTCACTATACACGCCGCCTGGAGGGCTGCATGAATTTGTAGTCCAGGTTGCATTCTATATGCATACAACATTGTTGGCAATGGTCATTAGTTTCTCTATGGACCAATAGGTGGTAGTACTGAGTGAGTCACTCTCTTGACGTCTGTGAATGTTTTAGTACTTACTTGTCGAAACATTTGTTAGCATTCGAGTTGGATATACCAAATTGACGAGATCTAACAAGATCGAAACCGGTATTTGGTTTTCAAACTTCGAATCTAATAAATGTTCAAACCTATTGGTCTGTGCATTAGAATCCTTGTCGTCTGGGATTCTTCCTAGAGAGCAATCACTTCACTAGATAGCAGTGTTTTAACTGTTGGTAGTTCAGCTACCTATGATTCACTATACACGCCATGAATTTGTAGTCTAGGTTGCATTCTACTTGCATAAGAAATTTTAGGACAAAAGTTGACATTCTGTAAAAAAGCTAATGTTCAAACCTATTGGTCTGTGCATTAGAATCCTAAAATTTCGTGTTTAAACTTGAAATATGGTTCTTTTTCACGATTTTCTATGATACAACACAGGAATTTCTCGCAACTCTCGAACTCTTTATCTTAACCAAAGACTACTTATTTTATAAAATTTCTACTTTAAAATAGTAACAACGACCATTTTCTCATATCCTTTAAGTTATTTCAAAATTTAGATTGTTTTTCGAAAAAAATTTTAGAACAAACTTTGAAATTTCGTTTTTCTAACATTTCTTTTTAATTCTTTGAAATTTCGACCTTATATTTTATGAATTTTTGCCCAAAATTATCTAGACTACTTAGATTCTAATCATAAAACTTTAAGTTTAGGCTTTAAAGTTTCACTTTAAGTTTAACCTTGAAAGTTTCACTTTAAGTTTAGACTTCAAAATTTCACTTTTTGTTATTGAATTTTTGAATGAAGCATTCTGACAAAAGTAAAAATTTTAAAAAGGAGTCTTGATTTCCAGTCATTTAAAACTTTTAAAAAATTAACTGAATCTATTGATAATGAAAATGTTAAAACTTTGGAGCAAAATATCGAATAATCCAGCTTCATGAAAAATCCAGTTTTTAAGTTAACTCTCAATATTTCTATAAAAATTTAGAGGTTTAAATTCAATAAACCTAAAAAACCAAAGTTTGAAGTTTAAAATCAAAATTTTAGTGACAATTTTGAAAAGGGAATTTAACAAGGACTTTCTATAGAACTCGTCTTTCAAGAAATGTTTATGTTTGGAGACAATGTAAAGGAAAGTTGAATGTTCAAGTTGCATATTTTAAAAAGAAAGTAGATACGGACTTTGAAATGTTTTTCCCGAGTTTAAACTTCGAATTTTATTTTTTTTTTTTCCGTTTTAAGTTAAAACTTTGAAGTTTTATTATTATTATTTATTTTTATTTGAATGAAAATAAAAAATAAAACAAAACAATTTTAAACAAGTTAAAGTAAAAACTTTACTAAAAACATTCATATTTTTAAAAATATATACTTTCGACTTTCAATTTTAGTAACAGTTTTCGATTTTTGATTTAAAATTATCAAAAATTCCGCTTGAAATGTCCAATTTTGAAAATTTGGCAAATTTTGTCTACATATTTCAAATGTTTCTTTAACTTTTTGGTCTTTTTGCTTGAACTTTTGTGTAAAAACTACATTCTTAACATTTTAAAAAGTGAAATTTTGGATGTTTGTTTGAATTGCAGCAGCGCGATATTATTATCCATTCGCGATCAAGTTCAAGCTATATAAGACACAGAAAAATGCACTTCTAGTCTTCTACGTTGAGGCGGCCTCTCTAAAAGAATTTGTTATTGTGAGCAAATTTATTTTCGGATTTATTAAACAACTTTAATGAATCTTGTAGACATTGAGTCATGCTTAGATTTCAAAAACTTGTTTAAATTATCTTGATTTTGGTAATTATAGCCAGATTGATCTTACTCTTAGAAATTGTGTTTGCTTATAACCCATTTTTTAATGATTTGCTTATTCCTTTTTTGTATTTTAGGCTTTATTAATGTCAAGGAATATTTGAAGTTAAAAACCCAAAGAGTGAAAGAAGTCTGTGTACTGTTTACTTCTATTTTATTTTTTTCTTCTTGCCAAAAGCTATATCATTCTTAGATAAGTTTTAATTTGTTTTCTACGTAATTATGTCTTAATACAGGCTTATTTTAGATTAAAGCCACAAAAGATAGTAAAGTGGGTTACCAATGGAGCTTCGGAACTAAGCATAAATCGTGCACCTGCTTTTTCGTTTTCCAGGAAGCGTAGTTAACTCTTGAGGCTTTCTAGCAGCACCTGTCATTATTTGTTGCTTTTTAGAACACCCTTGTCACAACTTCTCACCACTGGGAACATTTTTGGTAACGACTAACGCATTTAAAGATAAAAATGTTAATCACTGATTGATCGCGCGGGAAATTTCCAAAATATATATAAATTCGAACAGGTTAAAGTATTATCCATGTATGTGCCAACTGTTATTATTTTAACTAAATCAGCACCAAACTGTTTAATTCGGTCGAATTATTTATAACAATTCAACACTTTCGCGATGTCTAATTATTGAATTCTGAAAATATTTCACATGTTGCCGATTTACGATCCAATGGAATTAAAAATTTAATCTCCAAAGCCTATGAGGATTCACCTCGACATTCGCTAAATAAATGGGCTCAGCATACGATAGAGTGTAATTTTGTTCTCTATCCGCAAATTCAATTAGGTCCCCGTTACACGTGAATGCGAATTATTGTTAAACTTTGAGCGATAAGAGGGTAAAGAGCTAATCCAACTAATAAGCCTCTGATGCATGACGGACGAATTCGCCCTGTAAATTGACTAATTTGGGATACATGTGCTTTATAATAATTAGCATACGAACGCTAATACTTTTAGGAATTCATTACTGCACGTGAAGTGGGTAGACCATGAAATGGATTGCGGTCGGCTAATCGAATTAACGTAATTAGATTTTATGACGTAAAATAACTTACTTTTGCGTTCGGTGGCCATTATTGGTATGCGTTTTGGGCGGACTTTTTGGCCTGTTCATTTTACGTAATGATTACACCCAAATCAATCGATTGATTACCAAAGAAAATTGCTGTGCCTAAAAATTATCCTGAAAACTTTGCGAGAGTGCCGCAGACGTTGGGTTTTCTATTAAAGTTTTTAATTTCAAATTGCAAGTTTTACTTTTTTTTAAGATTGGCATTTTGTGTGTTAAATTTTTAACTTTTTTTCTAATTTCACTGAAGAATTAATTTCAAACAATTTCCATTTCATGCCTAAGCTTAGTTGTTTGTTTACGTTTAAATTATACAATTTTTTGATAAAATTATTTACGTCAATAGGGGATTTTTTTACTTTCTAGCTTTTAGTTATGTTTAAACTTTGAGTTTAACGTTAACATTTCATGTAAAACTTTTTGGAAAAGCTCAAAAAAGCAGTTTTAACGCCAAGTTAATTGATTTTATCCAACATCAAATTAAAAACGTTGACAAGCATTAAACATTTTCTACATTGTTTTTTCAAAAATTAGCTGTTTACCTAATTTGTTCCAATTAATGTTAATTACTTGTTCTAATGTCAACATTTTTTGCACATAATCAAATTTCAATAAAAAATCTGATTTGCAATGTAACTCAAAAATTCAAAATCAAAATTGAAATTCTAAAGAAAAACTCAAAATTTAGGAAGACATTGAAGCCCAAAATTTAAACTCTTTGTTTGGTAAAAACTAATGAACAAAATCCCTTTAGTATCAAAATGTAGAAAAATTTAAAATCTGAAGAACAATCCGTTTATTGAATAACACAGTTTTTGGAAAAATAGTGGAGAATGTATGAATGTAGACGCATTATTTAAGATTTGCCACCAACAAGCTAAAATTTTAAGTCAACTTAGTTAAAAATAAATTTAGTTAATTTATTTTGAAAATATTTGCTTTTTTTTCGAAAACTGAACCCTTAAGTTTAAAACATGTTATTATTTACGTTTAAATTATACGATTTTTTGGCAAAATTATTTACGTCAATATGGGATTTTTTTACTTTCTAGCTTTTAATTATGTTTAAACTTTGAGTTTAAAGTTAACATTTTATTTAAAACTTTTTGAAAAAGCTCAAAAAAGCAGTTTTAACCTCAAGTTAATTGATTTTATCCAACGTCAAATTAAAAACGTTGACAAGCATTAAACATTTTCTACATTTTTTTTTCAAAAATTAGCTGTTTACCTAATTTGTTCTAATTAATAGTAATTACTTGTTCTAATGTCAACATTTTTTTGCACATAATCAAATTTCAATAAAAAATCTGATTTGCAATGTAACTCAAAAATTCAAAATCAAAATTAAAATTCTAAAGAAAAACTCAAAATTTAGGAAGACATTAAAGCCCAAAATTAAAACTCTTTGTTTGGTAAAATCTAATGAACAAAATCCCTTCAGTATCAAAATGTAGAAAAATTAAAAATCTGAAGAACAATCCGTGTATTGAATAACACCGTTTTTGGAAAAATAGTGGAGAATGTATGAATGTAGACGAATTATTTAAGATTTTCCCCCAACAAGCTAAAATTTTAAGCCAACTTAGTTAAAAATAAATTTAGTTAAGTTGTTTCGAAAATATTTGCTTTTTTTTCGAAAACTGAACCTTTAAGTTTAAAACATGTTATTATTTACGTTTAAATTATACGATTTTTTGGCAAAATTATTTACGTCAATATGGGATTTGTTTGCTTTCTAGCTTTTAATTATGTTTAAACTTTGAATTTAAAGTTAACATTCCATTTAAAACTGTTTGGAAAAGCTCAAAAAAGCAGTTTTAACGTCAAGTTTATTAATTTTATTTAACGTCAAATTAAGATACTTTTTTACTATCTAAAAGTTATTTTTTGATATTATTGGTTGTCATTTTGTGTTTAGAATTTAACTTTAATGCTAAAGTGCTGTTGTACATTTTTAAAAATATAGTTTTTCAAAAATAAAAATTGTTAACTGAAATTAAAAATGTTACAATATATCACATATTTGTTTTTTTATTATAACATATTTACTTTTTTAGGCTGACTGAACTTATTGACACAATTTTTGTTCTAGTGAAATGTAAATTTCGAGCCCAAAGTATCTTTTCAAAGAATTTTAGCAAAAAAGTTAATATTTTTGAAAAACGTTCTTCTTAAATAAATGGTGATTTTACGCCTTTGAATTTTTTAAATGTTTACTTAAAAGCATCTTACCTTTTTCTCAACATAGTATAGATAGACCAAAGGATTTCGTGCGCATCGTATTAATGTTGTTTACTGGGTTCAGCGGTCAAATAATAATTATATACAATGGGCTATATTTCTCAAAGACGCCATAATAACTTAAAACAAATAAGTATATCGAGCTCTTCTCTCAATGAGGGGTTCCGTTGGTAAAACAACAGCGAAGGCACCCTCAAGCCGGCGAGCGAAAAACTCCCTATTATGCACTTTCTACTTTTGCGTCTTCGATGCAAAACAAAATGATTAATAACCAAGTTTTATTTCTGGCAGCTACCCTGAAATAATTTAAAAGAAGCAATTAATCTTGCGTTATGAAGGACATTTCATTAAAAAAATCCTTAAGGTCTATAAAATTAAGTGGAGACATTTTTATCGCAAGTCAACATTGTCTCGGGGTATTTCATTCGAGCCATGAAACGATGAAAAATGACACCTTGCCATGGTAAAGAAGTTGCTCCCGTTTCCAACAGTAAGATAGCTGCTTTAAGTTTGTATTTACTTTATTAAGTGGCTATTATCATTGTTTCTCCGACCGGAAAGTTTAAATCAAGAAGACGGGGGCGCAAAACCTTCTCTCCGTCGACAAATTTTAAAATAACATGTAAATTTACAATGAAAATATTAGA
Source organism: Dastarcus helophoroides (assembly GCA_028583605.1). Lineage (NCBI taxonomy): Eukaryota > Metazoa > Arthropoda > Insecta > Coleoptera > Bothrideridae > Dastarcus > Dastarcus helophoroides. Next base: position 3,935,964 of record CM053331.1, read on the forward strand.
AAGCTAGAACGAAATGATACTTCGGTGTTTGTTCAAGATGCTAAACTTTTCTGGTAAATTTGTAAATATGAGAAAACTTATTTTTGAACAAAGGAATGCTAGAGTAAGCTACATATTTCTGTTAGGTTTAAACTACAGATAGAAATGACTTTCGTACCCTAAAAAAAATTCACGATGTCATAACATAGTTATATAGACAGTATGTTTGAAAGCGTGAACGTTAAATGTAAAAAAAAAACTTAAAACTGGTGAATGTCATTCATGAAATATCTAATGTGGGCCGCATTTCTTAAATAATAGAACGAGAATTGAAATACAAATCTTGTCCCCTGAAACCAAAGAAGATTAAAAAACACAACAAAGATTTTGATAGCCAAGCTATCATCTTCAGAGAGATACTGTCTCTTAATCTTTCTTGGTCTCAGGGGGCAAGATTTGTACTTCAATTTTTTAAGATAACCAAGAACCAGTCCGTTCCACCAAAAAAAATAAAACGAGAACTAATTGTCATTTTTAACTCTTACTGTGGGGAATTTTTTAATACTCTTAGCTGCTTTTTTAATATCTCTTGTTGTATTTATCGCTAATAGAGTTTAATACTCATAAAGAACGATAACTGTCGAAAATGCTAAGATGAAGTGTGTAATTATTTTAAAGAAAATTATTTTTAGTTAAAAGTTAAATCTTGCAAAAAAACTGAAAATGGCAAATTGAAACTCATTTTTATGAAAACAGTTAAAATTTGAAATAAAATTACTCAAAATGTACTTTTTTAAATTGGAATTCGTGACTAAAGCCAATTTTTGAAGGAAAAAGAATGTGTCGATATGAGGAAACAAAGTAAAAATTTTAAGTTTATACGAGAAAGTTTTTAAAAAAATGTCAACATTTTGAAACTGACTGGCTTTTTTCGTTTTACAGTTTATTTCAAAATTAGACTTTTTGAAATTGGTCTTTCCCTCATGAACTCCATTTAGTCTCAAAATTCGTATTTTGCTCAAATTGTTGACTTTATTCTTAAAATTTGTTTTTTTTTAACATTTATTGTCTCTTGGAATGTTCTTTTTTCTTAAAATGTTGACCTTAAATTGTTTTTTTCTGCACTTTTCTTGAAATGCTTTTTTTGCAAATGTCTGACTGAATTTCTGGATTTAAAGTGGGTTGCCTAAAATTTAGGCCCGTATTTAAGCTGCCCTTCCTGGGCCCATTTTGCTGATTTTTATCTTAAAATTCGACACTATCCATTTCTCAAAATTTTACGTATTTTCTCCAAAATTCGTCCTTTTGTTAAAAGTTTGTCCTTTTGTTAAAAGCTTGTCCTTTTTATCGAAATTAAACCCAAAATTTATTAACAAGCTTAAAAATGTCTTCCCAACTTTTGACTTTGTTTTGAAAATTAACTTTTTATGTTTTTGAAAATTTTAACTTTTTTCTTTCTCAGAAATTATTGGTATTTCAAAATTTTTTAATATTTGCCTTAATTTAGCTTTAATTTATTACTTTAAATCCAATTTTTTTTAATTTTATTTTCCTTGAGATATTTTGCCCTTTTTTAAAGTTCAGTTTTGGAAATTTATACTTAAAGTGGTAATTTTCTCGAAATTATATCTCAAAATATGTCTTTTTCAAAATGTCTACTTTAATCCCAAAATTTGACAGGTTTTTTCTCTCAAACTGTTGACCCCTTACTCGAAACGACTTTTATTTTCTTTTTTTCAATGTTCTGAAAGTTTAGCTTTTTCTAAAATTGCTGGAATTTGTATCAAAATTTATCGCCTTGTTACTCTAAATTTTGATTTTTTCTTCAAAATTCTTTTTTTCCTTGAATTTTGCATTTTCCTAGAAATTTCGACTTTTTCTCTCAAAATTAGGTGCAAATTTTAATTGAAAAAAAAGGTAGAAATGCTCCTTAAAATTGTATATTTTCTCCAAAGTTTAAACTTTTACCTAACGCGACCTTGATCTCACCTTACCTAGAACTTAGGTGACAGCTTAAGTGACCTTAAACATACGTAACTTTGGACTCACGTTACTCTGAAATCACGTGGTCTCAAACCCTTGATCTTGAACTCACGTGACCCTGAAATCATGTGTCCTTGAACTCACATAATCTTGAATTCACGTGACCCAGAGATTCCGTGGCCTTGACCTCACATGACCTTGAACTCGCGCGAGTCTGTTATTACGTGGCCTTGAGCTCACATGACCTGGAACTCCCGCGCCTCTGAGATTACGTGACCTTGAACTCACATGACCCTGAAATCATGTGTCCTTGAACTCACATAATCTTAAATTCACGTGACGCTGAGATTCCGTGGCCTTGAGCTCACATGACCTTGAACTCGCGCGAGTCTGTTACTGCGTGGCCTTGATCTCACATGATCTTGAACTCGTGCGCCTCTGAGATTACGTGGCCTTGAACTCACAGGATCTTAAATTTACATGATCTTTAGCTCGTGTGAGCTTGAAGTCATGTAACTTTGAGATCACGTGGCTCTGAGCTCACATTACCTTCAATTTACGTGACTCTGAGATTACGTGGTCTTGAGCTCACATGATCTTGAACTTACGTGATCTTTAACTAGTGTGATCTTAAAGTCATGTGACCCTGAGCTCATGTGACCTTCAGCTCATGTGACCTTTAGCTCATATGACCTTGCGCTTATGTGACCTTAAGCTCATGCAATCAAGTATTGTTAAACTCACATATTTTTCGGCCAGTATAACCTTTAACTCAAATGATGTTGAGTTTACGTGACCTTAACATTTCTGCTTTTTGCTTCATTTATTAAAATTTGTTGCATCAAAATTTTAATTTTTGTTATTTATTTCTTTATCTGTTTACTTATTTATTTATTTTTCAAATCGACTTTATTTCTAAAGGTCGATTTTTTTCTTAAAGTTTTACTTTTATTTGAGAAATTGCATCCTTTTAAAAACTCGATCTTTTTCTGAAAATTTAGTGATTTTTTGTAACCGTAAACATAACTGACCGTAAACCTACATAACTCCAAATTCACGTGGCCTTGAGCGGACATAATGTTAAACTCGTGTGACCTTGAGCCCACATGACCTTAAGCTCTCATGACTTTAAGATCAGTGACGTTGAACTCACGTAACCTTAAGCTAGCATGACCCTCAAGTCAAATGACCTTGAATTTACGTAACATTGAATTTTTTGCTTTCGACTTCTTTTGTCAAAATTTGTCGTATCGAAACTTTAATTTTATCCTCAATTTTTGTTTTTTATTTATTTATTTTTCAACTCGATTTGATTCTCCAAAAATTGATTTTCTTAAAGTGTTGCTTTCTCTGAAAAATTTCATCTTTTTTAAAACTCGGTTTTTTTTTAGAAATTTAGAGATGCATTGTGACCTTAAACATACGTGACCTTCAACCCACGTAATTCTAAAACCATGTGGCCTTGAGCTTACATAGTCTTGAACTCATGTGATCTTGAGCTCTTATGACTTTTAAATCAGTGACGTTAAACCCACGTAACCTTAAGCTAGCATGACCCTCAACTCAAATGACCTTGAATTTACGTGACATTGAACTTTTTGCTTTCGACTTCTTTTGTTAAAATTTGTCGTATCGAAGCTTTAATTTTATACTTGAATTTTGTTTTCATTTATTTATTTTTTAACTCGACTTGATTCTCCAAACATTGTTTTTTCTCAAAGTTTTACTTTCTCTGAAAAATTGCATCTTTTTTAAAACTCAGTCTTTTTTTTGAAAATTTAGAGGAGTATTGTGACCTTAAACGTACGTGACCTTGAACTTAGCTAATTCTAAAATCATGTGGCCTTGAGCTTACATGGTCTTGAACACACGTGGCCTTGAGCTCACATTACCTGGAGCTCTCATGACTTTGAGATCAGTAACGTTGAACTCACGTAACCTTAAGCTAGCATTACCCTCAACACAAATAACCTTGAGTTTGCGTGACATTAACCTTTTTGCTTTCGACTTCTTTCGTCAAAATTTGTCGTATCGAAACTTCGATTTTATCCGTAATTTTTTTGTTTTTTATTTATCTATTTATTTATTTATTTTTTAATTCGACTTGATTCTCCAAAAATCGTTTTTTTTCTTTAAGTTTTACTTGCTCTGAAAAATTGCATCCTTTTTAAAACTCGGTATTTTTTTGGAAATTTAGAGACGTATTGTGACCTTAAACATACGTGACCTTGAACCCACGTAATTATAAAACTATCTGGCCTTGAGCTCACATGGTCTTGAACTCAAGTGACTTTGAGCTTAAGTGACCTTGAGCTCACGTGACCCTTAACTTACATGATTTTAAGGTAAAGTGACGTTAAATTTACGTATACGTAACCTTGAGCAAGCACGACCCTCAACTCAAATAAACTTTAGTTTGCGTGACATTAAACTTTTTGCTTTCGATTTCTTTGTCGTATTGAAACTTCAATTTTATCCCCAATTTTTTGTTTCTTTATTTATTTATTTTTCAATTCGATTTGATTCTCCAAAAATCGATTTTCTTTCTTAAAGTTTTACTTTCTTTGAAAAATTGCATCTTTTGTAAAACTTGGTCTTTTTTGGAAATTTAGAGATGTATTGCGACCTTAAACATACGTGACCTTAAACCCAAGTAACTCTACAACAATGCAGCCTTGAGCTTACATAGCCTTGAACTCAAATGACCTTGAGCTCACGTGACCTTTAACTTACATGATTTCGAGATAAAGTGGCGCTGAATTCACGTAACCTTTAGCTAGCATGACCCTCAACTCAAATAACCTTAAATTTGCGTGACATTCAACTTTTCGATCGATTTTCTTTCTTTGAAAAATTGCATCTTCTTCAAAACTCGGTCTTTTTTTTGAAATTAGAGATGTATTGTGACCTTAAACATACGAGACCTTGAACCCACGTAATTCTAAAAAAATGTGGCCTTGAGCTCACATGGTCTTGAACGCATGTGACCTTGAGCTTACGTGACCTTGAGCTCACGTGGCCTTTAACTCACATGATTTTGAGATAAAGTGGCGTTGAATTTACCTAACCTTGAGCTAGCATGACCCTCAACTCAAATAACCTTGATTTTGCGTAATATTGAACTTTTTGCTTTCGACTTCTTTCGTCAAAATTTGTCGTATCGAAACTTCAGTTTTATCCTCAATTTTCTTTTTTTATTTATTCATTTTTCAACTCAACTTGATTCTCCAAAAATCAATTTTTTTCCTAGAGTTTTACTTTTTCTGAAAAATTGCATCTTTTCAAAGCTTGGTTTTTTAAAAATTTAGAGATATATTATGATTTTAAACAAACGAGACCTTGAACCCACGTAATTCTAAAACAATGTGGCCTTGAGCTCACATAGTCTTGAACTCATGTGACCTTGAGCTCACGTTACCTTGAGCTCTCATGACTTTAAGATCAGTAATGTTGAACTCACGTAACTTTAAGCTAGCATTACCCTTAACTTAAACGACCTTGAGTTTGCGTGACATTAAACTTTTTACTTTCGACTTCTTTCGTCAAAATGTGTCGTATCGAAACTTTCATTTTATCCTTCATTTTTTGTGTTTTATTTATTTATTAATTTATTTATTTTTTAACTCGACTTGATTCTCCAAAAATCGATTTTCTTTCTTAAAGTTTTACTTTCTCTAAAAATTTGCATCTTTTTTAAAACTCGGTTTTTTGGAAATTTAGAGATGTATTGTGACCTTAAACATACGTGAATTTGAACGCACTTAATTTTAAAACAATGTGGCCTCGAGCTCACATGGTCTTAAACTCATGTGACCTTGAGCTCACGTTACCTTGAGCTCACGTTACCTTGAGCTCACATGACCTTGAGCTGTCATGACTTCAAGATCAGTAACGTTGAACTCACGTAACCTCAAGCTAGCATTACCCTCAACTCAAATAACCTTAAGTTTGCGTGACATTAAACTTTTTGCTTTCGACTTCTTTCATCAAAATTTGTCGTATCGAAATTTCGATTTTATCCTCAATTTCTTGTTTTTTATTTATTTATTTTTCAACTCGACCTGATTCTCCAAAAATTGATTTTCTTTCTTAAAGTTTTACTTTCTCTGAAAAATTGCATCTTTCTTAAAACTCGTGTGACCTTTAGCTCAAGTGCCCTTTAACTCACATGATTTCAAGATAAAGTGTCGTTGATATTTACGTAACCTTGAGCTAGCATGACCCTCACTCAAATGACCTTGAGTTTGCGTGATATTAAACTTTTTGCTTTCGACTTCTTTCATCAAAATTTTCGTATCAAAACTTTGATTTTATCCTCAATTTTTTATTTATTATTTATTTATTTACTTATTTTTCAACTCGACTTGATTCTCCAAAAATCGATTTTCTTTCTTAAAGTTTTACTTTCTCTGAAAAATTGCATCTTTTTTAAAACTCGGTGTTTCTTTGGAAATTTAGGGAGGCGTGACCTTAAGCCCACGTAATTAAAAAAAGCATCTGGCCTTGAGCTCACATAGCCTTGAACTCAAGTGATCTTGAGCTCAAGTGACCTTGAGCTCACGTGACCTTTAACTCACATGATTTTAAGATAAAGTGGCGTTGAATTCACGTAACCTTGAGCAAGCATGACCCTCAACTCAAATAACCTTGAATTTGCGTAACATTGAACTTTTTGCTTTCGACTTCTTTCGTCAAAATTTGTCGTATCGAAACCTCAGTTTTATCCTCAATTTTCGTTTTTTATTTATTTATTTTTCAACCCAACTTGATTCCCCAAAAATCAATTTTTTTCATAGAGTTTAACTTTTTCTGAAAAATTGCATCTTTTCAAAACTCGTTTTTTTGAAAATTTAGAGATATATTATGACCTTAAACATACGAGACCTTGAATCCACGTTATTCTAAAACAATGTGGGCTTGAGCTCACATAGTCTTGAACTTATGTGACCTTAAGCTCACGGTACCTTGAGCTCTCATTACTTTAAGATCAGTAATGTTTAACTCACGTAACTTTAAGCTAGCATTACCCTTAACTCAAACGACCTTGAGTTTGCGTGACATTAAACTTTTTACTTTCGACTTCTTTCGTCAAAATTTGTCGTATCGAAACTTTCATTTTATCCTTCATTTTTTGTGTTTTATTTTTTTATTAATTTATTTAGTTTTCAACTCGACTTGATTCTCCAAAAATCGATTTTCTTTCTTAAAGTTTTACTTTCTCTAAAAATTTGCATCTTTTTTAAAACTCGGTTTTTTGGAAATTTAGAGATGTATTGTGACCTTAAACATACGTGAATTTGAACGCATTTAATTCTAAAACAATGTGACCATGAGCTGACATGGTCTTAAACTCATGTGACCTTGAGCTCACGTTAACTTGAGCTCACGTTACCTTGAGCTGTCATGACTTTGAGATCAGTAACGTTGAACTCACGTAACCTCAAGCTAGCATTACCCTCAACTCAAATAACCTTGAGTTTGCGTGACATTAAACTTTTTGCTTTCGACTCCTTTCGTCAAAATTTGTCGTATCGAAACTTCGATTTTATCCTCAATTTTTTGTTTTTTATTTATTTATTTACTTATTTTTCAACTTGACTTAATTCTCCAAAAATCGATTTTCTTTCTTAAAGTTTTACTTTCTCTGAAAAGTTGCATATTCTTTAAAACTCCGTGTTTTTTTGGAAATTTAGAGATGTATTGCGACCTCAAACATACGTGACCTTGAACCCACGTAATTATAAAACCATCTGGCCTTGAGCTCACATGACCTTGAACTCAAGTGACCTTGAGCTCACGTGACCTTTAACTCACATGATTTTAAGATAAAGTGGTGTTGAATTCACGTAACCTTAAGCAAGTATGACTTTCGACTCAAATAACCTTAAGTTTGCGTGACATTAAACTTTTTGCTTTCGACTTCTTTCGTCAAAATTTGTCGTATCGAAACTTCGATTTTATCCTTAATTTTTGTTTTTATTTATTTATTTTTCAACTCAATGAGCTCACGTGACCTTGAGCTTAGTGACCTTGTGCTCACGTGACCTTAAGCTCACGTTACCTTGAGCTGTCATAACTTTGAGATCAGTAACGTTGAACTCACGTAACCGTAAGCTAGCATTACCCTCAATTCAAATAACCTTGAGTTTGCGTGACATTAATTTTTTTGCTTTCGACTTCTTTCGTCAAAATTTGTCGTATCGAAACTTCGATTTTATCTTCAATTTTTTGTTTTTTATTTATTTATTTTTCAACTCGACTTGATTCTCCAAAAATTGATTTTCTTTCTTAAACTTACTTTCTCTGAAAAATTGCATTTTTCCTAAAACTCGTGTGACCTTGAGCTCAAGTGCCCTTTAACTCATATGATTTCAAGATAAAGTGTCGTTGATATTTACGTAACCTTGAGCTAGCATGACCCTCACTCAAATGACCTTGAGTTTGCGTGATATTAAACTTTTTGCTTTCGACTTCCTTCATCAAAATTTTCGTATCAAAACTTTAATTTTATCCTCAATTTTTTTTTTTTATTTATTTATTTACTTATTTTTCAACTCGACTTGATTCTCCAAAAATCGATTTTCTTTCTTAAAGTTTTACTTTCTCTGAAAAATTGTATATTTTTTAAAACTCGGTGTTTTTTCGGAAATTTAGGGATGTATTGCGACCTTAAACATACGTGACCTTGAACCCACGGAATTATAAAACCATCTGGCCTTGAGCTCAAGCTCACATAGCCTTAAACTCAAGTGACCTTGATCTCAAGATCACTTGAGCTTAAGTGACCTTGAGCTTACGTGACCTTTAACTCACATGATTTTAAGATAAAGTGGCGTTGAATTCACGTAACCTTAAGCAAGCATGACCCTCGACTCAAATAACCTTAAGTTTGCGTGACATTAAACTTTTTACTTTCGACTTCTTTCGTCAAAATTTGTCGTATCGAAACTTCGATTTTATCCTCAATTTTTTGTTTTTTATTTATTTATTTTTCAACTCGACTTGATTCTCCAAAAATTGATTTTCTTTCTTAAAGTTTTACTTTCTCTGAAAAATTGCATCTTTCTTAAGACTCGTGCGATCTTGAGCTCAAGTGACCTTTAACTCACATGATTTCAGTGTCGTTGATATTTACGTAACCTTGAACTAGCATGACCCACACTCAAATGACCTTGAATTTGCGTGATATTAAACTTTTTGCTTTCGACTTCTTTCATCAAAATGTTCGTATCAAAACTTTGTTTTTATCCTCAATTTTTTGTTTTTTATTTATTTATTTACTTATTTTTTAACTCGACTTGATTCTTTAAAAATCGATTTCCTTTCTTAAAGTTTTACTTTCTCTGAAACACTGCATCTTTTTTCAAACTCGGTGTTTTTTTTGGAAATTTAGAGATGTATTGCGACCTTAAACATACGTGACCTTGAAGCCACGTAATAATAAAACAATCCGGCCTTGAGATTACATGTCCTTGAACTTAAGTGACCTTGAGCTCACGTGACCTTTAACTCACATGATTTTAAGATAAAGTGGCGTTAAATTCACGTAATTTTGAGCAAGCATGACTTTTAACTCAAATAACCTTGAGTTTGCGTGACATTAAACTTTTTGCTTTCGACTTCTTTCGTCAAAATTGGTCGTATCAGTATCAATTTTTGTTTTTATTTATTTATTAATTTTTCAACTCTACTTGATTCTCCAAAAATTAATTTATTTCCTAGAGTTTTACTTTCTCGAAAAATTGCATCTTTTTTAAAATTCGGTCTTTTTTGGAAATTTAAAGATTTATTGTGACCTTAAACATACGAGACCTTGAACCCACGTAATTCTAAAACAATGTGGTCTTGAGCTCACATAGTCTTGAACTCATGTGGCCTTGAGCTCACGTGACCTTGGGGTCAGTGACCTTGAGCTTACGTTACCTTGAGCTCGCATGACTTTGAGATCAGTGACGTTAAACTCGCGTAACCTTAAGCTAGCATTACCCTCAACTCAAATGACTTTGAGTTTGCGTGACATTAAGGTTTTTGCTTTTGACTTCTTTTGTCGAAATTTATCAAAACTTCGATTTTATACTTAATTTTTGTTTTTTATTTGTTTATTTATTTTTCAACTTGACTTGATTCTCCAAAAATCGATTTTCTTTCTTAAAGTTTTACTTTCTCCGAAAAATTGCATCTTTTTTAAAACTTGGTCTTTTTTTGAAAATTTAGATATGTATTATGACCTTAAACATACGTGACCTTGAACCCACGTAATTGTGAAACAATGTGGCCTTGAGCTCACATGGTCTTGAACTCATGTGGCTTTGAGCTCACATGGTCTTGAACTCATGTAACCTTGAGCTCACGTTACCTTGAGCTCTCATGACTTTGAGATCAGTAACGTTAAACTTACGTTACCTTAAGCTAGCATTACCCTCAACTCAAACAACCTTGAGTTTGCGTGACATTAAACTTTCTGCTTTCGACTTCTTTCGTCAAAATTTGTCGTATCGAAACTTCGATTTTATACTCAATTTTTTTTTAATTTATTTATTTACCTTTTTTTCAACTCGACTTGATGCTCCAAAAACCGATTTTCTTTTTTAAAGTTTTACTTTCTCCGAAAAATTGCATCTTTTTTAAAACTCGCTGTTTTTTGGAAATTTAGAGATGTATTGCGACTTTAAACATACGTGACCTTGAACTAACGTATCTAAAACCATCTGACCTTGAGCTCACATGGCCTTGAACTCAAGGGACCTTGAGCCCACGTGACCTTTAATGCGCATGATTTTTAGATAAAGTCGCGTTGAATTTACGTAACCTTGAGCTAGCACTACCCTCAACTCAAATAACCTTGAGTTTGCGTGACATTGAATTTTTTGCTTTCGACTTCCTTCGTCAAAATTTGTTGTATCGAAACTTCAGTTTTATCCTCAATTGTTGTTTTTAATTAATTTATGTGTTTATTTTTTAACTCGACTTGATTTTCCAAAAACCAATTTTTTTCCTAGAGTTTTACTTTCTCTGAAAAATGGCATCTTTTTTAAAACTCGGTCTTTTTTTGTAAATTTAGAGATGTATTGTAACCTTAAACATACGTGACCTTAAACCCCCGTAACTCTGAAATCATTTGACCTTGAGCTCACATGATCTTAAACTCATGTAACCTTGTGCTCATGTGACCTTGCGTTCACGTGACGTTCAACTTACATAATTTTGAGATCAAGTTGTGTTAAATTTACCTAACCTTAAGCTAGTATACCGTTCAACTCAAATGACCCTGATTTTACATAATTTTAAAATTTCTGCTTTCGGTTTTTTTCTTAAAATTTGTTGTATCGAAACTTCGATTTTTATCCCATATTTTTGTGTTTTATTTATTAATTCATTTATTCATTTATTCAGTTTGCCTTTATTTTTAAAAGTCTTTTTTTCTTAAGTTTTACTTACTTCGAAAAATTTCATCTTTTTTAAAATTCAGACTTTTTCTGGAAATTTAGAGATTTTTTTCGTTTTGTGATCTTTTTCCCAAAATTTATATTAAAATTCGTCTTTTATTAAAATTTTGAATTTTCTAACATTCGAATTTCTGGAAATGTTTTTTCATCTTTCTCGAAATATTGAACCTTTACTAAAAATTTCCACTTTGTGTTAAAATTAATTGCTTTTTAATTATTCTTAATGCTTGGCTTCTTCGAGCAATGTTGACATTTATATCAAAATTCAAAAATGTTCCTTTCTGGAAATGTCTAATTTTCTCTTCAAATTTTGTCTTTTTCTACAAAAACAGCATTTTTCTTAAAATAAAATCCAAATTTTGTTTTAAAAAAAAGAGTTCTTTTTTTAAATCTCGACGTTTTTTCCAAATAAAATATTTTTACAAATCTAGATTTTTCCTTGAAATTCGTTTTTTTATCAAAATTTCCATTTTTCCATCTTTTCGTATTTTTTGTAGTTTAGTCTGTTTCTGGAAATTTAGAGCTTTTTTTTCTAAATTCAACTTTTTTAAATCGGGCTTTTTGTTGAAATTTTAAATGATTCTTATTTTCCCACTTTTCAAAATCGTGACTTTATTCTCAAAACTCAACTTTTTTCGCAAAAATTAAGTTTGGTTTAAAAAATTTAATTTTTTTCCAAGAACTTGGAGTGTCTTATAATTTATTATTTTTTTCTTTAATATTTCTCAAAGTTGGGTTTTTTTTGGGAAGTTTACTTTAATCTTAAAATTTAAAACCTTGTTTTTCTAAATTATATTTTTTTTCGAAATGTATTTCTTTTAAAAAAATTGTTAAATTAATTAAATTTTATTTAAAATGATTAACACCTGAAAGAATTTCAATTTTTTTTTCTTAATATTAGGTTTACATTTTATTAAAACACCTAAAAATTTATGTTGAAATGTTCTTTCTTTACCCTTTTTTGTTTCTACAAATTTCACTTTTTTCTCAAAATTCGTTTTTCTAATAAAACTTAGACGTTCTTTTAAAAATGTTAATCTTTTTGCTAAGAACCTAAACTGTTTTATATCATTTGGAATTTTTTTCCTCCATTTTTTAAAATTAGGCTTTTTTCTGGAAAAATTTACCTTTACCTTAAAATTTAACATTTTCTGTTTTTTTAAATTTTAAATTTTTCTCAAAATTTATAAGTTTTTTTTAAATTACACTTTTATTTCAAATTAGTCAAAGTTTCATTAAAAATGGTTAACTGGTAAAAAAATTTTGATTGTTTTCTCAAAATTTATTTTTTTTTTAAATTTTGACTTTTTTTTAGTACCTGGTTTACATTTTATTAAAATTTGCAATTTTTTTTAATTATCTTCCTTCTTTCAAAATTTAACCTTTTATGTAACTACAAATTTTAGACTTTTTTCTCGAAATTCATCCTTCTGTCGAAATTAAGACGTTTTTTGAAATAATTTAATTTTGTGCTAAGAGTTTGTTATTTCTTCTTTCATTTTTTTCAAAGTTTGGCTTTTTTCTAAAAAAATTAGCCTATGCTGCAGGATTTAAATTCGCGACTCAACAAATAAATTATCATTTTAAAACGCTTAACTTGCAAAAGTGATGTTGCGTATTAAATAAAAAAGTTACCACTGGGCGGATTTTTTGTACTTTTTTTACACATTCGAGCAATGAAGACAAAATTAGACAAAATCAGGTAAAATTATTTTTGGTTAATCTCCTTTCGTACGTCAGATAAATGTCTTTTTTTTTAAGTTTGTTGTAGGATTTCAAGAATGTTAAGAAATATATTTTTTTGGTGAAACGAGCTGGTCCTTGGTTATCTTCAAATATTAAAATACAGAACTTGTCCCCTAAAACCAAAAGATTTGGTATCTCTCTGAACATGAGAGCTTGGCTGTCAAAACGCGTTAGAGCAACGTTTGTTATATTTTTTAATTTTTCTTGGTTTCAGGGGACAAGTTTTGTATTTCAATATTTAAGGAATATAACTTGATTCACGTAATTTAGAATAAAAAATTATCCCCAGCCATATACCAATGTGATAAATTTGTATCAATTATTATCTTCAGCATTTATTACTATTTAAATGATCAAAAGATACGTGGTAAATATTGATTGTTAGGCTTAGTTAGCTGTTGCATAGAAAATAAATAAGAAATTTTAACAAATTTGGCACCAAATTGGCCCTAAGATTTCTCTTTTAGATTAGTGAAAGTTTTTTAACATAAATTACGAACAATGTTTACTAAACAAGTAAAATAGAATGTGTTCTTATTGACTCGCCAATTAAAAATTAATTGTTAGTTGCATTCTTCATCATTTTTCCAAAAACTTCATTATTCAGCATCCATGTACTTAGTCTATTTTAACATTAAATTTTGTTTTAACATTTAAAACAATATTGTTGCGGGTTTTATCGGTTCGAATAGATTACACTTATTGAATAATACCCACCTTATTACCAAATTAACTCGGCACATTTCAACTGAACAGTAACTCACTTATTATTTACTAATTGCTAACCCACTAACTACACTGACTTCTAACTGACTGACTCGAGGGAAAGCTGACCACCTTTTTATAGTCTTGGCCCCCGGCTTCTAGAACTTTTCGGCAGATAAGGCTTATCGTTTGCCGAAATTTCTGGAACGCTTATCTGCCATTTGTTTCGTTATCGCGGCCTCTTTCCTTTTATCAGATCCTTCTAAAACCTTTTTTTGTTTACTAAATTCTACAAATCTATTCTAAATCCTATTTCATCTATTTGCGTTACAATATGCTTTTTTTGCTTTGAAACTGTGAAATATAAAACTTTTTAAAACTTAAGATCTGTAGATCAGTTTTTAAGGGACTTTAAAGCACTTCATTGATTCCCCTGACATAACTATTTTTAAAAAATAAAAACTTTTTGTGTCATGTCTTTTTTTTTCTAAAATAATTAAACTAAGAACCTATAAATAAACGTAAGTATACTTTGAGCGTTTAGATATTTGACCCAAATTTTGTGAAAGATTTAGGATTTATTAATTTTTTTTTGGATAAAACGTGTAATGCTAAAATGCACACTGTAAAAGTTTTAAATGAGTTATTCTTTATTTATTACCTACAGATTTTTTTGTATGGTCACTTAGGCAATTAATCACTGAACCAATGAAATAAGGCATGTTCCCATCAACTCACAAAAAAAAAGTTAATTGTAAGTCGCATTCTCCATTATATTACTGAAATTCGTACTATTCAGCACCCTATAAAAGTAGTCAATTTTATAATTATAACTAAACTTTTGAGTTTTGTTTAAACACTTTCAAATATAAATTGTCTTTTGTGCTTTTAAAACTGTAAAACGTGTGACTTTCTTAAACTTTGGAGCAGCAAATGAGTCTTCCAAGCATTTAATTAATTTTTTTGGGTAAATATTTTTAAAAAATAAAAACGTTTGATGTTCTGCCTCTTTCTACTTTTAAAGGTTTGGATTATTTTACCCGAGAACTTATGAATATAGGCAAGGTTAGATTAGGTTAGTTTTTTCGGCTATAACTTTATTTTTTCTTAAACCTATAAATATAAGTATGCATTTTTGTAAATAAAAAACTTCCACCCCAATTTTCTTAAAAAAATTCGGACCTTTAAAATCGTCTTTTGAAAAATGTAAAACGCTAGATAAATGATAGTTAAAGTAGTTAATAAGTTGAAATGTAGAACTTATTTCCTGAAACCAAGAAAGATTAAAAAACACAGAAAAAGTTGCTCTAAGGCGTTTTGACAGCCAAACTGTTATCTTCAGAGAGAAACTGTTTCTCTCTAAAGATGACGACTTGGCTGCAAAAACGTGTTAGAGCAACCTTTGTTGTGTTTTTTAATCTTTTTTGGTTTCAGAGGAAAAGTTCTGTATATTAATTTTTAAAGATAACCAAGGACCAGTCTGTTCCAAAAAAAAAGTAAATAAGTGATTTTATATTTATGTTTTTCAAATTTTTTTGTATTTTACCTTTAAATTAATCACTTAACCAATAATATAAGGCATGTTCCCATCAATTCACCAAGCAAAAGTTCTATAAAAGTCTCATTCTCTATCATTTTACCGAAAACCGCATTATTCAGCCGTCTACAAACGTAGTTAATTTTATCGATAAAACTAAACTATTAGGTTTTTT
Organism: Dastarcus helophoroides; assembly: GCA_028583605.1. Classification (NCBI taxonomy): domain Eukaryota; kingdom Metazoa; phylum Arthropoda; class Insecta; order Coleoptera; family Bothrideridae; genus Dastarcus; species Dastarcus helophoroides. The sequence continues at coordinate 3,951,535 of CM053331.1, forward strand.
GACACTTTAAAGCAGCATATGTCTTTTTTGCTTTTAAAACTATAAAATATTGGACTTTCTGAGACTTAATAGATAATTATAGTGGATGGGTGATTATCACTGCTTTTTAAAAATTCATTTCAATTTATTACTTCGTGTTTCTCGAAAATAAGTTTTAAACACGAATTAAATTGTATTATGGTAGACGTCGTGTAGAGCTTTCCACTTTCGCATTTGTAAAAATTCTCAAACCAAGTAAAGCGCTAACATCGTCAATAAAATAGTAAACGTTGAATCCGTCGCAGATGTTGCAGCAATTAGTGATGGTAAATTCAAGAAACGACCGCGGAACTAAGATTTTATTTATGTGCTGCCATGAAATGGCTGTAACAGCGCAGTCCTTACGTAGTGAATTTGCAATTTAAATAATTAAACCGTAAGTCGTCCATAATTGTATGCATTTAAAATCCCACAAAATGTTTTTCTTTCATTATGTCTGAAATCCTCGGCGACGCTGCGATTCTATTAACATTTCCTTTCCCTAACTCCCTTTAATACTGCAAATTCTTGTAAATTAAAACAACGAAAAACAAACGAACGGACGAAAATTTTACAATAAACGTTATCTACCGTTAAATATAGATGTTTGGCCCTAGGGAATCGCTTTAGGTAACTGAAAAGCCTTGTTGATATTCATAGGGACATATAGGATTGGCCTAATGCCTTTAGATTAGATTAGGCAGAAGAAACTTGGAAATAAAAGAGCCGCTATAAGGCACAATCATACTAACGAAATTACATCCCCGAATTTATTCAACCTTTTCAATACGTAATTGGAGTTGTTTTAAACTGGGTCACTTACGCAACGATGCAGCGTATTACCATTTTCAGGTATTATTTGGTAATAAGTAATTAAAAGAAATAAGAAGGGGGCGAAGTGGCGAACAGCCGAAGATAATATTTAATTAACAGAGGACAAACTGCGCGCTTGCCCCTTGGGCCCAACTTTTGCTAACTTTGAAGCTTGCTGCCTCTTCTTTTAAAACTTGATATACTGGAAAGACTTTCACGTCGGATGGGGGAAGGATGAGGCCCCTTCGGCTTAGGTGAGCTTAATTAGTTAATTTAAATTCTACTTATACGGTAATAACTTAATTTATGTAGACAATTACGTGATGTTTTAATTTGGTAAACAAAGGAGGAGGCTTATTTTCTCCTTCGTGTGCTTGTCTTGTTTATTTAATTCGTTTTAGAAATTAATAAACGCAGCGGAAGATTTTGTTTATTATTACTTGACAGCGAAAATGAGATCATGGAAACGCTAACGGCAGCAGTAGTACAGTAAAGTTTTTTCTAAAATTGCATTTTCACCCCCTTGAAGATTGATGTGTCAAAAATGTGTACCTAAGTATTGTGTAGCTGTTTCCAATTTAATGCTTTGTAGTGAAACAGTGCTTGCTTTGGGGGAACCTTTAGGGTGCCATCGTATGTTTACAAAAAACATACGATACCACCCTAAAGGTTTTGATGGCATCGTACGTTTAATGTAGCTATGTTATCCACAGTGTCCATATTTTCTGCTTTTTGACTTTAATTACAGTTCAGAATTACTGTCAAATCAATCACAAAACTCTCAGTTACGTCAATGTTATGTCTTATATTCGGTTTCTCTTTTTATATTAATAGTACGGATTTGGGATGAAATTAATTCTGATTTAAAGTATAATAAATTTGATTCTATTGCCAACGAGGTCCATAATATGCGTTTGCATAACAAAATTCCAGGATTTATTCATGCGACCTCGCTAATCCGAGGATAATTACGCCGGCCTGCCGATTCTTAATACGGCGTGACATTCGAGTTGTCAAATAAATTCAAGAATCCCTCGTCCCTACCCCCATTCCGGCAGTTTAATATTTCAACATTACACGCTTAATTGTTGAATATTGTCCGCTCCATCTCGTTTCTGGGATTGCGAGCCCCTAAAATTGGACGCCTTGAAAGGGTTTTACAGTTGAAACCCACAATTACTTTACAACGTTTTAATTGCTGCAAGTGTAGACGTTCGCGTTCTCTTTCTTCTTTCGCTTGGCGTTCCACATTTTTGACTATTCCGGCGCTAATTATGGAACATAAAATTGCTATTTATTTGTTCGACTGAGAAAAAAGGTAAAGAAACAGAAATAAAAAAAGAGGAGACAAACAAATTTTAGGATGCTAACCTTTCTTTTTTTTATAGAAAACCCAATATTTACATTGCCTAAGTGTTTAAATTTGTATACATTTAAAACTAATATGAGAATAATTGCATCTATTTTACTTGTTTGAACTGGTCTTTAAGGAACTGGTCTTTAATGAACTGGTTTTTAATGAACTGGTCTTTAATGAACTGGTCTTTAATGAACTGGTCGTTAATGAACTGGTCTTATCAAAAATGAAAACAGCAAAATTAATGTTTAGTATACTTAAATAGCAAAGATATTTCATTTTAAATTGTATTAAATATTAAAAAACTTTAATATTTTACTTTTAAATTGACAAATAACTGTTAACATCAAATGACAAAGTATACTTAAATAGCCGAGATATTTTATATTAAATTATATTAAACATTAACAAAACTTTAATATTTTACTTTTAAATTAACAAATAACTTTCAACATCAAATGACAAAATAATATTGAATTCGTTTTTTTTGACTTACTAAACAGAAATATTATGTAAGTTGCATTCTCCACTATTTTTCCAAACACCGTTATGTTCAGCTCTTCACATACATATTCAATTTTATTATTATAACATAATTTTAATGCTTTATTTTGACACTTTTAACATTATTTGTGCGTTTTTTGCTTCTGAAATGTAAAATGTAAAACTCTTTAAAAGTTAAACGCTGCAAATAAAATTTTCATGAAATGTAAAGCATTTGTTTGATTTTCTTGACGTATAGGTTCTTAAAAAATAAAAACTTTTAATGTTCTGCTTCTTTATTTTTAAAATAATCTACCTGACAGGCAATTAATATGGGTAAAGTTAGGTTATGTTATGTTGGGTTAGGTAAAGTTAAATTAAGTTAGGTGAGGTAAGGCTAGCTTTAAAAGTTCTAAATTAGTTTACCTGAGAACTTACAAATATAAGTAAACAAGAGTTGCTATCAATATTTATAGGTTCTCAGATAAATTAATTAAACTCCTTAACACTTTACCTAATTAAATTTATATTTATAAATTCTCAGGTACATTATTCTAAAGTATTTAAGCTAAAAAAAGGCAGAAAACCAAAGGTTTTAATTTTTAGGGATACTTACGTTAAGAAAACCAATCAAATGCTTTAAAGTTCCTGTAAGACTTACCTACAGCTCTTTAGTTTTATAAAGTTTTACTTTTAACAGTTTTAAAAGTATAAAAGACTCATGACTTTTTAAAGTGTTCATGTTAGAAGTTCAGTTTTAGCAATAAAATTTACTAAATATATCTAGTGCTGAATAACACAGTTTTTGGAAAAATAATGGAGAATGTATTTTACAATAAATTGTTATATAATAAATCAATGTAAGCCTGCTTTATTTTATCAATTCAGTTATCAATTAGCAAGGTGACCTTACAAGAAAATTTGTAAATGGTAAATATAGAATTGCTTATTTTATACTCTTAGAGTAAATTAGTCTTGCATCTTACCTTTTGTCAAAAGATAGTTTTATATGTCTTAAGGTTTTTAAAAAAATTAGACAAAATATTTAAACGTTTAAAGCATATTTACCTATATTTATAAGTTCTTGGTTAATTTATTGTAACGCTTTAAACTTTTTTTGTTTATTAGAAATATTTACGTCAAAGAAATCAGTCAAGTGCTTTTAAGTCCCTGGAAGACTTATCTATAGTTCTTAAGTTTCATAAAGTCTTACATTTTACAGTTTAAGAAGCCGACAAAGCAATTTGGTGTTTTAAAATGTTAACACAAAACCTAATAATAAAATAGACTGCGTATGAGAGATGCTGAATAATACGGTTTTTGGAAAAATGATGAAGAATGTAACTTAGAATTAACTTTTACTTTGTGAATTAATAAAAACATGCTTTATTTTATTAATTTGGTAAATAATTGCCAAAGTAAACATACAAAAAATTTGTTAGTCTTAAATATAGAATTACTTATTTAATACCAATGCAGTAATTGTTCTGGTTTCTTACGTTTTATTAAAAGACAACTTTATAAATTTTAATTTTTTTTGGAAAACTGGGTATAATATTCAAACGTTTAAAGTATGTTTACGTATATTTATAAGTTTTAAGTTAAGGTATTCTAAATTTTTAATAGGTTTTTAATTATTCCCATAAAAAAATCAAACAAGTGCTTTAAAGACCCCAGAAGCATCATCTATAGTTTTTAGGTTTCAGAAAGTTTTACATTTTTTAGTTCTAGAAGCAGAAAGGACACATTTAGTGTCTTAAAATGTCAACAGTAAACTAAATGATAAAATGAACTACGTATGTAGGGTGCTGAATAAAATGTTTGTTAAAAAAATGTGATAATCAATTAACTTTTACTTTGTAAATTGACAGGAACATGCTTTATTTCTTCAGTTTAATGATCAATTGCCCAAGTAAACATACGGGGAAATTTGTTAGTTTTAAAAATAAAATTACTTACTTATTACAGGATATACTTTTCCGAGATTGGACCGTGTCAAAGAACAACTAAAAGTGTTTGACGTTTTGCTCACCATCGATGGAAGCTTTTTCAGGAACAAAGAAAAAGAAAAAAGCAATAAATGAAAAGGGAAATACAGGCTGTTACAAAAGTCCGGGCCGCTACTTCAGGAGCATATTCTACACATTAAAATATGAAAAATGTTGAAAAACATTTTTTTCTTTAAATTGCCTCCTAACGGAGATATGACCATTTAAAGATGGCGCACCTAAAGTGGTTTTTTTACTACAAAAAGTTAACGGTTAGTAGCAAAGTCATGAAATTGGGCAAGCAGTTAAAGAATTGGATTAGGCATATTCTCATGTAACATATTTTTTAAATAAGCAGTAGCGTGGTGTGTAGGGGGTTGCCCGTGATTATTTTTTGTCGTAACTTTTTTGTATTGCAATATTTTAACACAAAAGCGCCATAATCGTAAAAAACAACATTTTTTATACAAAAAAGGTACTCTTTCTCAAAGTCGCTAAAAGTAACCGTTTCCGAGAAAAAGGCGTTTAAATAATCCTATCCCGTCTTCGAAATTCTAACTAATTTGTATAAGAAAAAATAAGTTGGTCATGCAAACTGATCGTAAAGAAAACAATTGTACTTGACAATATCTGCCAGAGATTGACGTTGTGTCACTGATAAAATTTGGTCGTAAGCTGTAAACTTTAGCAGTTTTTGTTGTCAATAGTAAGTGTAGTAGTTTTTTAACTTTTCATTATTTTGATAAAATGGACTATTCAAATCAAGAAATGGCCGATATGCATTTAATGTACGGGCTTGCAAATTGTAATCGTGCTGAAGCAAGACGGCTTTATGCTGAACGTTTTCCTAATAGACACCTACCAGGAGAAAAATTGTTCCAGAAAATTCATGCTCGTTTATGTGAAACAGGAAATTTTGTTTTCAAAGGCGAACGTGTTGGAAGGCCAAACGCAGAAGCTGCTAATTTAGAGGAGCGTGTGCTTCAGCGAGTTGAAGAAGATCCATGTGACAGCACTAGACAACTTGCTTTAGCCGAAGGAGTAAATCACGTAACTATCTGGCGAATTTTGACATTTTACCAATTTTACCCCAATCATTTTCAAAGAGTGCAAGGGTTACTTGCTGCTGATTATCCTCCAAGAATAGAATTTTGCAACTGGCTATTGCATAAGATCGCTGAAAATGAGAACTTTCCATCGCTCATATTATTTACGGACGAAGCGGGTTTTACCAGAAACGGGATACTTAACTTTCACAACATGCATCAGTGGCAAGTTGGAAATCCCAATGCAGTTATTCAGTCGAGACATCAGCAACATTTTTCACTTAACATTTGGGGAGGAATAATAGGGGACTCTATAATTGGACCGTTTTTTTTACCTCATAGGTTAACAGGAGCATCATATAGACATTTTTTGCAAACAGAGTTACCCGTGTTACTTGAAAATGTTCCACTCATAACAAGACAGCGAATGTGGATAATGCACGATGGGGCACCTGCCCATTTTAGTGCAGTTGCTAGGGAATTTTTGAATAACAACTATCATCAACGATGGATAGGTCGAGGAGGTCCGATACCATGGCCAGCTGGGTCTCCTGACCTCAACCCACTCGATTTCTACTTATGGGGACATCTAAAGCAGATCGTCTACTCCACACCAGTTGACAATATCAATGATCTTCGTGAACGAATTGAAAATGGGTTCAACCAGATTCACAATACACCAGGCATTTGCGAAAGAGTAAGAAGTTCCCTTAGAAGACGAGCCGAGCAATGTATTGCTGCAAGGGGTAGTAATTTCGAACACTTGCTTTGATTTTTTTTTCTTAATTTTGTACTATTTTTATATCAATGCAGTTAGTAGTGGATAAATTAGAAATTTGCAAAACGAATTCTAATAAATTCAACAATTTTGTTTAAACGCTTTTTTCTCGGAAACGGTTACTTTTAGCGGATTTGAGAAGGAGTACCTTTTTTGTATGAAAAATGTTGCTTTTTACGATTATGTCACTTTTGTGTCGAAATATTGCAATACAAAAAAGTTACGACAAAAAATAATCGCGGGCAACCCCCTACACACCACGCTACTGCTTATTTAAAAAAATATGTTACATGAGAATATGCCTAATCCAATTCTTTAACTGCTTGCCCAATTTCATGACTTTGCTACTAACCGTTAACTTTTTGTAGTAAAAAACCACTTTAGGGGCGCCATCTTTAAATGGTCATATCTCCGTTAGGAGGCAATTAAAAGAAAAAAATGTATTTTAACATTTTTCATATTTTAATGTATAGAATATGCTCCTGAAGTAGCGGCCCGGACTTTTGTAACACCGTGTATAAGGGAATATGCAAATATAAAAGAATGAAAAAGCCAATTTTAAAATATCAGGGCACGGTAACTCAGTATGTCCATCATACCAGAGGCAAAACTCTTTTGGTCGAACGTCGAACACTTTAAGTAGTTTTTTAACACGGTCCAATTCCGGAAGAAGTATATCCTGTACTGACTCTGACCGTGGAAGCCTTCGTTATCTTACTTATTTATTACGTGTACAATAATTAATTTAAATTCTAACGTTTTATCAAAAAATATTTTTTTGATGGAATGGACTGGTCCTTGGTTATCTTCAAAAATAGAAATACAGAACTTGTTCCCTGAAACCAAGAAAGATTAAAAAACGCAACAAAGGTTGCTTTAACGTGGCTCGACATGCCTTTGAATTAGATCATAGGATAAATAATTGTTAAGAGTAGTTAATAAGAATTATATGTTAAATGCATGTGAAAGCTCTGCCATATATAAGACTGGAAACAACCTTATGAATGGTTGCGCTGGACCTTTAGGCCATTCATCTCTGTTAAAAATAGTTAAGGTTGATAGATAAGGAATTGTGACACAACGACGTGTATGATTGGATGCGCATGCAGGTTCGGATGCGGCCGATCACGCACAAAGTAAATATTCTTAGTATATAAGGGTTAATTTTACAATTAGATGTTAGTTTCTCTCTAAAGATGACAGCTTGGCTGTCGAAACGCGTTATAGCAACCTTTGTTGTGTTTTTTAATCTTTATTGCTTTCAGGGGACAAGTTCTGTATTTCAATTTTTAAGAGATATTATTATAAATTTAAAAGTTTTTAGTAAAATTAGATAAAATATCCAAACGTTTAACGTATGTCTACATATATTTAAAAGTTTTTGGTTAAAATATTCAATATCTTTAAATATTTTATATTTTTAGGTTAACTTACGTTACAGGAATTATTAAACTGCTTTTAAGTTTTTGGAAGATTTATCCGCAGTTTTTAGGTTTTAAAAAGTTTTACATTTTACAGTTACAGAACCAAAAAAGGCACATTTAGTGTTTTTAAATATCAACACAAAACGAAATGATAAAATGGATTACTTAAGTAAAGTGCTGAATAATGCGGTTTTTGGAAAAATGGTGGAGAATGTGATATGGCTTTTACTTTGTAAATCAATGAAAACATGTTTAATTTTATTGTTTTAGTGATTGATTGCTTGAGTAAACATAGTGTAACGCAATGTAAATGGATAATATAGAATTTAAAATAGAATTGTCAAATTTAGTAAATAAAAAAAGTTTCTAAAAGAATCTGATAAGGGGAAAGTGGCCGCGATAACGAAACAAACGGCAGATAAGCGTTCCAAAAATTTTGGCAAACCATAAGCCTTATGTGCCAAAAAGTTCTAGAAGCCGGGAGCCAAAAATATAAAAGGCGGTCAGTTTTCCCTTAAGTCGGTCAGTTAGAATCAATGTAATTAGTGAGATAGTAGAAGTCAATAATAAGTTAGGTAATTGTCGATTGTGGTAATTTAAGTTGAGTTTAGTAATAAAGTTGGTATAATCCATCACGTCTAACCAATAAGCCCGTAACAATACAAAAAATGTGTTACTTTTAAATATGCAATTACTTATTTAATACTTATACAGTCATTAATTTAGATTTTGATATTTTATTGAAAGACATGTTATAGGTTTAAAATTTATCAGAAAAATCGGATAGATATTGAAACGTTTAATATATGCCTACGTATATTTATAATTTCTTAGGTAAATTATTCCAAAGATCTGGAAAATATAGATTTTTAGGATTACTTACGTTAAAAAAATGAGTAATGTGATTCAAAGTCCCAGGAACACCTGTCTGAAGTTTTTAGGTTTTAAAAAGTTTTACTTTTTACATTTTTAGAAGCAGAAAAGGCACATCTGATATTTAAAAATATAAAAGCAAAAATATTTCATGAAATAGACTAGGTATGTGGGATGCTAAATAATACGGTTTTTGGAAAATTGATGGAGAACACAACTAACAATTAACTTTTATTAACTAAGTTAATAAAAACATACTCAATTTTGCTTGTTTAGTAAATACCTTACACATTTTTGGTTAAAAATCTTTTTTTAATTTAAAGATAAAATGTTAAGGCCAATTTTGATGCCAAAATTGTCAACATTTTTTGTTTTTATTTCACTTAAAAACCATAAACTTTATTAAGGATTAAAACAACAACAGATATTAAATATTTTACAATATTTCGATAAATATTTGCTATAACTGAACTTGGTTTTGCTTTTTAGTAAAGAACCAACTACACCTTACCTTCAATATTTGCAGAGTATTTTTTGTTTATCTAAATAGTAATTAATATTGCGCTGCAAGGTGCTGAATAATACAATTTTTGGTAAAATGATGGAGAATGCGACTTGCAATCAACTTATTTTGTAATTTAATAAGAACATGCTTTATTTTATTGGTTCTGTAATTAATTGCCTAAGTGACCTTACAAGTGAATTTGTAAGTAATAAATATAGAATCACTTATTAAATACGTTTACAGTAAGTAATTTAGCATCATACGATTTATCAAGAGATCATTTTATGAATCTTTAATTTTTTAGAAAAATTAGGTGAAATATCCAAACGTTCAAAGTATACTTACGTATATTTATAGATTTTCAGTTTCATTATTTCAAAAAAAATAACTTTAAACCAAAAGCTTTTATTGTCTAAGAATAGTTATATTAAGGAAATCAATCAAGTGCTTCAAAGTCCCTTGAAAACTCATCTACAGTTTTCAAGTTTAAGAAAGCTTTACATTTTACAGTTTCAGAAACAGTAAAGGCACATGTGGTGTTCTTAAATGTTATAACAAAACTTAATATTAAAATAGACTACCTAAATGGGATGCTAAATAATGCGGTTTTTAGAAAAATGATAGAAAATGGAACTAACAGTTAATTTGTATTTATACCGTATATTCATCTTTTTGACGACGCTTAACGGTAGAAACAAAAAATCGCTAGGCAGAAATTAAAGTATTCACTAAAATGATAAGATAATTACACCCCAATGAATAACAGGATGTTTGTCGTCTTAAGTGCTTTTCCTTATCATAAAAAATGCAATTAGGATGGACAAAGGGTGAGTAATGTCGAGCCTGGGATAATTGATCAAAGTTTTTGTCCCTGGGTCCATTACAGCCCGGATGTTTGGTAGACGTTTACCATCAACTGTCCTAATTGCGTTTCATTTTAATGGAACTGCAATTGAGATAGACAAAAGCCGATAGTTGCATTCCTTCTAGAATTCGTTGGGGTGGTAAATTGAATCTTAATGACAATCGCTTTCCAATAAAAGGCCTCGGTGGACAAACCAGAGGCAGTCCCGTGTCAGACACAAAAGGCCTAGCCTTTCCCGACAGTTTTGCCTAGTGATTTTTTTTGAACCGGCGGTGAACAGCAGTGCTATAGACTTTCAGACTATAAAAACTATTACGATTTTTTTTTACCAAATTTACGCGGCCCCGGTATCAGTATTTGGTAAGTCAAAGTACACATACTCTATTTTACTTGTTTAGAAAGTACCTGTTGCACTTTGTGCTAAAAGTCTTTCATTATTTTGAAACAGAAATCGAAGTGCCAAATTTTAAAAATTTCTTGTTTATGCTTCCAAAGCACTGCGAGTAGGATGCGAAAACAAGGATAGATGGCGATGAACCGCCTTCTTAAACAAGGATAGATTGTAATTTTTGGGAAAAATTCCTTTAGGTAACCAGTTCCATAAATTGGAAGTTCTATAAAAAAAGAGTCTCCGCAGACAGAAGTCCTTACTGTGTCAAGCTGGACCCCACAGAAATTTGCTTTTTCCGGCTGTCTAGAATCTTACCCTTGAGGGGATCAATCCTATTAGTTCCTGCAAGCATATTTCATGATAGTACTTGTAGAAAAAAGACAAGTCACCAGCCATACGCCCGTACTCTAATGTTTCGAGAGAATCTGTCAAACTCTCGTCATCTATCAGGCAAATCGCTCTTCTTTGAATTGAATCCAAGAGAGCTAAAGTGTGTTTTGGGGCTGAACTCCAAACACGAGAACAGTATTGGCTAGTGTTGGCCTAACTTAAGCTTTGTATAGTGTTAATAGCTGATGAGATGTAAAGTACTTTTTAGCTCTAAGAAGAAAGCCTAGCTTCTGAGAGGTGGATTTAGCAATGGCGCGCACATGATGGTCCCAAAAAAAGTTAGTGGTCGCATTCTCTCCTAGGATAGCTAGATCCCATGGGAGGAATTTTAACGTCCATTAGTATGTTTGGTGCATTATCCCTTGATGTTTTGTTAGAGAAAATCGCGGCCTGAGTTTTTGAAGCGTTGGAGTCGACCACATTGTCCTTACCCCATTCCAGAATAATCTTGAGATCCCGATTAATCATCTGCATCTGCTGTTCCCTTAATCGATTTGAAGCAGGGATAAATAACGGTTTGTCGGAGAAAAAAGATGACACAAGGTTACTATCATCTGCGTAGCTGTAGATAGGATTGAAAGCTGAAGCTAAGAGATTGTTTATGTGTAACAGAAATAGAGTAGGAGACAGAACAAACCCCTGAGTCATCCTTGCGTTAATCGCAAATGATGAGATGCCATTGACAACGACCTGAAGAGATCTATTAGCGAGAAAATTGGATATCAAATGACAGAGTCCAGAAGAAAGATCATAAGGTGTTAATTTGGCGAGAAGAGATCGATCGAAAGCCTTTGAGATATCCTATGCCACAATCCTGGCCTCACCATGTTTTTCCATAGCTAAGTTACAGATATAAGTATACTATCATCTGCGTAGCTGTATATAGGATTGGAAGTTGAAGCATTTAAATAATTTTCTGAACGTAGGTGTTCTTGAAAAATAGAAACCTTTTGCGCTTTGCTTTTTTTCTATAAAACGTTAAATTAAAATAAAGCCTGTTCCTATCAATTTACTGAGTAAAAGTTAATTGTGGGTTGCATTCTCCATCACTTTACCAAAAATCGCATTATTCGGCTTTCCCCATACTTAATGAGTTTTATCATTAAAACTGAGCTTTTAATTCTTGTTTGGACTTACCTTACGTCGCATAAATGTTTATGTTTTTACAAACTTGAAACTAATATGAAAATAATTGCATCCATTTTACATTTTTTTATTTCTTCAATCAAACGGTCTACAAATAATAAAACAGCTAATTTAATGTTCAGTATTCTCAAATAGCCAAAATATTTTATTTCAAATTATATTAAACATTAAGAAAACTCATCTAAAGAGGTTGGACTCTGATATAGTGGAAAAAAATGACGTTTGAAGAAATATCTACGGTTGATTTTCATTCAAATTTCAAAAAGAAGTATCTAAGTAGTCAAAATTGTTAGTACAATCAAAATCTCTAAAAAAATCAAAATTTTATTCAAAAAGTCGTAATAAATTAACGATGTATTTGCTAACTCGATAATTTTGAATGGTCAAGGGAAAAAATGTTCTTTCATTTTGTCTAAATTGTAATATAATCAATGTAAACAACAAACACATAAAGATATCTTCTTCGGTTGCCTCATTTTGCTTAAAACTCGGGTAGCCAGCAAGCAAGGTATTCGGTATCATAAGGAGCGGCTTAATGGATTGTTCCTTTGTCCAGCGCGTACGCCGATGACACTTCCAGATCTACGATTCCCGAGGGATAATATCTGCTTTCATTAGACATTATCGAATCCCTTTCAGGGCCCGATAACGGATGCTTTCAGCGCCGCGCGAAAGGTTTAGTGCCTTCGGTGTTTCCCAATCAGGCTATCAAATGAGCTTTACGGGTTGATGCACCTCGAAACAGCAAAGTAAAATCATAACGTTACGGTGTGGCTTTAATTGTCGAAAAATTTAAAAAAAAACTTCTTTTGGGAGTCGTCAAAGAGGAATTCAAGTTCGCGGTTACAGATGTACTATCCCGTTAAATTTTATAAGATGCATTAGGGAAAGTTCCGGCAAGTTGGAACAAAACAAATTTCACTAAAGATAAGCTGCTTTTGGAAACTTTCTCGGTCTTAATCACCAACCGGGGATTTTGCTTTGACTTTAAAATTTTCCGTTTAAAAATAATTCACGGCAAGATACACACTAATTGCTACTATACATTTCTCATTTATCTTTTTCAAACTTAATGTTCATTCAATTGTCGGTAATTTCTACAGTTTCATAATTTCGCCCGGAATAAATTGGCGAATTAATTTTAGGCGAAACGGGAACTTTTATCACTTTGGTTTGGGGCGTAATTAAATATGAATAAAATTACGGAAAGAGCCCGCTGTATTTGCGAAGTAATGAAGAGATTGTTACAGAGAATCGTAAATTTTAAATGATGAAAGTGCTTTCACTGGGGAGATACATCTGGGTCTTGAAGTTGGACATCTTTAAGTCACTTTGCTTCCCAAGATGACGCACTAGATTCAAAGCAACCTTGTTTGGAAAATTTTACTGAATAAGCATCGTGGTGGCCTAATAATAACGAACAGAGAAAAAACTGTGTCTAACAAGCAACAACAGCAACAAAATTTAAAACTAAAAAATACGTTTGTATGAAATGTAGTATTTGTTTATTATGCCTTTGTCTGTCGACTGTGAGGTGAAAAGTTTTAAATTCTTTCGTCGCATAATAAAATTAAAACATAATCCAAACAATGCACGGTATACACATGGCCCAAGTAATCAATTTAACTTATATATTGTAGGAGTAAGGTTAGGTTATCAAGCGAATTAAACTTTTAATTTAACAAGAGGGTTTGGCACATTAATATGCAGCTTTCCACTTTACTTGTATAAATAAAGCTAGAGCAACAGCAACAGGAAAAGGATACATTAAACGTGGGTCATAAAAAAAATAAAAAATTGTTAAGCTTGATCACTCCCTGACACTCCTTCTGGCCTAAACTCAGGCCCGTAACCGAAGGGGGGCTAGGGGGCTGCAGCCCCTTCGAAATATTTTGACTTCACACTAGATAGAACTGAATTTTTCAGATGTACGACCTTTTTAAAAACCATTTTTAATGAAACATTTTGTTTTCGTACTGAAATGCAAGGATGTTTTTTTTTTTAATTTGGCGCCATTTCTTATTATTAGAGACCGGATTTTAAGCTCAATCAAGCAAGGTAAAAAGGTGAGCAGAATGTTAAATTAGGCAAAGGATGGCACCAAAAAAGTAAAATACTCTAAAAAAAGGCATTAACAGGCCAAAACTCACAATCAACAAAAAAAAATTTTTATATCTCAGTCGAAATTAAACAAAATAATAGATTTTAGGTTATACTCGGGATATTTAGAAGGAGTATCACATTTTCAAGTGAAGAAGTTCTTAAAATTTAAAGTTCATTCTCGAATTTTCGTCCTAAATCTTAAAATTTTTAAACGCATTCGAATTTTTTCCAAAATTTTGACATTTAAATCTAAGATTTCGTTTCCAGAAAAATTTAAACTTTTCTTGAAATTTCTTTTTTTTTCCTTTGAAATTTCAATCTTACTTTTTGAATTTTATTAAAATAATTTTGAATTTGCAAGTTTTTCAAACTTAAACTCCTTATTTTGAAACAAAATTCAAATTTTGAGAAGAACTGAAAATTTATATAAGCGATTTTTCGAGATTAAACACCAAATTTTGAAAAATAAACTTGGGTTTTGTGATAATAGTTTTTCAGTTTTTGAATCTGAAAATTTAAATTTTAAATTCCGTTTTTGAATAAAATTTTGAATGTTGGGTCCTTTACTAAAAAATGAAAATATCTTATAAGCCATTATTTTGAGAAGACTTTTTTTTTAAAAGTTTATTTTTATGAATTTCTTCTATAATTTTTCTAACATGGCGATTCAACTTTTAAAAAAATGTCTAAAATATCGATTCTTTTATAAATTTCGAGTTTTACACAAAACTTGAGCATTTTTAAGTTGGAAAATTCAGAATTTTTTTAAAAACTTTAACCCATCAGCTTTATTTGAAATTTTAATTTTTTCAAAAAGTTTTAACTTCATAATAAAAAATGTCGAAATTTTTTGTTATGAAGTTGATTTGTTTATATTTCGATTACGATTTCAACGCAAATTCAACTTTTTTCCCCAAAATTCGAATTCCAAGTGAAAACTTCCACAAAAATATTGAAATTTTTAACTTAGTTATCAAATTTTAGCTTTAATTAAGAATTTATTGTACTTTTAATCAAGACATTTCAACTTTAAATTCATATTTTTAGAAAAACTTGATTTATAAAATGTTTACAACTTTTTAGGACGAGTTTAAAAATGTCAAGATTAAAGTCGAAATTTTGAAAAAAAAATGAGCTTACTGATTTTTTTTGTTTATTTTTCAAAAGTTTTACATTAGCACTGGTTCAAAATTCAGACGTCTTCAAAATATTTTAACTTTCTTTATAGACATTTAATTTATAAAAAATCCCCTGACCATTTTGAGAAAACACTAAAAGTTTCAGAAAATATCAAAGTTTATTTTTTGAATTTTGTTTTAGGATAAAATGTTAAGTGTTATTAGTTTTTCTTAATAGATTTTATCTTTTTGAAATGAGAGATTTTTTTTAGGAAATATTGACTTAATTTTTTTTAAGTAAAAAAACTGAGTTCTTTCAAAAAAATTAAAGTTTCCAAAAATAGTTGAAAGGACTGGAAAAAATAAAAGTTTTTAAAGAAAAAGTCGAAATTTTCACGAAGTGTCGATATTTTCAAAAAAGTTGTTATTCTCAATGAATGAAATTTTTTTAAAAAATGGGAATATTAGAAATGGTTGAGATTTTTATTGCAACAAATTTTCAAAATAAAAAAATCGAAACATTCAAAAAAAAAGTCAAAATCTTTAAAAAAAATTGCAAATTACGTGAAAAAGGCAAAATATTAGGAAAAAACTAAATTTTGGAGGAGAAAAGTCAAAATCATTGATTTTTTTTAAAACAAAGTCGAAATTTTCACGAAATGTCGATATTTTCAAAAAAGTTGTAATTCTCAATAAAAAAAATTAAAAAAAAAAATCGGAATATTAAAAATGGTTGAGATTTTTATTGTAACAAATTTTCAAAATAAAAAAATCGAAACATTCAAAAAAAAAGTCAAAATCCTTAAAAAAAATTGCAAATTACGTGAAAAAGGCAAAATATTAGGAAAAAACTAAATTTTGGAGAAGAAAAGTCAAAATCATTGATTTTTTTTAAAACAAAGTCGAAATTTTCACGAAATGTCGATATTTTCAAAGAAGTTGTTATTCTCAATAAAAAAAATTTAAAAAAAAATCGGAATATTAAAAATGGTTGAGATTTTTATTGTAACAAGTTTTCAAAATAAAAAAATCGAAACATTCAAAAAAAAAGTCAAAATCCTTAAAAAAAATTGCAAATTACGTGAAAAAGGCAAAATATTAGGAAAAAACTAAATTTTGGAGAAGAAGAGTCAAAATCATTGATTTTTTTTAAAACAAAGTCGAAATTTTCACGAAATGTCGATATTTTCAAAAAAGTTGTTATTCTCAATAAAAAAAATTTAAAAAAAAATCGGAATATTAGAAATGGTTGAGATTTTTATTGTAACAAATTTTCAAAATAAAAAAATCGAAACATTCAAAAAAAAAAGTCAAAATCCTTAAAAAAAATTTCAAATTACGTGAAAAAGGCAAAATATTAGGAAAAAACTAAATTTTGGAGAAGAAAAGTCAAAATCATTGATTTTTTTTAAAACAAAGTCGAAATTTTCACGAAATGTCGATATTTTCAAAAAAGTTGTTATTCTCAATAAAAAAAATTTAAAAAAAAATCGGAGTATTAGAAATGGTTGAGATTTTTATTGTAACAAATTTTCAAAATAAAAAAATCGAAACATTCCAAAAAAGAGTCAAAATCTTTAAAAAAAATTGCAAATTAAGTGAAAAAGGCAAAATATTAGGAAAAAACTAGATTTTGGAGAAGAAGTCAAAATCATTGATTTTTTTTAAAACAAAGTCGAAATTTTCACGAAATGTCGATATTTTCAAAAAAGTTGTTATTCTCAATAAAAAAAATTAAAAAAAAAATCGGAATATTAAAAATGGTTGAGATTTTTATTGTAACAAATTTTCAAAATAAAAAAATCGAAACATTCAAAAAAAAAGTCAAAATCCTTAAAAAAAATTGCAAAATACGTGAAAAGGGCAAAATATTAGTAAAAAACTAAATTTTGGAGAAGAAAAGTTGAAATCATTGATTTTTTTTAAAAGAAAGTCAAAATTTTCACGAAATGTCGATATTTTCAAAAAAGTTGTTATTCTCAATAAAAAAAATTTTTTAAAATAATCGGAATATTAGAAATGGTTGAGATTTTTATTGTAACAAATTTTCAAAATAAAAAAATCGAAACATTCAAAAAAAAAGTCAAAATCTTTAAAAAAAATTGCAAATTACGTGAAAAAGGCAAAATATTAGGAAAAAACTAAATTTTGGAGAAGAAAAGTCAAAATCATTGATTTTTTTTAAAACAAAGTCGAAATTTTCACGAAATGTCGATATTTTCAAAAAAGTTGTTATTCCCAATAAAAAAAATTTTAAAAAAAAATCGGAATATTAAAAATGGTTGAGATTTTTATTGTAACAAATTTTCAAAATAAAAAAATCGAAACATTCAAAAAAAAGGTCAAACTCTTTAAAAAAAATTGCAAATTACGTGAAAAAGGCAAAATATTAGAAAAAAACTAAATTTTGGAGAATAAAAGTCAAAATCATTGATTTTTTTAAAGCAAAGTCGAAATTTTTCAAAAAACGTCAAGTTTCCATAATCGACCGAAATTTTGGAAAGTCGAAATGATCCAAAATTGTTGAATTCCTTTAAAAGTCCTTTAATCGTCAAAATTTTCAAAAAAAAGTCGAAAATTTAGGGACAAAAAAATAGAAAATTTGACGAAATCGGAAAATTTTAAAAAAGGCAAAATTAAAAAAGAGCCACATTTTAAAAAAATTGTCCAAATTTGACCAAAAATTGCCAAATCTTAAAAAAATCCAGATTTTTGCAAAATTGTCGAAAATTCAAAAAAATCGAAATTTAAAAAAAAATGAAATTTCAAGATTCAAATTTCATTAAAAAATGGAAATTTTTCCAAAAAAAATCGAAAATTTAAAAAAGGTCAACATTTTAAAAAGTCTAAAAATTTGTAAAAAAGAATTTTCAAAAACATTTAAAATTTTGAATAATGAAATTTTCAAAAAAAAATTCGAAATTTAGGGTCGAAAAAACAAGAATTTTGAAGAAATTGGAAAATCTTAAAAAAGGCAAAATTAAAAAAAAGAGCCACATTTTAAAAAAATTGTCCAAATTTGACCAAAAATTGCCAAATCTTTAAAAAAATCCAGAATTTTGCAAAATTGTCGAAAATTCAAAAAAATCGAAATTTAGAAAAAAATGAAATTTCAAAATCCAAATTTCATTAAAAAATGGAAATTTTACCAAAAAAAATCGAAAATTTAAAAAAAGGTCAACATTTTAAAAAGTCTAAAAAATTTGTAAAAAAGAATTTTCAAAAAAATTTTAAATTTTGAATAATGAAATTTTCAACAAAAAATTCAAAATTTAGGGTCGAAGAATTTTGAAGAAATTGGAAAATTTTGAAAAATGCAAAATTAAAATAAAAAGAGCGACATTTTGAAAAATAGTCCAAATTGGACCTAAAATTGCCAAATCTTTGGAAAATCCAGAATTTTGCCAAATCTTTGGAAAACCCAGAATTTTGCCAAATCTTTGGAAAACCCAGAATTTTGCCAAATCTTTGAAAAATCAAGAATTTTGCGAAATCATCGAAAATTAAAAAAAATCGACATTTAAAAAAAATCGAAATTTTCCTAAAAAATCGAAATTTTCCCCAAAAAAAAAATCGGAAATTTGGAAAAAGGTCAAAATTTTAAAAAGCCTAAGACTTTGAAAACAACGATTTTCAAAAAAATTTAAAATTTTGAATAACAGTCGAAATTTTTGAAAAAAAGTCGTCGAAATTTTAGGGTCGAAAAACGGTAAGGATTTTAAATAAATTAGAAAATTTTGAAAAAGGCAACATGTTCAAAAAAGATAACAAACTTTTTATTTGGTCGAAATAAATGAAAAATGTTCAACAAAATTTTGTAAAACAATCTAAAATTTTTTTTGTAAATTTTGGCTTTTCAAAAAAAAATAGATTTTTTCTCAGTTTGTCTACCAAATTTTGAGTTTTCCTAAATTTCGAGTTTGCTTTTTTAATGTCAACTTGAAACCAAGAAAAATTAAAAACCACAACAAAGGTTGACAGCTTGGCTGTCGAAACGCGTTAGAGCAACCTTTGTTGTGTTTTTTAATTTTTCTTGGTTTCAGGGGACAAGTTCTGTGTTTCAATTTTTGAAGATAACCAAGGACCAGTCCGTTGCATCAAATGTCAACCTTCAAAATCTCTTTGTCTGAGACATTTTTGTTCGAACATTTCAACTTTTGTCAAAATCTCGACTTCTCACGGAATTTTGACTATTTATGTACAATTTTAACTTTTGTCAGAAATATTGACCTTTTCTTGAAACTGCTTTTCTGAAAAATACTGAAAAATACGAAAAAAGGTTTCGATTTTTTCAAAAAAAAAAAAGTTTTCAATTCGACTTTTTTTTATTAAGATGCAGATTTTTTAAATTTCGACTTTTTTGAACAACTTCGTACTTTATTTTTGTTTAGTCTTTTGTTCAAAACTTTTTTTTTTAATTCTCGATTTTTTATTTTGGTTTCTTTTAAAACTACCAAAACCACCAAAACGTCAACTGTTTATACATAAAATTTCGATTTTTTCATAATTTGGAAGAAATCATTTTTTTGAAAAATTTTATTTTTATGAAAATTGTGACTTCAACAAAATTTTTTTTCAATTTGATAAAAGTTAGATTTTTTAAATTTTAAGTTTTATTTTAATTTCCATTAAACATTTCGACCTTTTTTTCGAAAATTTCAACTCTATGTACAATTTTGACTTTCGTTGGACTTTTTGTTGAAATTTTTTTCTGAAAAATCCAATTTTTTGAATATTCTGCCTTTTTTAAAAAAAGTTTTTCCAATTCGATTGTTTTATTCAAATGTTTTCTTCGGATTTAGAGAGTAAATGTAAATGTCAATTTATTTTTAAAATTTTGAATTTAAAAAACTAAAAATTTCGAGTTGGAACAGGTTACTAATTTTGTCCGGAAATTCAAAATTTTTAAAAAAGTTAATATTTTCACAAATGTTTAATAACGAATTTTGGTTATTTTTAAGTGTAAACGCAGTCGTAATTAAGCTTTTTCTAAAACGAATTTGTCCACTCTAAATGTAGACTTTTCTAGACATTCCCAATTAAAATTCCAAATTCAAAAAACTCAAGATTAACTTCAGATATTCGATATCTGACATTTCTCGCAAAAATTTTGGCAAAATTTTCAGGTTTCTGGAAAGAATCGAAGTTGAAAAAAATATTTGTGTATTTGAAGTAAATACCAAGATTTTAAACTTTTTATTTTGAGAAAAAAAAATGTAAAAGTATTAACATACTTCTCATTTAGCAAAAAATCTAATTCAAATTAAAAATCTCCAAAAAAAAAAGATTGAAATTTTAAGATTAAAGGTAAAACTTACAAAAAAACGATAAATAACTTAATAGTAAAAACTTTTTTTCGAAATTCGGAACAATCAAATGCATTTTGACATTACAAATTCAGATAGCAGCAATAATTTCCAAAATTGCCCAAAAGTAGGAATTGAAGTTCTTGCCAGTTAGAAAAAAGTTGGACGCCAAGAGGAAACTTGAACTTAAAAAAAAACATCTAATCTTCCAGAATTTAGAAAGAATATCCAAATTCTAAATGTTCGGGTGCAAACTTTAAATTTGAGATAAAAGTTAAAATTATGAATTTAATCGAAATTTGAAAAAAATTTAAAAAAAAAGATTTTTCTCCAGCTGACTTCAAACTATGTCTTTAAATAGAGCACTTTCTATAGGCATTTTTCATACACGAGTGCAAGTTAAAGAAGACAGTTTAAAGTTAAATTTTAGAAGAGAAATATCTTTCGAGTAATTTTATCACCTTACCCCCACATCTGTTTTTTTATATTTTAGTATACTTTAAAGTTCTGTGAATCCATATTCTAGGAATGTTAAAGTTCTTTGACTCGACCTACATATTATATATTGACATGAGTTAACCTTGAAAGTATCTTACTACCTTAAAGTTCTATGACTTCATATTCTAGGAATCTTGGTGTTGACCTTGAAAGTATTACGTTACCATCAGTGGTATTAACCTTTAAAGTGTCACATTACCTAAAAGTTCATTAACCCCCTATCTTAAAGGTCATTATCTGACCCAAAGTCGCTCATCATTGGTCGAAACTCGCGCATGCGCCGCAAATTGAATTGTGGCGCGAAAACCTGTTCCAGGATGCGTATAACCCCTCTACTTGTATACAATAATAATATTAATAGTAAAGTAGTATTGGACCGTGACTTCTTAGCTCTAACCTAAACGCAAACAAAGACTAGGTAGTTTTAGCAGAAGGATCGCAGCCCCTCCCCCGAAAAAAACCTGGTACGAGCCTGCCTAAACTAGACTAAGTAAATGTTCAAAACATTTTTCGTCCATTTTTAAAAGCGTTTACAATGGCCCCACAATTGTCTTCTTGAACTTCCTAATTCGTTAGATTTCCACTGCCTTTCTCATAATCAAAGTCTCGTCCACTAACGAAGTTGTTTTACCTCGGTCTCTCTTTGTATAAATAAACAGTTACTTCTGTGTGGCAGTGGGTAAATATTTTGATAAAAATTTGTTGATTATAAAGATTATTGTAGACAAGAATATATATTTTAGCACGTTAATGACATTATTTACAATAACTTAAAAAGTAATATTACTTTTTGGTAAAATAACCATGCGGAATGGGCTTAGCTGTCGAATATACAAGTCTATTTGCTCCACGAGGCGCTAACGTCGTAACCACTTTCTCCTCCACGAAAGGCGCTGGCGTTACAAAATAGTGAACCCCCACTTGCCCATTCGATACAACATTTAACCCTTGGCCACCCCCACCCACCGGCTTACTATAATCCACGATAGTCTTAGGATACGGCGTCGGCGTCAACCGCCTTCCATAATGCACCGGCACCGGAGTGGACACCAAAGGTCCAGGTGTAGTGGCCACAATCACCAACTTCCCCCCGTCGTCGTGACTTAGATGCGGCCGAAGCAAAATCACATTCGGACTTTTATGCGGCAATATCGGAATCGGCACGTACTCCTGATGACTCTGATGACCATCATCCTGATCCTGGTAATCGTAGTCGGGATATCGACTGGGGCTATCTAAAACGGGCGGTTGCGGCGCGCCAGCCTGCGGTAATTCGACGCCGTCTTTGGTGTACTTGACGTCGGCTTTGTAACCGTTCTTGTCGGCGGTGTACGACACGATTTGCACCCTGCCGTCTGGCAGTTTAACTCTATATTCTCCGTTTGTCGCTTTGGAATTCTGAGATTGGGTGTGAGAGAAGTCGTCGCCCGAGTAATGGTCGACCACTTTGTATGAAAACGCGTAGTTTTTGTGCTTCTGGAAGAGACGTAAAGATGTGTTATGAAAACATTCGCATGTAAAAAGATGTATGAAGATGGAATTTTGTTTATGAAATAGCTCGCCAACTAGGAAATAAAAAAAAATTAATTTCGTTCAAACAGTTCCATCGAAATACAGCTTTTCTTATTCTAAAAAGCTCATTACAATGAGGTTGTTGACTCTAAAATTCAAGACACACTCCACCACATACTCTAAAGTATAAATATAGAGATATGCTTTCGACTCTAAATCTGTAGACTCAACGTAGAGAGATAGTATATCTAGAAAAAGTTTTTAGTTCTACATCTCTAGATTTACCCTTACAAAAAAAAAAAACTCTCTAGAGCTGTGTGGAGCTATATCCTCTATGGGTGAGTCACCCACCAACCAAAACTATTTGAATGACTTAAGTATGCGTTGATTCTTATCCTTATTCTTGGAAAATTTTAAGCGACGTATAATTTCAGAAAAAATTGCTTCCGAAATTTTGAATTAGCATTTAAACTTTAAATTTATAATAGAATTTTATTATTAAATAATTAAAATTAAAACATGAATCGAGCTGCCCAAGTTTAAGTTTTAATTCCAAACGCAGAAGCTACCAAGTAAAATGCTTTGAGTAGTAAAAAAATTCTTGAAATTCTGAGCTGACGCACTTCTTGACTTTTATAATGTTTCACCGTTGGACCGCAAACGAAAGCTTGAACATAAAATATTTAACGAAGGAGATTAAAATGACATATTCTGGATCCTTTAAATGCGAGTTATTAACACTTACATTATCCGAAGACGAAAATGGAATGTAATCCTCTCCTAATCTACTAGGTGGCTTTGTCAGAACTTTGGCGGCGTGAAGGGCCAACCCTTCCCTTATCCTCGGATTTATCGAATTCTCCTAGAACCAAATTAAAGTTTAGTCGGCTGCAATTCGAAAAAAGGACGTCTGCGTTTTGTACGGATGTCATTCGAATTTATTTTATCACTTCGAAAATCCGAACAGCTCAAATCGTAAGAAGGCGCATACACAATAGAAAAATGATAGAAATGCATTTTAGTTAAGTCACGTTCAAGCATTTTTGTTTCTTTTTTATGAGATCAGAATTCCTCACGTCGTAAATCCAGAAATCTAGCATTCTTGAGCGTATTACAAAGGTAAATATACTTACTACGAGATGAACCAAGAAATGCAAACCTTGCAAAAATGTGGCAAATTTATTTAAGTATTTAATTTATAACTATGACATAATTTTGTTTACATTTTTTTCTTTATTAGCCATTCGACATTGTATTCTAATTTTTACTTTGTTTTGGCCACCAGATTCGAGATTATTTTTGGATCACATTATTGATGACGGTATGTAAATTTGGTTTTTCTCTTGATTTCTCATACATTAAACCACTTTTATGTATAGCAGCTAAAAATTTTGCCCGAGAGTCAAAGGGTTGTCAAAGAATCCAAGTTTTGTCGATAAATCAAAGTGTTGTTAAATAATGAGCGTTTATGTGGCTTTAGATGCTGCTAAGAAACAACGAAAATAATTCCCTTCTTTGGTTAATATGATCTTTCTACTCATATAACAAACCACTTACACACCATATATTTCTTAGACTCAAGATTAGTCAAAAATACTAACACTTATTTAACACGAACGTCTTCAATTAGAGAGTTAAAATTTTGTCAGAAAATCGAAGAGTTAAGATGTTGCCGGGGAGTCAAAGTTTTAACGGAGAGTCAAGGTTTCGTCAAACAATCGAAATTTTGCCACAGAATCAAAATTTTATAATAGTCAGTTTTGTCAGAGATTCAAAATTTTGTCGGGGAGTCACAATTTTGTCGAGGAGTCACAATTTTGTCGAGGAGTCACAATTTTGTCAAGGAGTCACAATTTTGTCGAGGAGTCACAATTTTGTCGAGGAGTCACAATTTTGTCGAGGAGTCGCAATTTTGTCGAGGAGTCACAATTTTGTCAAGGAGTCACAATTTTGTCGAGGAGTCACAATTTTGTCGAGGAGTCACAATTTTGTCGAGGAGTCACAATTTTGTTGGAGTATCAAGGATTTGTCGGAGAGTCAAAGAAAACCAGAAATAGTTCTGTTCTCAGGTATATGTAATCTCTAAAATGACCTTATGCTCATATATTAAACCATTTACACATCAACTATTCTTTAAAATTAAGACTATTAAAAATTATCAGTAGCTTTTTAGCCACGATCGTGTTGGATTGAAAAATTAAAATTTTGTTAAAGACTTGAAGACGTGTCAAAGAGTTGAGGTTTATCGAGGAGTCAGACTTTTGTCAAAGAGTCAAAGTTTTGTAGAAGGATTATAGCTTTGAAGAAAAGTAAAAAATTTTGTCAAAGAGTCAATATTTTGTCGAAAATCAAAGTTTTGTAAAGAATCAAGGATTTGTCAGAGAGCCTCAGCTTTTTCGGAGAGTCAAAGTTTCTTCGGGGAGTCAAAGTTTCTTCGGGGAGTCAGATAGTGAGCATTTATGTGGTTTTAGATGCAGTTAAGAAACAGCGAAAATAATTCTATTCTTGGGTAACTATAATCTTTCTACTTATGTAACACACCACTTACACACCACATATTATTTAGAGTCAAGACTATTCAAAATTACCAATAGCTATTTAACACAAACGTGTTCAATTAAAAAGTTAAAATTTGGCAGAGAATCGATGTCTCATCAAAGAGTTAAGGTGTTGTCGGAGAGTTGGAGTTTTGATGGAGAGTCAAGGTTTCGTCGAAGAATCAAAATTTTGTCAGAGAATCAAAATTTTGTAATAAAGTCAAAGTTTTGTCAGAGATTCAAAGTTTTGTCGAGGAGTCACAATTTTGTTGGAGTATTAAGGATTTGTCGGAGAGTCAAAAAAAACAAAAATTGTTCTCAGGTAAATGTAATCTCTGAAATGACCTTATACTCATATATCAAACCATTTACACATCAACTATTCTTTAGAATTAGGACAATTAAAAATTATTAATAGCTTTTTGGCACGATCGTGTTGGATTGAAAAATTAAAATTTTGTTAAAGACTCGAAGACGTCTCAAAGAGTTAAGGTTTGTCGAGGAGTCAGAGTTTTGTCAAGGAGTCAAAGTTTTGTGAAAGGATTAGAGTTTGGTCGAAAAGTAAAAAATTTTGTCAAAGAGTCAATATTTTGTCAAAAATCAAAGTTTTGTGAAGAATCAAGGATTTGTCTAAGAGTCACAGACTTTTCGAAGAGTCAAAGTTTCTTCTGGAAGTCAAATAATGAGCACCTATGTGGTTTTAGGTGCTGTTAAGAAACGAGAATAAAAATTGTTTAAGAGAATCACAGTTTTACCCTAGTATCGAAAATGTTGAAGAATCAAAGTTTTGTTGGAGAGCAAAGTTTGTCGAAGAGTCAAAGTTCTGTCGTAGATTCAAAGTTTGGTTGAGGAATTAAAGTTATGTCGAAGAGTCAAAATTTTGTCGAGGAGTCACAATTTTGTCGAGAAGTCACAATTTTGTCGAGGAGTCACAATTTTGTCGAGGAGTCACAATTTTGTTGAAGTATCAAGGTTTTGTCGAAAGAGTCAAAGAAAAACAAAAATAGTTCTGTTCTTAGGTATATGCAATCTGTAAAATGACCTTATGCTCATTATATCAAACCATTTATACACAACTATTCTTTAGAATTAGGACCATTAAACATTATCAATAGCTTTTTAGCACGATTGTGTTGAATTGGAGAATTAAAATTTTGTTAGAGACTCGAAGACATGTCAAAGAGTTGAAGGTTTGTCGAGGAGTCAGAGTTTTGTCAAAGAGTCAAAGTTTTGTGAAAGGATTAGAGTTTTGTTGAAAAGTAAAAAAATTGACAAGAGTCAATATTTTGTCCAAAAATCAAAGTTTTGTAAAGAATCAAGGATTTGTCAGAGAGCCTCAGCTTTTTCGGAGAGTCAAAGTTTCTTCGGGGAGTGAAATAATAAGCATTTATGTGGTTTTAGATGCAGTTAGGAAAACAGCGAAAATAATTCACTTCTTAGGTAACTTATAATCTTTCTACTTATGTAACACACCACTTACACACCACATATTATTTAGAGTCAAGACTATTCAAAATTACCAATAGCTATTTAACACAAACGTGTTCAATTAAAAAGTTAAAATTTGGCAGAGAATCGATGTCTCATCAAAGAGTTAAGGTGTTGTCGGAGAGTTGGAGTTTTGATGGAGAGTCAAGGTTTCGTCGAAGAATCAAAATTTTGTCAGAGAATCAAAATTTTGTAATAAAGTCAAAGTTTTGTCAGAGATTCAAAGTTTTGTCGAGGAGTCACAATTTTGTTGGAGTATTAAGGATTTGTCGGAGAGTCAAAAAAAACAAAAATTGTTCTCAGGTAAATGTAATCTCTGAAATGACCTTATACTCATATATCAAACCATTTACACATCAACTATTCTTTAGAATTAGGACAATTAAAAATTATTAATAGCTTTTTGGCACGATCGTGTTGGATTGAAAAATTAAAATTTTGTTAAAGACTCGAAGACGTCTCAAAGAGTTAAGGTTTGTCGAGGAGTCAGAGTTTTGTCAAGGAGTCAAAGTTTTGTGAAAGGATTAGAGTTTGGTCGAAAAGTAAAAAATTTTGTCAAAGAGTCAATATTTTGTCAAAAATCAAAGTTTTGTGAAG
Source organism: Dastarcus helophoroides (assembly GCA_028583605.1). Classification (NCBI taxonomy): domain Eukaryota; kingdom Metazoa; phylum Arthropoda; class Insecta; order Coleoptera; family Bothrideridae; genus Dastarcus; species Dastarcus helophoroides. The sequence goes on from CM053331.1 coordinate 3,978,771, forward strand.
AATCAAGGATTTGTCTAAGAGTCACAGACTTTTCGAAGAGTCAAAGTTTCTTCTGGAAGTCAAATAATGAGCACCTATGTGGTTTTAGGTGCTGTTAAGAAACAAGAATAAAAATTGTTTAAGAGAATCACAGTTTTACCCTAGTATCAAAATGTTGAAGAATCAAAGTTTTGTTGGAGAGCAAAGTTTGTCGAAGAGTCAAAGTTCTGTCGTAGATTCAAAGTTTGGTTGAGGAATTAAAGTTATGTCGAAGAGTCAAAATTTTGTCGAGGAGTCACAATTTTGTCGAGAAGTCACAATTTTGTCGAGGAGTCACAATTTTGTCGAGGAGTCACAATTTTGTTGAAGTATCAAGGTTTTGTCAAAGAGTCAAAGAAAAACAAAAATAGTTCTGTTCTTAGGTATATGCAATCTGTAAAATGACCTTATGCTCTTATATCAAACCATTTACACAACTATTCTTTAGAATTAGGACCATTAAACATTATCAATAGCTTTTTAGCACGATTGTGTTGAATTGGAGAATTAAAATTTTGTTAGAGACTCGAAGACATGTCAAAGAGTTGAGGTTTGTCGAGAAGTCAGAGTTTTGTCAAAGAGTCAAAGTTTTGTGAAAGGATTAGAGTTTTGTTGAAAAGTAAAAAAATTGACAAAGTCAATATTTTGTCCAAAAATCAAAGTTTTGTGAAGAATCGAAGATTTTTCAAAGAATCAAAGATTTGTCGGAGAGTCAAAGTTTCTTCGGGGAGTGAAATAATAAGCACTTATGTGGTTTTAGATGCAGTTAGGAAATAACGAAAATAATTCACTTCTTAGTTAATTATAATCTTTCTACCTATGTAACACACCAATTACACACCACATATTCTTTAGAGTCAAGACTGTTCAAAAATACCAATAGCTATTTAACACAAACATGTTCAATTAAAAAGTTAAAATTTGGCAGAGAATCGATGTCTCATCAAAGAGTTAAGGTGCTGTCGGGGAGTTGGACTTTTGATGGAGAGTCAAGGTTTCGTCGAAGAATCAAAATTTTGTCAGAGAATCAAAATTTTGTAATAAAGTCAAAGTTTTGTCAGAGATTCAAAGTTTTGTCGAGGAGTCACAATTTTGTTGGAGTATTAAGGATTTGTCGGAGAGTCAAAAAAAATACAAAAATTGTTCTGTTCTCAGGTAAATGTAATCTCCGAAATGACCTTATACTCATATATCAAACCATTTACACATTAACTATTCTTTAGAATTAGGACCATTAAAAATTATTAATAGCTTTTTGGCACGATCGTGTTGGATTGAAAAATTAAAATTTTGTTAAAGACTCGAAGACGTCTCAAAGAGTTGAGGTTTGTCGAGGAGTCAGAGTTTTGTCAAAGAGTCAAAGTTTTGTGAAAGGATTAGAAATTAAAGTTTTGTGAAGAATCAAGGATTTGTCTAAGAGTCACAGACTTTTCGAAGAGTCAAAGTTTCTTCTGGAAGTCAAATAATGAGCACCTATGTGGTTTTAGGTGCTGTTAAGAAACAAGAATAAAAATTGTTTAAGAGAATCACAGTTTTACCCTAGTATCGAAATGTTGAAGAATCAAAGTTTTATTGGAGAGCAAAGTTTGTCGAAGAGTCAAAGTTCTGTCGTAGATTCAAAGTTTGGTCGAGAAATTAAAGTTATGTCAAAGAGTCAAAATGTTGTCGAGGAGTCACAATTTTGTCGAGAAGTCACAATTTTGTCGAGGAGTCACAATTTTGTCGAGGAGTCACAATTTTGTCGAGGAGTCACAAATTTGTTGGAGTATCAAGGATTTATCGAAGAGTCAAAGAAAAACAAAAATAGTTCTGTTCTCGGGTATATGTAATCTTTAAAATAACTTTATGCTCATATATCAAACTATTTACACATCAACTATTCTTTAAAATTAAGACTATTAAAAATTATTATTAACTTTTTAGCACGATCGTGTTGGATTGAAAAATTAGAATTTTGTTAAAGACTCGAAGACGTGTCAAAGAGTTAAGGTTTGTCGAGGAGTCAGAGTTTTGTGAAAGAGTCAAAGTTTTATGGAAGGATTAGAGTTTTATCGAAAAGTAAAAAACTTTGTCAAAGAGTCAATAGTTTGTCGAAAAATCAAAGTTTTGTGGAGAATCAAGGATTTGTCAGAGAATCCAAAATTTGTCGGAAAGTCAAAGTTTTTTTGGGAAGTCAAATAATGAGCATTTATGTGGTTTTCGATGCAGTTAGGAAACCACGAAAATAATTCTCTTCTTAGGTAATTATAATCTTTCTACTTATGCAACACACATTTTGCAAACCACATATTCTTAAGAGTCAAGACTATTCAAAAATACCAATAGCTATTTAACACGAACGTGTTAAGTTAAAAGGTTAAAATTTGGCAGAAAATCGATGTCTTATCGAAGAGTTAAGGTGTTCTCAGGGTGTTAGAGTTTTGACGGAGAGTCAAGGTTTCGTCGAAGAATCAAAATGTTGTCAGAGAATCAAAATTTTGCAATGAAGTCAAAGTTTTGTTCGAGAATCACAATTTTGTCGAAGAGTCAAAATTTTGTTGGAGGATCAAGGATTTGACGGAGAGTCAAAGTTTTTCGGGAAGTCGATAATGAACATTTATGTGGCTTTAGATCTTGTTAACAAAAAAGAAAAATAGTTCTGTTCTTGGGTAAATGTAATCTCTAAAATAGTTTTATGCTCATATAGCAAACCGTTTGCATATCAACTATTCTTTAGAATCTGGACTTTTAAAAATTATCAATAGCTTTTTAGCACTATCGTGTTGGATTGAAAAAGTAAAATTCTGTTAGAGACTAGAACACTTGTCAGAGTTAAGGTTTGTCCATGAAGAGTCGATAATGAACGTTTATGTGGCTTTAGATGTTGTTAAAAAACGAAAATAGTTCTTAAACCTTTTGTACATCAACTATTCTTTAGAATCGGGACTATTAAAAATTATCAACAGCTTTTTAGTAGGATCGCGTTAAATTGAAGAATTAAAATTTTATTGGAGACTCGAATTCTTGTCAAAGATTTAAGGTTTATCAGGGAGTCAAAGTTTTGTCGAAGAGTCAAAGTTTTGTCAGAGGATTAAAGTTTTATAGAAAAGTAAAAACTTTTGTCAAAGAGTCAATATTTTGTCGAAAAATCGAAGTTTTGCTGAAGAATCAAGGATTTGTCTGAGAGTCACAGCTTTTTCGAAGAATCAAAGTTTTTTTCGGGAAGTCAAATAATAAGCCTTTATGTGGTTTTAGGTACTGTTAGAAACCAACAAAAATAATTTTGTTCTCAGGCAAATATATTCTTTAAAGCGGTTCATATATGAAACACTTTACCTATTCTTTAGAGTCAAAACTTAAAAAATATCAGTAACTATTTAGCAAGATTGTGTCCAATTAGAAAGTAAAAGTTTTGTCCGAAAATCTAAGTCTTGCCAAAAAAAAAAAGATGTTGTCAGGGAATTAAAGTTTATCGAAGAGCCAAGGTTTCGTCGAAGAATCAAAATTTTGTCAAAGAGTCAAAGTTTTGTCTAAGGGTTAAAGTTTTTTAAAAAATACAAAAAATTGCCGAAGAGTCAATATTTTATCGCTAAGTCAAAGTTTTCTTGAAGAATCAAACATTTGTCGAAGAGTCAATATTTTTTCGGGGAGTCAAATAATAAGCGTTTATGTGACTTTAGGTGCTGTTATAAAACCACAAAAATAATTCTGTTTTCAGGTAAATACAATCTTTAAAACGGCCTTCTGCTCATATATCAAACCATTTACTCACTATCTATTCTTTGTCATCACTACTATTAAAAAATATCAATAGCTTTTTAGCAAGATCGTGTGTAAGTGAGGGATTAAAATTTTCCCAGCGACTCAAGGATTTGTCGAAGAGTTAAGGTTTGTCGGAGAGTCAGAGTTTTGTCAAAGAATAAGGTCATCATCGAAAATTTGTCAAAAAGTCAAAATTTTGTCAGAGAGTTAGTTTGTCGAAAAGTAGAAAATGTTATAGGAGAGTCAATATTTTGTCGGAAAATCAAACTTTTGTTAGAGAATCAAGAATTTGTCGGAGAGTCAAATTTCTTTCGGTAGTCGAATAGTATATACTTATATAGTTTTAGATGCTGTTAAAAAACAACGACAATAATTCTGTTTTCAATTAAATATAATCGTTAAAACGGCTCATATATTAAGCCATTTACACATCATCTTTAGATTAGAAGGTTATTAAAAAATATCAGCCGCTGTTTAACAAGATCGTGTTTAATTTTGAAGAGTTAGAATCAAAGTTGGAGAATTAAAGATTATTGTCGATGAGTCACAGTTTCGTCAGAAAATCTAAATTTTGCCAAAGAGTCAAAGTTTCTTTGAAGAGTCCAGTAATGAGTATTTAAGTAGTTTGAAATGCTATTAAGAAACAACGAAATTTATTTAGTTTTCAATTAAATATATTCTTTAAAATGGCTCATATATCAAACCGTTTATCTATTCTTTACGGACAAGACTATTAAAAAAATATCAATAGCTATTTAACAAGATCGTGTTTTATTTTAAAGAGTTAACATTTTGTCAAAGAACCAAAGCCTTGTCAAAGAGTTATGGTGTTGTCGGGGAGTCAACAGTCTTTTGTCGGAGAGTCAAAATGTTGTCGGAGGGTAAAAGTTTTGTCAAACAGTCAACACTTTGACAACAACAGGAGACAGGATTTTGACAGTTAAAATTTTGTGGAAGAATCAATATTTTGTCGGGAAATCAAAGTTTTTGTTGGAGGATCAAGGACTTTTCAATTAAATATTTGTTCAAGAGCAACCTTTGTTGTGTTTTTTTAATTTTTCTTGTTTCAGGGGACAAGTTCTGTATTTCAATTTTTGAAGAGTTAAAATGAGCATTTATGTGGCTTTAGGTAGTGTTAAGCAACAACGAAAATAATTCTGTTCTGTAAAGATGTTGTCGGGAAGCTAAAGTTTTGTTGGAAAATCAAGGTTTCATCGAAGAATAAAAATTTTGTCGAAAAATCAAAATTTTGAGGAAGGATTAAAATCTCAAAGTAAAAAATTTTGTCGAATAGTCAATATTTTATGGAAAAATTAAAGTTTTGTTGGAGAATCAAGGATTTGTCGGAGAGTCAAAGTTTCTTCGGGAGGTCAAATAATAAATGTTTATATCACTTTGTATGCTGTTAAGAAAAAACAAAAATAATTCTGTTCCCAGAACAAATAATGTTTAAAACAGCCTTGTGCTTGTACATTTAACCATCTACATACCATCTATTCTTTGGAGTCTATACTATTAAAAAATATGAATAGCTTTTTATCACAATCGGGTTTAATTGGAGAGTTATAATTTTCTCGAAGACTCAAAGACTTGTCAAAGAGTTAAGATTTGTCGGGAAGGCAGAGTTTTGTCAAAGAGTCAAATCTCATCGAAATGTCCAAATTTTGTCAACGGATCATAATTCTATCGGAAGGTAAAGGTTTTGTCGAAAAGTTAGAAATTTTGTCGAAGAATCAATATTTAATCGAAAAATCACAGTTTTGTTAAAGAATCAAGAATTTGTCGGAAAGTCAAAGATTTGTCGGAGAGTCAAAGATTTGTCGGAGAGTCAAAGATTTGTCGGAGAGTCAAAGATTTGTCGGAGAGTCAAAGATTTGTCGGAGAGTCAAAAATTTGTAGGAAAATCAAAGTTTCTTTAGGAAGTCAAATAATCAACATTTATATTTTAGATGTTATTAAAAAACAACGAAAATAATTCTGTTCTCAGATGAATATAATCTTTAAAACGGCGCATATATCAAACCATTTACACATCACCTATTTTTTAGAGTCGAGGCTATTAAAAAATATCAATAACTATTTAACATGATTGTGTTTAAAGAGTAAAGATTTTATCAGAGAGTCGAAGTTTTGTCAAAGAATAAAGGTGTTGTCCGAGAGTCAAAGTTTTGTCGAAGAGTCAAGGTTTTATCAAAGAAACAAAATGTTGTCAATGGGTCAAAATTTTGTCGGAGGCTTAAAAAGTTGCCGTAAAGTAAAAAATGTTGTCGAAAAGTCAATATTTTGACAAAAAATCAAAGTTCTGTTCCAGAATCAAGGATATGTGGAAGAGTCCAATTTTCTTTAGGGAGTCAAATAATAAGCCTTTATGTGACTTGACATGCTGTTAAGTAACAACAAAAATAATTCAGCTCTTAGGTTAATATAATCTTTACAACGGCCTTGTGCTTATATATCAAGCCGTTTACTCAACATATATTCTTTGGAGTCAATACTATTTAAATATATCAACAGCTTTTTAGCACGATCGTGTTTAATTGGAGAATTATAATTTTATCAAGCACTCGAAGATTTGTTGAAGAGTTAAGGTTTGTCGAAGAGTCAGACTTTTGTCGAAGAATCAAGCCGTCATCGAAAAATTGTCGAAAAGTAAAAACTTTGTCGGAGAGTTACAGTTTGTCGAAAAGTCAAAAAAATTATCGGAGAGTTAATATTTTGTAGAAAAATCAAATTTTGTTGGAGAATGAAGGATTAATCGGAAAGTCAAAATTTATTCGGGAGTCAAATACTAAACATTTATATAGTTTTAGATGCTATTAAGAAAAAACGTTCTCACGTAAATATAATCGTTAAAACGGCTCATATATTAAGCCATTTACACATTCCTTTTAGGGTCAAGACTATTAAAAAATATCAGCCGCTGTTTAACAAGATCGTGTTTAATTTTGAAGATTTAGGATTCTGTCCGAGAATCAAAGTCTTGTCGACAATTTATGACATTGTCGAAGAGTTAGAGTCTTTTTTCGAAAAATCAAAGTCTGGTTAAAGGGTTGAATTGTTGTCGGGTATTCAGAGGGTAAAGATTTCAATTAAAATTTTGTAAAAGACTCAAAATCTTGTATTGAGTTAAAATGTTGTCTAAGAGTCAAAATTTTGTCGAAGAGTCAAAGTTTTGTCGGAGAGTTACAAATTTGTCGAAGGGTCAAAGTTGTTACAGAAAGTCAAATAATGAGCGTTTATATGACTTTGGACGCTGTTAAGAAAAAAAGAAAATAATTTTGTTCTCTGGTACATACGATCTTTAAAATGTCTCATATATTAAACTATTTACATACCTCCTATTCTTTGAAGTCAAAACTATCAAAAAATATAAATAGCTTTTTAACACAATCGTGTTTAAGTGAAGAGTTAACATTTTGTCGGAGAATAGAAGTCTTGATGGAAAATCAAAAACCTGTTGCAGAATTAAAGTGTTGTCAGTGAGAACGGAGGATCAAAGTTTTGTTGGAGAACAACATTTGTCGAAAAGTCGAAGTTTTGTTGGAGAGTTCAACGTTTGTCGAAGAGCCAAAATTTTGTCGAAGAGTCAAGAATTTGTCGGAGAATCAAAGCTTTTTGGGGAAGTCAAATAATGAACGTTTATATGGCTTTAAATGATGTTAAGAAACAACAGAAATAAACTTTGTTCTCAGGTAAATAAGATCTTTAAAAAAGCTCACATATTAAACAATTTACGTACCACCTATTCTTCAGAGTCAAGGCTATTAAAAAAAAATCAGCAACTTTTTAGTTTGATCGTGTTTAAGTGATGAATTAAAATTTTGTCAAAGAATCGAAGTCTTGTGGGAGAATCACAAACTTGTTGGAGAGTTTAAGTGTTGTCAGTGAGTCCGAGTTTTCTTCGAGAGTCAAGGTTTTGTCAAAGAGTCAAAATTTTGTCCGGAAAGTCGAAATGTTGTCAAAAAGTCAAAGTTTTATCAAAGAATTAAAGTTTTGTCGAAGAGTCATAATTTTGCAAGGGAATCAAAATTCTCTTGGAGAATCTAAATTTTATCGGGGAGTCAAAATTTAATCGGGGACTCAGTGTTTTCAAACAAGCGTTTGTACAGTTTTAGATGCTGTTAAAAAACAACGAAAATAGTTCTATCCTCAGGCATTGCTCTCTTCAAACCATTTATGCATTACCATTATCAGTAGCTATTTAGCTTGATCGTGTTTAATTGGAGAATCAAAAATTGTTTAAGAGAATCGGAGTTTTACCCTAGTATCGAAATGTTGAAGAATCAAAGTTTTGTTGGAGAGCAAAGTTTGAGTCAAAGCTCTGTCGTAGAGTCAAAGTTTTGTCGAGGAATTAAAGTTATGTCGAAGAGTCAAAATTTTGCCAGGGAATCAAAATTTTCTCGGAGAGTCGAAATTTTGTCGAAGAGTCAAAATTGTGTCGGGGATTCAGATAGTGCTTTCAAACGAGCGGTTATGTAATTTTAAATGGTGTTAAGAAACAACGCCTCACGCTTTGGACTCTTATATCAAACAATTTATGCATTACCATTATCAGTTGCCATTTAGCTTGATCGTGTTTAATTGGAGAATTAAAATTTTTTTAGAGAATTGAAGTCTTATCGGAGTATTAAAGTGTTGTCGAAGAATCAAAGTTTTGTTAAAGAGCAACGTTTGTCGAAGAGTCAAAGTTTTTTCAAAGAGTCAAAGCTTGTCAAAGAGTCAAAGCTTGTCGAAGAGTCAAAGTTTGTCGAAAAGTCAAAGTTTGTCGAAGATTCAAAGTTTGTCGAAGAGTCAAAATTTTATCAAAGAGTCAAAGCTTTGTCCTAGAGTCAAAGTTTTGTCGAGGAATTACAGTTTTGTCGAAGAGTCAAAATTTTGTCAAAGAGTCAAAGCTTTGTCCTAGAGTCAAAGTTTTGTCGAGGAATTACAGTTTTGTCGAAGAGTCAAAATTTTGTCAGGGAATCAAAGTTCTCTCGGAGAGTCAAAATTTTGCCGGGGATTCAGATAGTGCTTTCAAACAAGCGGTTATGTAGTTTTAAATGCTGTTAAGAAACAACGCCTCACGCTTTGCACTCTTATATCAAACGATTTATGCATTACCATTATCAGTTGTCATTTAGCTTGATCGTGTTTAATTGGAGAATTAAAATTTTCTTAGAGTTGAAGTCTTATCGGAGTATTAAAGTGTTGTTAAAGAATCAAAGTTTTGTTGAAGAGCAACGTTTGTCGAAGACTCAAAATTTTTTTAAAAAGTCAAAGCTTGTCGAAGAGTTTTGTTAAAGAGCAACGTTTGTCGAAGAGTCAAAGTTTTTTTCAAAGAGTCAAAGCTTGTCAAAGAGTCAAAGCTTGTCGAAGAGTCAAAGTTTGTCGAAAAGTCAAAGTTTGTCGAAGATTCAAAGTTTGTCGAAGAGTCAAAATTTTATCAAAGAGTCAAAGCTTTGTCCTAGAGTCAAAGTTTTGTCGAGGAATTACAGTTTTGTCGAAGAGTCAAAATTTTGCCAGGGAATCAAAATTCTCTCGGAGAGTCGAAATTTTGTCGAAGAGTCAAAATTTTGCCGGGGATTCAGATAGTGCTTTTAAACGCTGTTACGAAACAACACCTCACGCTTTGCACTCTTATATCAAACGATTTATGCATTACCATTATCAGTTGTCATTTAGCTTGATCGTGTTTAATTGGAGAATTAAAATTTTCTTAGAGAATTGAAGTCTTATCAGAGTATTAAAGTGTTGTTAAAGAATCAAAGTTTTGTTGAAGAGCAACGTTTGTCGAAGAGTCAAAGTTTTTTCAAAAAGTCAAAGCTTGTGGAAGAGTCGAAATTTTGTTGAAGAGCAACATTTGTCGAAGAGTCAAAGTTTTTTTCAAAGAGTTAAACTTGTGGAAAAGTCAAAGCTTGGCGAAGAGTTAAAGTTTGTCGAAAAGTCAAAGTTTGTCGAAGATTCAAAATTTGTCGAAGAGTAAAATTTTATCGAAGAGTCAACGCTTTGTCGGAGAGTCAAAATTTTGCCAGGGAATCAAAATTCTCTCGGAGAGTTGCAATTTTGTCGGAGAGTCAAAATTTTGCCGGGGATTTGGATAGTGCTTTCAAACGAGCGTTTATGTAGTTTTAAATGCTGTTAAAAAACAACGCCTCACGCTTTGCACTCTTATATCAAACGATTTATGCATTACCATTATCAGTTGTTATTTAGCTTGATCGTGTTTAATTGGAGGATTAACATTTTTTTAGAGAATTAAAGTCTTATCGGAGTGTTGAAGTGTTGTCGAAGAATCAAAGTTTTGTTGAAGAGCAACGTTTGTCGAGGAGTCAAAGTTTTTTCAAAAAGTCAAAGCTTGTCAAAAAGTGAAAATTTTTTTGAAGGGCAATGTTTGCTGAAGAGTCAAAGTTTTTTTAAAAAGTCAAAGCTTGTTGTAGAGGTAAAGTTTGTCGAAGAGTCAAAGTTTGTCGAAAAGTCAAAGTTTGTCGAAGATTGATCGTGTTTAATTGGAAAATTAAAATTTTTTTAGAGAATTGAAGTCTTATCGGAGTGTTGAAGTGTTGTCGAATAAAGAAGAAGAATCAAAGTTTTGTTGAAGAGCAACGTTTGTCGAAGAGTCAAAGTTTTTTTACAAAGAGTCAAAGCTTGTCAAAAAGTGAAAATTTTTTTGAAGGGCAATGTTTGTCGAAGAGTCAAAGTTTTTTTAAAAAGTCAAAGCTTGTTGTAGAGGTAAAGTTTGTCGAAGAGTCAAAGTTTGTCGAAAAGTCAAAGTTTGTCGAAGATTGATCGTGTTTAATTGGAAAATTAAAATTTTTTTAGAGAATTGAAGTCTTATCGGAGTGTTGAAGTGTTGTCGAATAAAGAAGAAGAATCAAAGTTTTGTTGAAGAGCAACGTTTGTCGAAGAGTCAAAGTTTTGTCAAAGGATCAAAGCTTTGTCAAAGATCAAAGCTTGTCGAAGAGTCAACGTTTGTCGAAAAGTCAAAGTTTGTCGAAGATTCAAAGTTTGTCGAAGAGTCAAAGGGTTATCGAAGAGTCAAAGCTTTGTCGTAGAGTCAAAATTTTATCGAGGACTCAGATAGTGCTTTTAAACGAGCGTTTAGGTAGTTTAAAATGCTGTTAAGAAATAACGCCACACGCACTCTTATATCAAACCATTTATGCACTACGATTATCAGTTGCCATTTAGCTTGATAGTGTTTAATTGGAGAATTACATTTTTTTTAGAAAATTGAAGTCTTATAGGAGTGTTGAAGTGTTGTCGGAGAATCAAAGTTTTGTTGAAGGGCAGCGTTTGTCGAATAGTCAAAGTTTTGTTAAAGGACAAAGCTTGTCGAAGAGACAAAGCTTGTCGAAGAGTCAAAGTTTGTCGAAGAGCCAAAGCCTCAAAGTTTGTCGAAGAGTCAAAGAGTCAAAGTTTGTCGAAGAGTCAAAGTTTGTCGAGGAGTCAAAGTTTTGTCGGAGAGTCAAATTTTTTTTGAAGAGTCAAGCTTTTGTCGGAGAGTCAAAGTTTTGTCGAAGAGTCGAAGTTTTGTGCAGGAGGGCAGATACTGTTTTCAGACGTGGTTTTAGAAGTTGTCGGGAAACAACGAAAATAATTCTGTCCTCAGCTAAACCCAATTTTTAAAAACAACCTTGTGCTCGATCAGAGATTTTCATGGGTTCTTCTTAATTCATTCTAGTGTAACTTTCGTCTGTTCATGCACTGAAGTGCGGGGTAGAAATATTTGAATGATTTCGTGCGTTGAAAATGCAGTCAGAATTTATCCAGCCTAACCTGGTATTTCAGCTGAAATTAGTTCCGTTGTTCGAGCAATGCAATTTTATTAAAAGGCTGACCTTATTAATTATAACCTGTGTTTATTATACGTTTATCTATAAATCTGTTTCACAAATGTTAAAAACCGCTTTTGCGGGCGTTGCAGTTGTTTACATTTAATACTGGCAAATGCACTATGCAACGTAAATTGTAAAAATATCTACCGCAATGACCTGCGAACAACATTGGCCACTTTAAAATTGTATTTGTTTAATAATTTCAGCGAATCGACCCGATCTGCCGCAAAGTTTATTATTTTTTGGTCAGAAACATATGCCATGTAAATTTAAACCTGACTGTGATATTCATAATTCAGTTGGTTTAAAAATTGTTTGCTCGAAATTGGCCCTTTTTTAGAATTTCGACTGATTCTTTTTGAAAAATTTCACATTTTGATAAATTTTGACTTTTTTCACGAAATTGGAAGAATTTTCGAGTCTATAATGTAAATAAGAATTTAAAAAAAATACCACAAAACAAAATTTTGGTTTTAATTCCAAAATTTGAATTTCTACAAAACTTCTTCATGGTAGACCCTTATTGACCGGAAATATTATGTTTTTTTCAGTTTATTTAACATTTCTTGGGCCCAGTTTGGAAATTAATTTCCAAACTGGGCCGAAGAAATGTTAAATAAATTGAAAAAAACATTCTACAAAACTGTTTCTCTAAATTTAGAGTTCAAACTCAAAATTTGAAAATCATTTCAAAGTTTCGAAAAAAATCGACAAAACGTCTAAAAATGTTCAGATTTAGATTTAAAGATTCGAAATTGCAGTCAAAATGTCGAGTTTAAAACTTAAATGTTTGGAAGTTTATATAAAGAAAAAGAACTCGTTAACTGTCAAAATATGGCACTGATTACTTGCAAAAATTTGGTTTGGTTTTTATGCCCATTTTTATCACCCTAGAGGCCGAATTTTTTACAATCCTCTCTTAGTGCTCACCTACGTATTACGGAGAATATTTGTGTGACATTTTATGCTCTAACATGCTCCACGTTGCGTTGTCTGTCAGTCAATACTTAGAGATTTATTAGGTAGACTGGTCAAACATTTTATTTTAAACTTAGAACTTAGAATTTATACTTTTTTCGTTCAATGATTTCAAAATTAAAACGTGACCTCTTTAAAAAAAACCTTAAATATTTAATTTGGTTTTGAATGTGATCAGTTTTTTTCTCAACGTGTTAGGAGATTAAACTCAAAATTTTCTTTGATCCAACTGAATTTTTATTACAGATTTTTAGTTTTTTTTTGGAAATTTCGACTTTTTTCCATTAGTTTTGACGTTAGTTCTAAAATTTTGATATTTACGTGAAGTCTTTGGTTTAAAATTAAAAGTTTTGAGACTGTTTTATCGAAATTTCTCTATTTGTAAATAGATTTTGACTTTCCTCGAAAGTAACACTTCTCTCAAAACTTATCTGTGAAACGTTTCAGTTTGTGTTTACATCTTAGAATTTATACTTTTTTCTTGAAGTGATGACTCAATAAGATGTCACCACAATTTTATTTTTGTGGTCTATCACAGAGCATTAGAATTAAGCGAATAACCGAAAGTCGAGGAAATTCTACAAAAGCTCGAGGGTGTGCGAAAACGAGCGCAGCTTTCGCGTAATAACAAACCACGTATTTCGACTATTATTCTTATTGTGTGACGTGGCGGTAATGTACTTTCCTTTACTTCATGTTGGCCAGGGGGAATTAAAAAGCGAGGGCCGTATATTCAAATGCTAAACTTATGAATATTTTACGAAACTTCCACGAAATTTCACAGCTCTACGACCGAATTGCACCGGTATCACCCGTATAAGTTTCTATTCGCATGCAGAGTGTTTAATATTTAATAATATGCGCAAAAAGTACGAATTAGGCGCTGAAAACCGACAAATTCGGAGCTTTTCTTTCGCCGGTTTGCCCCTGAAGCCAGGACCGGACTTAGACTTGATAAGGGCCTAAGCTATTCGAGTTATGAGACCCCTTGTAAATCCAGATATTTTCAGCACTAAATGTGATTTTTAGGGGGGTCCCCAAGACGATGGGGGCCCTAAACTATAACTTGTGTAGCTTATATGTAAGTCCTGCACTGTCCAAAAGATATTACAACTATCACAAAAATTTGGACTTTTTTCACTTTTTTTATAAAGCTCAAATAAATTTACGATAAAACTAAATTTGTAAAGGTTTTTGTAGTGAGGTAACTTTCAATCTTGTATTATGGGTTGCATAGTTCGACTTTTTAAGGTTTGATTTTTTTTTAAAGATTGTCTCTCGAAGCTTAAATTTTCCTCGCAAGTTTGATTTTAAACTGGACATTTCATATTTAACCTCAAAATTTCGACAGCAGATTCGTATTTTTGATTTTAACTCGATTATCGACTGCAGTATCGAATAATATTAAAAAGCCATGAAACCTTTTTCACTTTGGGATCTTTACTGATTCGTCTTAAATTACACAAAATTTTTTTTTAATTTAATTTTTACTTTGTTTAAATAATACTTTAAATATCTTTCAAACTGGGCTGGGTAAACTAAAATTAAAAAAACCAAAACAAATCACTTTTTTTTGTCATAATTTGCCCCCGATTCATAATTGCATGTATTCGCTGCATAACGCGTGCATTGAATTTAAATATAAAGCGATATTTTCGCAGCGGAAATTTAATCATTATTCATCGAGTAAAATTATCTTTGCTTCTAACAGTTCATTAGTTGCAAATTTTATCTGGAATGCATAAAACCGCGTATAGGTATGACGCTTTGACATAAAATAAATTCAAATTCAATATTAACTATGTAAAATTGGTTTGCGGTCTTTTGCAGCAAACATTACAAAATTATCCAACCTGATTTCACTTTAATTCATTTATTTATATGCGTACGTATTTAGATTTGCATGCGAGTCCGCAATATGTAATTAAAACGCAATGCTTGCTGACCAAAGATCGAAATTATGAGAAAAAATCCACAAAGGGGGTGAAATTTTAGAAAATTTAATGAGAAGACAAAACCCAAGGACAATAGGAGACTAAGAAAAAAAGTGAAATTTTGACTATAACACTAAATTTGAAAAAAGTATACAATTCCATAAAACACAACTTTAAAGAAAGATTAAAAAAGAAACATTTTCTAGAAAAACACTCGAAAATTTAGGTAAAATGTTAACATTTGGGAAAAAATAGAATATTGAGAAAAAAATTTAACATTTTATAAAGAGGATAATTTCGAGGAAAAAGTGAATATTTGCAGAAGCAAAGTATATCAAATTGAAGACGAAATTATTCAAAACAGAAAATGTCAAATATCAAAATTTCCAGAAGAGCCAAACTTGAAGAAAAATTAATTAGAGAAAAACCAATTCCAAATAAAGGTTTAAATTTTAAGTAAAAAGTCAATATTTTGAGAAAAGAGTTGGATTTACCAATAGAAAGCCAAATTTCGAAGAAAAAATTTAATTTTGGTCCATGTTTTGCAAAACAAAAGGCTAAATTCAAATTTCAAGAGATCAGTTTTAAGAAAAATAGAATTAAGAAAAACGAATTTGAAATGTCCAGAAAAATTCCCAATTTTAAAAAAAAGAAATTTCTCATTAAATATCAAATTTTGAGAAAAAAGCCAAATTTTAAGAAATAAGCCCAATTTTGAAAATAATCAAAGAGAACGAATACTAATAATAAAGAAAACATTTCGATAAAAACCCAATTTGGAGGAAATATTCGAAATTTGCAGAAGCATAAATAATTATATTTTAAAAGAAAAGTAAAAATTTTGGGAGAAATATTTACCCGACGAG
The DNA here is from genome assembly GCA_028583605.1 of Dastarcus helophoroides. Taxonomy (NCBI): domain Eukaryota; kingdom Metazoa; phylum Arthropoda; class Insecta; order Coleoptera; family Bothrideridae; genus Dastarcus; species Dastarcus helophoroides. Next base: position 3,994,122 of record CM053331.1, read on the forward strand.
TAGAAATATTTCAAAGAAATTTCAATCTGAATTCCTATATTTTGAATGTCTCTTTGTTTTATTTCTAGATAATTTTAAGTTTGATTTTTTTTTTCATAGAATCTCGACTTGAAAACTTTCAGGAATTTTTTCTTGTTATAAATTTCGAATTTCGCTGTAAACTGTGACACTCAACTAAGATAATAATTAAAAAACAATTTCAAAGATTAGTTGATGAAAAAATAGAAATATCTTTTTCTAATCAAAGAAAGTTTATATAAAAATTAATAAAAATATTGATTTATAAGGAGGGTTGGTGGCTGCTGTCTTGTGGTCAAGTGGTATCCCCTTGGATTACCCAAATTTGAAATGCAGGTGTTGGTTCCATCTAGTGACTGATTTAGTTCGAGAAAAAGAGAAATTTGGATGAAAAAAAACCGAAATTTCAAAAAATAGATGAGATCAAATTTTAAAATAAAAGTCAACGCTTTCAGAAGAATCAAATTTTAAGAAAAAAAAAGGACAAGTTGTAAGTAATACTCAAATATTTAGGTAAAAGGTCAACAGTTTGAAAAAAAGTCGTGTTTTCCAATAGAAAATCAAATATTGCGAAAAAAAAACGAGTTTTTGGAATAAAATTGAAATTTTGAGAAAAAACAAGGCTCAGTATTTTGAGAAAAAAACCGTGTTTTCTAATAGAAAATCAAATTTTGCGAAAAAAAAACCGAATTTTTGGAATAAAATTGAAATGTTGAGAGAAGACAAAGCTCAACATTTTGAGAAAAAAGTCGTGTTTCCTAATAGGTGGCCCTAGTTTTTAAAAAACTCTGCCTTCTTTAAATAAATACTCGTGAACTCTTATAATAATAATAGTAATAATAATAATAATAGTAATTCTAATATACAAAGCAGAACCACTGTTGGTAAGATACCCAAGTGAATGCTATTTAGCACCAACGATCAAATTCAAAAAAACAAAAACAAAAAACAAAGTAATAATAATAATAGTAATAATAATAGTAATAATAATAGTAATAATAATAATAGTAATAAAAAGAATAGTAATAATAATCGCACATCCTTAATTTATATTCATGGCGCACTTACTTTAAATTCGAACCGCCCTGGAACTTTGTGGCGATATTTCCTGGCTACTTTGGGGTAGGGATGATTATCCACCGGATGGTCACCATCTCCGGTCCTGTCTGCCGTGACGCTGTTGGTTTCGATGCCCGGATCGTCCGGCGGATTTGGCGGGAACAAAACAGGACCCCTTCTGTCGTTCCTAGCACGTCGCTGCGAAATAAACCCGATTTGATATGGATATGGGTCGAAATTGCGCGTCGACAGGAATATTTCCTGTTGATCCTCCTCCAGGCATTTCGTACACGTCACTGCCAAATGTACAATCCACCAACAAAAGCAAACATCCTGAAAATTACACAACGTTAATTAGGCCAAAGTAAAATCGATGGGATTATTTAAAATGAATCGTTAAGTTTTGAGATCGACTTCGAAATGTTCATTGTGTAGACTAAAGACATAATTTGATTTATTTGCCGCTAGGGCAAACAAATCGAATAAAATGGGCCGGCTGCCGTGTCGGTTTATCTCCGAGTGTAAATTCGATTCTGGTATGCAAATTTATAATTTAATTAAAGTAATTGTAGCTGCATTAGGGCAGAATCGGAGTAAATGCAGCATTTCATTGATAACAAGCTAAAACTTTGTCTAAATCTACTCGTAAACTGATCGATTTATTGAATTAGGATTGCAAATTTGCTATTAGGAGAATTAGTGCTCGATTAAAAAGAATGGAAGTCCTTATGGAGTCGTGTAATTATTTATAACTCATAAAATATTTTAACAATCAATATTAAAAATTCCAGTACGTAATATCGGATCGATTTCGACTGGCTTCATCGACGTCAAATTATTTCAAACATTATTTTAATTTACTTTTAATGTTTTACTTTTAATATGTTTTATTTTTAATATATTTTATTCTGAACATATTTTATGAGTAATGAATATTGTTGAATTCCACAAAGATATCAGTTATTATGTCACAATTACTTCTGTTAGAAAATATTTGTTTAGCAAACCAAAATCTCAATAAAGTTCAGTAAAATAGAACAATGGATACAATGAGTGTTAATTAATAAGAATTTAAAAAACTCTCAAAAGCTATAGGAAGCGTTTTATAGTCCCGAAAGTCCTGGATTACGATCTTTGGAGAAACTACTATCTCTAATTTCGAGATTAAAGTGGAAGGATTACAACCAAGATGTACGATGTAACCAAGATCTCAAAGGTCACCATAGTGAGGTAACTCTCATTCTTGTATTGCAGACTGCATTATGCAACAGCCATTAAACTAATCTATGGTTGTTGGTTGTAAATATTTTTAACTTTTAGCACACTCGACTCTTGCATTACACAACATTTAACCGACTTGAAGTTATTTGTCAAACTTTGCATTCAAAGTGGGAATCAAAACAAAAGGATAACATATGTCAGCTCGATATTTTTTTAGAACGCAGCGTGATAAAATTTAGTTAAGATGTGCCCTATAAATAGGTCCTTTGTGTTGGCGCATAATGCGGTTGATATTCTCCTTTTCAGAAAGTTGCAACAGGCCTACTTTTTAATTAACATGTGAATGTAACAGAATGCAATAATGTACTTATTATCTTAACGCGATCAAAATTGCTCACATAATAACTAGATCATTAATTCAGATACTTTTATTCTCCATATTTCATCACTATTGTAGTCGTATCGCGATGAACTTTGTCCCTATATACAAAACGGCCGATCACACGAATCTCTAATCTCGATCTTATTTCATAAAAGCAACAACTGCCTTTCAATCAACGCAAGGATCAATTAAATGTACATTGAGAAGTTCGTATTCCGTCAAAAAGATAAAACGCAAATTATCTTAGTGTTCGAATTGTGTAACATACTAAGCATTGCCTTCTGTTCTGAGTGGGGTGCGAATTTTTTTTAAGTAAAAACTTCATAAGACGCGTTGGGCTACTTTTCATAGGAGGTAAAGTTATCGTTTCGTGTTACCATAAGGTTACCAACATGCAATGTTAACAGTACAGCATATTGATACAGCGTCATAGTCACGCGTGGTAACGCAAAAACATAAGTTTTGGCTCCTATTCAAAATCACTTGACGCGCGGCTAAAGAAGTTATCACTTCAAAAACCTTTGCTTTGTAGAAATCTTTTTCCATTGCAGAACACGATGAAGTAATCCATGTGAAATTTGCCTGTTTGCTTTGTTTTCTATCGGCGTTATAAATTATAATAATCTTGAAGGTAAGGTCTTATAAAATTATGACCTTTCTTTTGCGGAAATCAGCAGTTTGCATCAAACTATTGCCTAACGTGCAAATAACGCACACTTTTACCGTTTTATGGCTCGTTGGTAGTAAAAAACGTGAACCATCGATCTTGAACTTATTAAAAGTAATTCTGGTTCATTATCTATCGCTTGCCTCATTATCCATCGCTATCATCATTCCGTTGCGTACACACTTTAGCTTTATGGTAAAAATTGTATGCATCACGTGTCATTCTCGACATAATCGACGCATAAATCTTTTGTATTCCAATGCAATACAATAGTTACATAATGAAAATGATATAATGAGGTTCAAGCTTAAAATAACTGATGTGTAACAATTGCTGTTAATATTCCAACAGACTAACCGACTAGACTAAATGAGAGTGCGCCATAATTTAATAGATAGAAGCAGTGGAGCATTAAAGTATTTTATTATATCGCATATCCCTGCTTGGGAATATTCAAATCGTATTAAATTGGATCCTTTCTAAAAAATACAACGATGGAGCAACGGCACACGCCTATGTCAAGTAAACTGTATTTACGATTCGCTTAAAATTATAAATGGATTTATGAAAATCTAATTATGGTGTTTTGTCACCAAACGCACGCCTTCATTCTCTTGTGCATATCGAAGATTTATTACTAATTAGTTTGCATGTGCATGAATGAAATTTCGACACGACACGACACGACAATCGAAACTATTTGAGTCCAAGAAGGTTTCACCCCTTTACCACATCGGCAATTAAATAAATAATTAAGCGATACGTATTTCGCCAGCAGAACAATAATGTATCAATTTCAATTAAAAACACCACTGAATTTATAAATAAAATTAAAGATTTGACCTTGTCACCCACTTCTGTAGGTGAATTTCTATTCTGGTATCTTTTGATGTAAGTTCACTTTTTTCCCAGCATACCAATACCCGAAACTTTAAATTATTTAGAAGAACTCTTGACATTCAATCAAATAGACAAAGAAATAATTTCAGAATATTTAACTCTAACGTCATTATGCATGAAACACAACGTCTTCCAGTTTGACAATAAATTTTATAAACAAACAAATGGTACCACCATGGGAAATCCATTAAGTCCATTTATAGCAAATCTTTTCATGGACAATTTTGAACAAGAAATTAAAAATGAATTAATAAACTTTCCTCGAATTTGGACACGATACGTAGGCGACATTTTTGCAGTTTTTGACACCAGTAAATATGAAGTTCAAGACTTCGTTGATAAGTTAAACTCAAAATACAATTCAATTAACTTTACATTTGAAAAAGAAACCAATGGATTATTCCCGTTTTTAGATATCTTAGTTATTAGAAATAAAAATACTTTAGAGTTCGATATACATTGACAATATCAATGATCGTGAACAAATTGAAAATGGGTTCAACCAGATTCACAATACACCAGGCATTTGCGAAAGAGTAAGGAGTTCCCTTAGAAGACGAGCCGAGCAATGTATTGCTGCAGGGGGCAGTAATTTCGAACACTTGCTTTGAGTTTTTTTTTTCTTAATTTTCTACTATTTTTATATCAATGCAGTTAGTAGTGGATAAATTAGAAATTTGCAAAACGAATTCTAATAAATGCAACAATTTTGTTTAAACGCCTTTTTCTCGGAAACGGTTACTTTTAGCGACTTTGAGAAAGAGTACCTTTTTTGTATAAAAAATGTTGCTTTTTACGATTATGGCACTTTTGTGTCGAAATATTGCAATACAAAAAAGTTACGGCAAAAAATAATCGCGGGCAACCCCCTACACACCACGCTACTGCTTATTTAAAAAATATGTTACATAAAAATATGCCTAATCCAATTCTTTAACTGCTTGCCCAATTTCATGACTTTGCTACTAACCGTTAACTTTTTGTAGTAAAAAAACCACTTTGGGGGCGTCATCTTTAAATGGTCATATCTCCGTTAGGAGGCAATTTAAAGAAAAAAATGTATTTCAACATTTTTCATATTTTAATGTGTAGAATATGCTCCTGAAGTAGCGGCCCGGACTTTTGTAACAGCCTGTATACAGAAAAGAAACCAATATAAATCGCTTTATCAACAGCTGATTCTAATCATTGTCCGCAACAGAAATTAGCAAGTATACGTTTTTTAATCAACAGGCTTTTAAATGTTCCTCTAAGTAAATCCAGATATACAAAAGAATTAGCTTACATTAAAGATGCTGCGATTTTTAATGGTTTCCCCGTAGAAACAGTAAACAACATTTTAAGAAAATGTTGATTTAAGAAAATAATTCAGGATTGCTCTAAGCTTGACCAATCTAAAAATAACACTCCTACAACCGTTGTGAAATTACCATTTTACCTGAATATCACCAATAAAATTAATAAAGTTCTAGACGAAAACAACTTAAAAGTAGTGTACACAGCCAATAACAGTCTCCGCAATAATTTGGGTAATGCTAAAGATAAATTGGACAAGCTTGAGAATTCCGGAATTTACGAAATAAGCTGTAACAATTGTAATTTATCATATGTTGGACAGACCAAGAGATCCATTAAAACCAGATTTAAAGAACATATCGCTCATTTGAGATACAATAGAGAAGAAAAATCAAGTGTCGCCCTACATATGATAAGTACAGGACACAAAATTAACATTGAAAATTTAAAATTGTTAAGATCGGTCACAAATAACAGAGAACTTGATGCATACGAAACAATTTATATCAATCAGAGGCCAGTTACCCTTAACGGAGATAAAGGACCATTGGCGGCATCCAGTTTATTGAAGGCTATTGTGGTAGGTCAAAATTGCATGCACCAGATGTGTTAAACAATTAGAAATAGGAGAGGAAGCAAAAGACCGTCAGTATCGATTTGAATCTCAATGTAGATGACGTCGATGCACCTTTTGCTAATCTTTTTAGATTAGTATGCTTGAAAATGCCAGTTCTGCTGGCGAAATACATATCGCGTAATTATTTATTTAATTGCCGATGTGGTAAAGGGTTGAAACCTTCTTGGACTTAATCACAAGCCACAGTGTTTAGTTCAGTGATTTAGGGAACCTATTTGAGTTAACTTTTGTTTAAATTTGCTGAGCATGTTTTTCCTGATCCAGATTCAAAGTAAATGAAATTATATCTAAAGAAAATTTAACATTATACAAAGCAACACATAAAATACCCTATTGCCAGCAATATCTTGGAAAGAGAATGATACAATGATAAGAGGTGATCTACTTAATAAATCTCTAAGGGTTGACTGACAGTCAACTCACAGCCTGATGCCATGGATTCAGAAATATAAAATTTCACTCAGATATTCTCCATAATACGTAGGTGAGCACTAAAATAGGATTTTTCAAAATTTAACCCCTAAAGTAGTAAAAATAAGTGCTAACATAAAGTATATTGTAACGAAATGTAAATTGTAGAATTTAGTACGTAAGAAAAGTTTCCAGAAAGATCCGGTAAGGGGAAAGCGGCCGCGATAACGAAGCAAACGACATATAAGCGTTCCAGAAATTTCGGCAAATGATAAGCCTTATCTGCGGGATTTTTCTAGAACCTGGGAGCCAAAACTATATAAGACGGTCGCCTTTCCTTCGAGTTAGTCAGTCAGTTAGACAGTATAGTTAGTGTCAGTTAGTAGTTAGACGTCAATAAGTGAGTTTATTATTCAGTTGTAGTGTTCCGAGTTTAGTTTGGTAATGTAGTGGGTATTATTCAGCAAGTGTTTAATAATCATTTCGAACCGATAAGCCCGCAACATCTAGTGTCAGAAGCGGAATTATTCGTGGATTGTGCTTTATTACTCAAAAAAAAAAATTCGTGCCAAGTGCCGCCGTTGACTTTATCTTGGACGTTATAAACTGTTAAGTAGTTATACGGGGGAAGTCGAGAAAAATCTTGAACATTCTAATACGTTTTATGGAAACGAGATTAAAATCGACCAAAATGGAATAACAATTGCAAGCGTTATTAGCAATGTTTAAAGACAAAGAGTAGAAAGAAAAGGAGGAAGAACTAAGACGACAAGAAAAAAAAACAGAAGGAAGAATGAAGGCGACAAGACGAAGAACGAAGACGACAAGAAAAAGAACAGGAGGAAGAACGAAGACAAGACGAAGAACGAAGACGACAAGAAAAAGAACAGGAGGAAGAACGAAGACGACAAGACGAAGGACGAAAACGACAAGAAAAAGACAAGAGGAAGAACAAAGACAACAAGACGAAGAACGAAGACGACAAGAAAAAAACAAAAGGAAGAACAAAGACGACAAGAAAAAGAAGAAGAAGAACAAAGAAGGAATTCAGATTAACAAGTATTCCACAGTCTGTTGGCAATTATAACAGAAAAAATTGGAGTAGACGCTGCAAAAATGAGAGAAGAAATGAAAGAACAAATTACAGGAATAAAAGAAAAAATAAAAGAAACAATGACAGGAATGAGAGAAGAAATGCAAGAAGAGATTGGCGAAATTAAAGAATAATTTAACAGCAAGCTTCTTGATTTGGAAAATGCAACACAGAAGAAGATCAGCAACATTGAAAATGACGTGAAAAAGTTGCTAAGTGGACAAGGCACACAACATGAAAGTGTTCCCGCCATTTTTTCCCAAAAGGTAAAACCCCCGACCTATGAAGCTAAAACATCCTTCCAAACCTACAGAAAACAGTTCGAAGCTGCTGCTAAGGCCAATCGGTGGAAGGATGAAGCAAAGGCAACCTCATTGGTGGTACCCCTGCACGAAGATGCTCTGGAATGGCTCCGAACTCTGTCTGACCACGAACAAGCCAACTATGAAGTTCTAGTTAGGGCTTTAGAGCTGAGATTTAGAGACCACCATTGGCAGCAAGTTGTCCAGTCGCAGCTGCTAGTGAAAAGGCAGCGTGGCGAAACGCTACAAGAATTCGAGGCTGAGAAGACTGGCATATATTGGCTATCCAACAACACCAACCGACTTTGTGGAACTTCACGCAGTTAGAATCTTCATAGAAGGAATAAGGGACCCGGAAGTCCAGAGAGTGATACGCTTGTCAAACGTTCGAACAACAAGAGAGGCACTAATTAGAGCTTTGGAGGTTGAAGCTGCTTACAAGGTATCAGAGCCAGGGGCGTCATGCAGGATAAGGAAGGCCGACATCGAAGAGGCTGCAAACAACCCTGATCTTGCGAACATAAGCTCTAACATAAAAGAGATGAACGCGAACATAAGCGCTAGCCTAAAGAAAATGGACGGAAGCATGAGCACTAACATGAAGGAAATGAAAGCGAGCATCCAAGAACGGTTGGGAGCTCATAAAGGCAGATCCAACAGAAGCGCATGTTACAACTGTGGCAAACCGGGGCACTTCAAGAAGGACCGCAGGTCGACCCCAAGAAGTCGACAAGCCCCACAGCAGGAAAATTAAAATCAGCCAGCGGGACGGGGCACTCACTGGCTGCTGTCGAACAACGAGCCCCCAAAATTCTTTCCATCAAACAGACAAAAAGGACCATGGAAAATTTGGTAGTGGCAGCCAGCATAGATGGAAGGAATGTACAGGCAACAGAGGACATAGCCGCCATGGTTACTTTAGCACGAAGGAACATTCTACCGATACAACCGAAGGTATTGTTGCAAAGAATGGTCCTCAGAACGGTTACGGGAGATATTGCGCCAATTATAGGAGAGGCAGATGTCCTGATTGGTCTGGGAAAACTGCAGATTTTGCATCGGGTGTTGGTGGCAGATATCGAAGACGAACTGATTCTGGGGATGGACGTAATCAGGCAACATGGCTTTACTTTTGATCCAGCTCAGAACATTTTAAAGATTGGAAATGAAGAGCTTGTCCTGACTACACCAAAGGACACTCCAAAGGAGGTAAGACTGTTTGCCTGCAAAACAGCTGTGGTGCAGGGAAGCAGCGAGAAGACGGTTATGGCTGTGATGGAAGGAGATTTGGGCTGCTGCGTTGGATTAGTGCAACCGACTTATGACATTTCCAAGAATTTACTAGTGGCGAGATCCGTGGTAAAAGCATCCCAGAAGGTGCCTGTAAGAGTTGCCAACGTGTTCCCAACAGCACCCTCAATCAAAAAGGGTAGCACTCTGGCAGTCTGTACCCCGGTAGCCTCAATAAGCTCCTTGGGAGACAATTGTGCGCCAGGACAGGAAACGAAGATTAGGCAAGTCAAGTTGGAAGTGGACTTGAAACACTTGTCCAAGGAAGAAGTAGTTCTGGCTAGGTCATTTCTAAAGAAAAACCACGGCGTTTTTACCGATGGAGACCGAAATCTAGGAAGGACCGACGTAGTTCGACACAAAATCAACACCGGCGATGCAACACCTATTCGTCAACCCCCTAGAAGATTACCGGTGGCCAAGCAAGAGGAAGTCGCGGGACTGGTTAAGAAGATGATGAAGGATGGAGTCATCGAGGAGTCCAATAGTCCATGGTCTTCCCCTGTAGTCTTGGTTACAAAGAAGGACGGGTCAACAAGATTCTGTGTCGACTACCGGAAATTAAACGACGTCACTAAAAAGGACAGCTACCCCTTGCCAAGGATTGATGACACCCTAACAATCTTGTCTGGGTCCACCTGGTTTTCAACTCTGGACTTGAAAAGTGGATATTGGCAAGTGAGCATAGACCCCGACGACAAAGAAAAGACGGTCTTTTTATCTGGGAGTGGATTATATCAGTTCACGGTTATGCCTTTTGGACTATGCAACGCACCGGCTACATTCGAACGTCTAATGGAACTGGTACTTCGAGGACTGACTTGGAAAACCTGCTTGGTTTACTTAGATGACGTCATAGTGATGGGCAAGAGCTTTAAACAACATCTGGAAAATCTTCAAGAAGTCTTCGACAGATTAAAGCAAGCTAACTTAAAGCTGAATCCGAAAAAGTGCTCTTTGTTCCAAAGGAAAGTAGAATTCTTGGGCCACACTGTATAGCCTCATGAGTAGAAACAAATATCAACAAGACTCAAGTAATCCGTGACTCGCCAAGACCAAGAGATAAACATGAACTGAGGAGTTTTCTGGGGTTATGCACTTATTACAGAAGATTTGTGAAATATTTCGAGAACATTGCTGCGCCATTACACCAACTAAGGAAGGAAGAACGCCATATGTTTGGATTCCCGATTGTGATACCGCTTTCTGAAAACTGAAGTCCGCCTTGTGCACAAGCCATATGTTGGCTTATCTTCAGCAGAATGAGAAATTCGTGCTAGACACAGACGCCAGCAACGTCGGCGTTGGGGTTGTGCTGTCCCAAGTTCAAGGCGGTGAAGAAAGAGTCATCGAATATTACAGCAAGATGCCGACAAAGCCGGAGAGGAACTATTGCACCACCAGGAAAGAACTTCTAGCGATAGTGAAGGCCGTGGATCACTTCCACAAGTATTTGTATGGGCAAGGATTCCTCATCAGGACAGATCATTTGGCGCTTTCCTGGTTACTCTAAATGAAGAACGCAGAGGGGCAGACAGTTAGATAGTTAGAAAGGCTCCAAGAGTATCACTTAAAGGTACATTATCGATCGGGACGACAGCATAACAACGCTGACGCTTTGTACAAAAGACCTTGTGGGGATTGCAAACACTGCAGACGAGTTGAGGACCATGAAGATATCCTAGATATAAGGGTCACGTCTGTCCAGCCAGAAGACGGATGGACTGTTGAAGGTCTTCGGGAGCTACAGAAGAGCGACGCCAATATCGGACCCATATTGGAATGGAAAGAAGCTGGAGATAGACCGGATTGGCAAAAAATTTCCGACAGAAGTCCAGCTCTTAATAATTTGTGGACTTAATGGAAATCCCTCCCGATGACGTGTCTCTTTTCTACAAGTACTGACGTGTCTCTTTTCTACAAGTACTATCACGGAAGATGCTCGCTGTTAACAGCATACAAAGCCCAAGTTAGGGCAACACTAGACAATAGTTTTCTTATGTTTGGAGTTCAGTCCCAAAACACACTTTAGCTCTCTTGGATTCAATTCAAAGAAGAGCGATTCGCCTAATTGATGTTGAGGGTCTGACCGATTTTCTCGAAATACTAGAGCACAGGCGTATGATTGGTGACTTGTCTCTTTTCTACAAGTACTATCATGGAAGATGCTCGTAGAAACTAATAGGATTGAACCCCATAAGGGCAAGGTTCTTGAGGCATACTAGACAGTCGAAGACAGCAAATTCCAGTGCGGTCCAGCTTGACACAGTGAGGACTTCTATCTATGGAGACTCTTTTTTTTTATAGAACTTCCAAGTTATAGAACTTGTTACCTAAAGGAATTTTCCCCAAAAATTACAACCTATTCTTGTTTAAGAAGACGGTTCATCGCCATGTATCCTTGTTTTCGCATCCTACTCGCAGTGCTTTGAAAGCATAATAGGTTTACCCTTTGCGAGTGTATTAAACTTAAAAAAAAGATAGAGGACGGGATGCTGAAGAGGGCATGGGAAAGCGCGGATAAAAAGCGCGTCAACTTGCAGTTGGTGGTGCTTCAGGAGAAGATTTCACAGGTCTTGTGGGAGGTGCACAATGGGACCTCTGGTGAAAATTTAGGGATGAACAAGACCCTGGAGAAGGTTCGGAAACGGTTTTATTGGGTCAACTGCAGGAAGGACGTCGGACGGTGGTGTCGGAAATGTGTCACTTGCGCCACATCCAAGGGTCCTCGTACCAAAGGGGCTCTGAAGCAGTATAATGTGGGAGCTCCATTTGAAAGAATTGCAATCGATGTGGCGGGGCCATTCCCAGCATCAGACGATGGAAACAAGTACATCCTGGTGGCCATGGATTATTTCAGTAAATGGCCTAAAGCTTATGCCATCCCGAACCAGGAAGCTACCACAGTCGCAAGGGTTCTTGTGAACAACTTCATCTGTCGATTTGGTGTTCCCTTGGAACTACACTCGAACCAAGGAAGGAACTTCGAATCGGGGGTCTTCTAAGAGGTGTGCCGTCTTATTCGAATAAAGAAAACTTGGACGACACTTCTTCATCCACAGTCTGATGGGATGGTGAAAAGATTTAACAGGACCTTGGAAGAACATCTTTCGGAAGTCGTTTCCAAGCATCAGACAGACTGGGACCGACAGCTACCAGTGTTTCTGATGACCTATCGTGCAGCAACTCATGAAACCACGGATCAGATTCCGACAAAAGTGATCTTCGGGAGGGAACTGCGGCTTCCGTGTGATTTGGTGTTTAGGTCACCAAGGAAGATCCCCAGGGAGACGATGAGTTTCGTAGACGGCTTGAAAGAAGCAATATTGGAGACACGTGCCCTGGTACGGACAAAGGACAACTTGGCGACAGACCGGAAGACAAAATATGACGTGAATGTCAACCACGGTGGTTTCAATGAGGGCGAATTGGTATGGCTATACAACCCTCAGCGAAGGAAAGGAGTTTGGCCGAAGTTTACGCCATCTTGGGAAGGGTCATACAAAGTGCTGAAGAGGATCAATGACTTGGTGTGCAAGATCCAGCGTACCCCAAGACTAAGATGAAAGTGGTACACCTAAACAGACTGTGCAATATAGTGGCGAAGTGACAGATTGGAACTGATTGGGACGATCAATCTTAAGGGTGAGGTAGTGTAACCAAAATATAAATTGTAGAATTCAGTACGTAAGAAAAGTTTCTAGAAAGACCTGATAAGGGGAAAGCGGCCGCGATAATGAAGCAAACGACAGATAAGCGTTCCAGAAATTTCGGTAAATGATAAGACTTATATGCGGGATTTTTCTAGAACCTGGGAGCCAAAACTATATAAGGCGGTAGCCTTTCCCTCGAATTAGTCAGTTAGTTAAACAGTATATTTAGTGAGTTGGCAGTTAGATGTCAATAAATGAGTTCATTATTCAGTTGTAGTGTTCCGAGCTTAGTTTGGTGATAAAGTGGGTATTACTTAGCAAGTGTTTAATAATCATTTTGAACCGATAAGCCCGCAAAAATATTTAAGTTATATCATTATCAATTAGACTCGTTTTCACACGATAAACCATCCAAACCACAAATATAAAAAGGTGGGTCAGTTTGACAACATCTATTTTCAACTTTTTTTTAATATTCTGACTCGTTTACCAGTATGGGTCCGAACTACACTACGTAGTCCCTAATTTTAAGTTTTCACTTTTGTCGGCAGTCTCCAAGACTACCCATTCTTTTTTTATTTTGCCCCTTCCCCCCGCCCCACTACGTTCTGTTGAGTCACAAGGGAAGTGTTTCTTATTGACCTACTGCGGAACGTTTAACATATTGCGAAATACGCGTGAAAATACACTTTTTCAATGTCTTAAATTGCTCACCGCGTGCCGCATTCTATCAAATGCGGTCTTAATATGATGGAGCACCTGTCGTAGAGAAGACAAATTATAATGTACATTTGCAAATAGATTGGCGGGTTTCTTTGTTTCGACCCCTCAACGTGCTACATAAAATTTGGCAACAATTTCTCACGCCAAAGAAGGATGAATTGGAAAAAAAATTTCCTCATGTTTAGTGAAGTTTCAACATTAATTCCTCTCCCATGTTCGAGAGAAATAATCTCTTCTCTCGAACATGGGAAAGAAATTAGAGAGAAATGATCTCTTCTATTGATACAAACGCTTTTTTTAAATAAACATTTAACTCAAAATTTCTGCTTTTATTTTTCGAATTAGAACCAAAGTTCGAGAGAAATGATCTCTTCTCTCGAACATGGGAAAGAAATTAGAGAGAAATAATCTCTTTTCTCGATACAAATGCTTTTTTTTTAAATCAACATTTAACTCAAAATTTCTGCTTTTATTTTTCGAATTAGAACCAAAGTTCGAGAGAAATGATCTCTTCTCTCGAACATGGGAAAGAAATTAGAGAGAAATGATCTCTTCTCTCGATACAAACGCTTTTTTTAAATCAACATTTAGCTCAAAATTTCTGCTTTTATTTTTCGAATTAGAACCAAAGTTCGAGAGAAATGATCTCTTCTCTAGAACATGGGAGAGAAATTAGGGAGAAATGATCTATTCTCTCGATGCAAACACTTTTTTTTATACAACATTTAACTCAAAATTTCTGCTTTTATTTATTAAATTAGAACCAAAAATCAAAACTATTTTTTTGAACCAAACTTCCTGATTTCGCTTATTTGAAAAGCTACGCTACGATATTGGTAAATTAAGGGAGACCCGATTTAGCGAAGAACACGACGCTAAAAAAATCTAAAGTAATACTTCTCCAGTCATTCCAAAAAACTAAAAATATCGAATTTCTTCAACATTTTTCCCGAAAACTATCAGTGGCAGAGATCTTTATTAAAAGTGTTATCAAAGCCGTCCTTGGAAAAAATTTAAAAATACCACTTATTTTGATGTAGTTTTTAACTAAACATTTCCATCACAATAAACGTCTTTTTCCAATGAGCTTAAATTTTCACTTTAAAAACTGTTTTCCTGTAGAAGCTACCAAGTGTGAAATTGTAAACTTAAACGGGAAAATCTGGACTTGATTAAATGTAAAAAAAAAACCGACCTTACCTTTAGGTAGTACCTCATATCGCGCTTAATGACACACGCCACCAAATTGGTAAATACAATTTAAACGAAGTAACCTGAGGCGAAGTAATTTGCCTTGCACACGCACCATTCCTCACGCGCGAACCATAAAAGAAAGATGGTGTATCCCAGCGGATGCGTTTTTCTTATTATTCACACCGTAAACCCTACTGAACCATATTCTACCGATAAATTTGCCACCACTTCTTGCAGACAGACGCCTGAAATCAGTTGGGAGGAAGTGCAACATATTTCATTCACGTCAAGGTTCTAGGATAGTATTCGGTTAGGCACTCGAATTTTTTAATTGTTGAAATATTTAGCGAAATGTCGCAACGAAACTTTAATTGTTGTTTCTTTGTGTTGGACCGCGGCGTGAGAGCATACATAAAAATTAAAAGCACAATTGTTTGTTTATGTTGTAAAGGTTTAGTCAACAATTTAGACCAGTACGTTACATTGTGGCGACCTTAGAATTACTTACTGTTCTCTAGTAAAAGAAATAGTGTTTTCTCTATGTACACCTCTACGATTTAATTGTTTTTTTAACAGATTCCTGCCACAAAACCAATTAAAGTAACTATGACTTCAATAGCATATTGTGCATCTAATAGTAAAGTTAAAACATTCCTGGATGACGACGTAAATTATGGCCGAGGCTAGCAAACATCGAAGTCCGGAAATGTGCTCTTATTACGAAGTACACATACCATTTTTTTCTGAAATCACAATCAGTATGACTTAAATTAAAGAATTTTTACAAATTCATGACGTTTTTCATTGTCATTTACTTTTTTATGAAATCGTTTAGAAATTTAAAATTTTCAAATTACAAAGTCGAAATATTCAAAAACGTAAAGATATTTAATAAAAATCGGGAAATCAGATTGCCTTTTCAAAAAATAAAATCGTCATTTTTAAAGCCAACATTTTGGCACTTCCCCAAAATGTTGACTTTCTCAAATGAGTTTCTCGATTTCTATTAGAAACCTTAACTTTTTGGAATATTCTGACTTTATATTTTAAAAATTTCGAATTTCCAAAATCAAATTAAAAAAACCAAACATTTCGAGTGAATCAACATTTTCAAAAGTCGAAACTTTCCAAAAATTCAAATTTTCAAATTTGAGTGTTTTAAAAAAATTGAATTTAAAAAGTCAGAGTTGAAATTTTGAATCTTTCGTGAAAACTTTTTCAAAATTATGTTTCTCAAAGTTATGACTTTTATGTGGTAAAGTGGACTTTTAATTTTAAAATGCGATTTGCTTGAAAATTGTCATTGTTTTTTTTTTGAAAATTTGTCACAAAATTGCGTTTTGTTTAAAAAACTTTGACCTCTGAAAATTTTAGATATTTTTTTTTAATTTATCGAAATTGCGAATTCTTTAAATTCTAAACGAATTGTATAAAACAAATTCCAGACCTAACTAGAGTTAACAATTTAAAAAGGAGTAATTTCCGAGATTAAATTGAAAAGTTACAAGAAAAAGTCGAAATTAAGAAGAATTTTCGAGTTTAAATGAATATTTTGAAAAAAAAAAGCACAAAGCGAAGTTTTGACTTTAATTTAGAAATTACAAAAGAAATCGAAATTTGCAAAAAGTCAGATTTTGAAAGAAGTCGAAGTTTTCTGAAAGTCGAGTTTTAGGAAATGCTGGAATTTCGAAAAAAAAAAAAGAATTTTGAGATAAAAATTCAAAATTTTAAAATTTTGACCAAATAAAAGAAGTCAAATTTTAAAAATAAGTTAAAAATTTCGTTTTCAAACTTGATATTTCAACTGTAATATCGAAAAGTGGAATTTTTGCAAAAAAAATTCAATCTTTCAAAAAAATTGAAATTTTGAGTTTAAATTAGAAATTTTCTAAAAAAAGTAAAAATGAATTTTCTCGAAGTTTCGCGTTCTAAGAAGAAATTTATTCACCTTCCAAAGTTTTTGCTTGTGAAAGTCGAATTTTGATAAATAGTGGGATTTCGAAAAAAATTGAGATGTAGTTTCAGAATTTCTCGAAAGAAAGATTTTGATCAAATAAAAGAAATCAGATTTAACAAATGAGTTCGAAATTTCAAAATAAAAAGACAAATATTTTTTGTTTCAGTCGAAATGTGAAGAACATTTTTGAAACCAAACTTCTTGAGGTGTCGTGGCGATTTTCCATAGAGTAGTGAACTTATGATTTCGCGTTACCATCACATGTCACCATCACATATTACCAACGTACTTAACTGTTAGAGTTGGAACATACACTACACTAAATAGACATTGTTATTTCCTAGGTTTAAGTTTTCACTTCTCTTGGCAGTCTTCAGACTGGTCAATTTTTTTAGACGTTTTGAAGTTCTTCGCCAAATATCGACATCATTTAGAATTCTGCTTTTCAACTTTAAGTTTCAAGAAACAGTTTTGTAGAAAATTAAAAAATTCTCTAACCTTAAACTCTTCATTTCAACTTTAGTCTAAAAATTTAAATATAAAACTTCAACTCTGAACAACATTTTTTTTATTTATATAATTCTTCTTTAATATTTTATCTGGAATTTTTACGCTAGTGCCAAATTTTTATGGTTTTAATTTTGAAATTTGTAAAAATATTTTCTTACAATTTTGAGATTATAACTTTTTTGCAAAAAATTCTGATTCATAACAGAAATTTTCAACTTTTAAAATCAAAATAAAAAATATAAAAATTCGAAGAAGATCGAAATTTGAATTTAAAAAATCCAAAAATTCGAAGTTTTTTTCCCAAAGCTTAAAAAAAAATTGAAATTTCTTTGGACTTGTTTCGATTTTTTCATTTTCAGGATTTTGATCTTTTAAAATTTTGAGAAATAAGTATGAATGAAAAAAAACTATAAAATTCGAAAAAAATCTACTCAAATTTTCAATTTTGTGCAGAAAATTTTGACAAAACTCGAAATTTTGGGAAAGAACTTTAAAATGTCTAAAACGAAATGTTCAGCATTTCGATTTAGACATCCGAAGTGACAAATTGGATCCAAAATTTCGAGTTTAAATCCTAAATGTTTAAAAGTTTATACAGGCTGGACCATAAGTAATGGTACACAGAGCAATGGTGGCTTTTTCCAATAAAAATAATAAGATTTAGCTACAGTTATGCAACTTATGCAACTTCGACACCCTGTATCTCTGTTAATATCAACTTTTGGTAAAAGGTAAATGTGGTTAAATCACGTTATTTTTATACGAAAAGTCTACTTTTGCTCCTTGTAGCATTACTTATGGTCCATCCTGTATATTAAAAAATAACTCGTACGAATACATGTATTGATCACCTGCAAAAATTTGGATAAATTCTTGTTGAAGTAGATTCATCAACGATGACAGGTTTGAATGCGTTTGGGCCACTTTAATTATAATGGCGTTTATTATTCATTGCTTACACTTTGGGTGTTTTTTTAATACTTATTTTTATCACCTTATCACCTTTTGAAAATTCGGTCCCCAAGGGGATAAAAATCGTATCTTAGTGCCCACCTACGTATTAGGGGGAACACCTACATGAAATTTCACGTTCCTTCTACCCATCGGTACGTTGCCCGTTAGTCTGTACTAAGATAGGCGGGGGTTTGGTAAATCGCTAACTAGGATTTGCCCCCCTTTTGAGGGGGGTTAGGTGAACAAAGACGGAAGGGGTTTCGAAGGGTAATTGAGTAAGAAGTTCGGTTTACGTCGTTTGAATTCGCAATCTTTCATATCGTCGCTTTACTGATATATAATACTGTGTAACTCGATCCATTTGGATATCTCAACGAAGTGTGCATGTTACTGATAGCAGTTGGTTTAGTAGACCAGGGCAGAAGCCATCAAAAACGATAAAAAGTGAAAAAAAATTATAGTAGGATGAAACCTATTAGAAAGGAAAGATAATGCAACAAAAATGAAAGAAAAAATAAATTACGGGCGATCTGAGGTCAGGAAGGGGTAGGAGGTGAGTTTTTAAGGGTAGAAAACGGTTTAACTCGATTTCTGGCAAAACTACAAATCCTATAAAAAAAAGTTAAAGAGCAAAGTTGTAGGTAATAAGAAGATCTGCAACTCTGAAGATTTTTTGAACATTCTCGACTTTGCATCTACTAATTTCCATTTTATCCAAATTTTGAATTATTTTAACAAAATCGCTAGTTTAAATTCGAAATTTTGTCCGCAAAAAGTTGTATACCTTTTTCAGAACTCGTAATTCTAATTTTGTTATTCCAGAGTTACAAAAAAGTATTTATTTTTTTAATTAAATACGGAATTTGAGAATAAGGTGAAAGCTTAAGCTTTAATTTCGGGGATTAAACTTGAAAATTGGAAAAAGATGAAATATTAATATTTATAAAATAATTCAAAAACTATCACATTTTTTAAAATTGGAAACTTTTTCTAAATCTAGAGAGTTTCAGGTTTTCACTTGTAATTGCCATTTTTTTCTTAATTTTAGGCATTACAACTGAAATTTCGTTATTTAAGTCGAAATTGCAGCAAACAACTTTAATATTTTAAGACCTATTCGACTATTCATCTTGAGGACCAAAATTTTGTGAAAGAAGTAAAAATTTCGAGTTTAAATTTACAAATTAAAATTTCAAAAAGATAGTCACAATTTCTCAAAAAAATTCGAAATTTTGTTTAGAAACTTTTTAAATTTTTCAACAAAATGGAAACTATTTTTAATTTTGACTTCAAAAACAAAATGTGGAGAATATAGTCAAAATTTTAAAATCGAAATTCCAAGAAATAATTTAAAAATGTTGAGATTATGAAGTCGGGAGTTTGAGAAATATAAAAATTGTCCCCTAAAACCAAGAAAGATTAAAAAACACAACAAAGGTTGGTCTAACGCGTCTCGACGGCCAAGCTATCATCTTCAGTATCTCTCTGAAAATGATAGCTTGGCGGTCGAAACGCCTTAGAGCAACCTTTGTTGTGTTTTTTAATCTTTCTTGGTTTCAGTCACTATCTCTCTGAAGATGATATCTTGGCTGTCGAAACGCGTTAGAGCAACCTTCGTTGTGTTTTTAATCTTTCTTGATTTCAGGGGACAAGATTTGTATGTCAGTTTTGAAACATAACCAAGGACAAGTCTGTTCCACCAAAAAAAAAATCCTGCTTGTTTCTCTAAATTCGTTTTATTCTCGGAAGAAGAAATACTCCAAAATTTGAAGTTTTGTTTCTGGAAATTTCTAACTCCTCCAGTTTTTCTTAAAATTCGATTAATTTTTTCAAAATTGGAACAAAATATTAATGAACGTCATAATTTCTAGAATAATATGTTTGGAATATTTCAGAAAAAAAGCTTTTCGTTTATATTAAAATTAAAATAAAGTAAACTTAAAAAAGAATATACTTAAATAAATTCTGAAAAAAAGTCAAAAAGTTTAAATTGGAAATTTCAAATTAATTTCTTAAAACTTAGTCTTTGAAATAAAATTTCTAGAAAAAAAAAGTCTAAATTACAAGATTTCTAAAATTTCCATTTTACAAATGTCAATTTAAACTCAGTTTTATTTTTATTTATTTATTTCCTTAAGCTCGAATTTAGAATCCATATGTTTTTAAACTCGAATTTAGGATCTGGAATTTGAGATTCAAGTCAAAATTCTGGAAAAAACCTTGAACAAATTATGCCAGAAATTTAAAAATTTTTCACGGAATTTTAAAATTAAAAAAGACGTTGCATGAATTTTTTCCAAATAATTTGTTTTCGACTTTTTTACCTGAAAATTTAGTTTGCTTTAAAATTTAAAAAATAAGTTTTTTTTTTGCTATTTTCATTTTGATTGGAAAGTAAAGGCTGAAAATTTATTTTTTCTTTCTAAAATTGAAATTTTGAAAATAGCGAAAATTCGAAATTTTCAAAGAGATTAAATTTTTAATTTCCCACGCATTTTCTCCTATCGTCAAGGTAAGAACAAAATATCTGCATATAAATACCTATTAATTAATTATGTGAAAAACAATTTCGTTCTTTGCAGATATAATTGGTCAATTTTCGACTATAAGTGATGCTAGTAGAATATAACATTTCCAATTTAAATGATATCAATTCTTTTTTTTTTGCCTAAATCTGTCACAGCATTTATTTACCTAAACAATTTATATTTTTCCAAAGAGTAATATAAAAATGTTAATTAGGAGAGAAAAAGTTCTTCTAAACATATCAAAACAAAAACCACTAAATATTCAGTAAATGTTGTAAGCTACAAATACTAAACAATTCATTTTACTCTCAAACTCTGTAGAACAAATCTTTTAATATTGTTTATTATTATTATGATATATCCGCCGTGCTTAGATAAAGAAATATGAGCTTGGAAGCCGAAGGCACTTCGTTCTTTATGACGTATTGGGGAAGAAGCTAAAATGTCTCTGCTCCGCATCACGTCCGTCTCTGTACCCTGCCTGACCTGAGTGAGGGCAACCGAAATCTAAGCGCAATTTTTATGTTTATGTTTATGCTCCCCCATTTTACAGATGGTGCCTTTATGTTTTAACATTTTGTTTTCAAATTTGGAGAACTGATAAAGCAAGGATGTCGAATTCGCGCTTTGGAAGCACTTTTTCCAAATCCGTTTAGTTACCGAAATATTCGCTTCTGAAAACAGGCAAAAAAGGGACAAATTGTACGCCCATTTGTGGGAATACTGAGAAAAAAATCATAAATCTGCTTTTAGAGTTCGAATTACCCAGCACTTCTAAACATTATTACCAAATTTCATTAAATTTTGAGCGATAGTATTGATGTAGTTTGTAAAATGGCAAGCGAAGAATTTCGACGTTTTAAGAGTACCAGACCTCCGCTTTAAGTGTAGCTGAACGTCAAGAATTGCTAAACAAACCTATTTCAAAATATACCCTCCAGTTAGCATATTCATTACGTATTTTAAATAATTTGAAATTTTACATTGATCCTATTACAATGTAAATGTATCGTAGCACAACCTACAACTTTAATTGTTAATTAATTTTAGACCTATTATTAATGTCATGATTCCAAATTAAAAATTGTTAGTCATCGCGATTGAATTATTACGTTACCATTTTAAATCGTAAAGAGCTCGTTATTGAAAAATGAAAAGTCCACCTTCGTAGAAAATAGTCCAACTTGTGCGTTATTTCACATTAAAAATCACGACTTATCTATTATTAAAGAATGGCTTTGTTACACCGATCACACAGTGATCTTTCTTTAGAAGACACCGTGAAGTAATGCAGGTCAGATTGTTTAACAATTTCTCAATATTCTTTCTAGTTCTTACTTCATATAAAAATGGGAAAGCCAAAATATTGGTTGCTTATGGAATTAATTACAAATCTTAGTGTTCTAACAAAACTGTGGTGGTTAAATGTTTCAATTAAGAATAATTGTAATTTTAAAGAAGTTACAGGCAGCAATACAAATCAATTGATGCTTCTTTAATTCTTTAATGAAGAATAACAATAAACAGAGCGAGTCTTCGCTTGTTGAAGAAATCTGTTGTGGGTTAAAAAATCTTATATAAGGATGGATACTCACCACCTGTAACACACGTAAATCTACTGTATGTGGAAAAGCAGGAAAATTCAAATTAAATTAAAATAACTGAAATATCTTTTAAGACAAATTTGAAAATATTATCGTGCTATCGCGATTCAATCAGTATTTACAAAGTATTTTATTGTTTGCTTGGGGGAAGGACGATTGTGAAAAATAATTGTGAAACCAGTGATCGTTAGCCTAGGAACCCCGTTGAAAGTGAACGAAGGCGAAGGTGAAAAATTTCGCTTCAGTTCCCCAAACAATTTAAGACACATTATGGTCTAAAATTCTAAAATATGCAAATCAGATGCACTAGAAGTTATAAATAATCACGTCAAATTGTTCACTGACAATTAACATTCAAATTTATTGACGTATTGACACTACTTCATACGCTGTTATTTACGCTGGTAAACATTCCACATATTTGATCCTTATCGCAACTGGTAACGATCAGACAATAGTCTTGGGCAACTGAAATGCGTTGGGCAGAGACATGTTTATTACAAATAAAAACACAGTTTAGTAATTAAATTTTGTTGGGGTCAAATCTGCGCTAGAATAAAAGTATCACTGCTTAGGATTAAGCAATATTTATTAGATTTTTAACTCGATCGATAACTTGTTTTGAACACTGAAGTGCCCCAAGCATTGCGTTAATCTATTGATTACTGAAACTAGAACTTCGTAGTACAGGAAAAACAAAACAAGTCTAAGCTCCGATATTTTATTACCCCAATCCATACGTCATTAGGTTTATTTACGTATTTGGAAGGCTTAATAAAGTTAGAAAAACAAAACAAAAAAATGTATGCGACTTTTTAAAAATTTCACAATCTTCCCTTAAAAGAGTGCTCCTGGTTCGCCACAAACTCTCTTATGATACATTGTTTACAGCTTCATAGGTCAACAAATGCTTATCACGTTGTCACTTCACTAAATGCAGTTAGTAAAGCTTTACCTTTTCTAAATATTTCGACTTTAAACTTAAAATTTCAACTTTATTTCTCGAAATTTCGACTTTTTTTCGCAAATTTCAACTTTTTTCTCGAAATTTCGACCTTTTTCTCGAAATTTCGACTTTTTTCGCAAATTTCAACTTTTTTCTCGAAACTTCGACTTTTTTCTCAAATATCGACTCTTTTCTAAAAATCTCGATTTTTTCTCGAAATTTCGATGTTTTTCGCAAATTTGGACTTTTTTCTCGAAATTTCGACCTTAATCTGAAATGTTCGACTTTTTTCTCGAAATTTCGTTTTTTTTTTCTACTTTCGACTTTTTTTTCAAATATCGAGTTTTTCCTCGAAATTGTGTCTTTAATATTGAAATTTTGAGATTTTTCCCGAAATTTCGACTTTAAACTCAAAATTTCGACTTTTTTTCGAAATTTCGAATTTAAAATGAAAATTTCGACTTTTTTCGCAAATTTCGATTTTTTTCTCGAAATTTCAACTTTTTTCTCAAATTTCGAGTCTTTTTCTCAAAATTTTGACTTTTTTCTCGAGATTTTGGCTTTTTTTCTCAAATTTCGCGTTTTTTTTTCAAAATTTCAAACTTTTTCTCGAAATTTCGTTTTTTTCTCAAATTTCGACTTTTTTTCTCGAAATTTTGACCTTAATATCGAAATGTTAACTTCTTTCTCGAAATTTCGACTTTTTTCTTGAAATGTTGGCCTTAATATCGAAATTTTAACTTTTTTCTCGAAATTTCGACTTTTCTCTTGAAATTTTGGCCTTAATATCGAAATTTTAACTTTTTTCCTCGAAATTTCGACTTTTCTCTTGAAATTTTGACCTTAATATCGAAATTTTAACTTTTTTCTCGAAATTTCGACTTTTTTCTTGAAATTTTGGCCTTAATATCGAAATGTTGACATTTTTCTAGATATTTCGACTTTAAAATCAAAATTTCAACTTAATTTCTCAAAATTTCGACTTTTTTCGCAAATTTCAACTTTTTTCTCGAAATTTCGATTTTTTCCTTGAAATCCCGACTTTTTTCTCAAATTTCAACTTTTTTGTCGTAATCTCCACTTTTTCTCGAAATCTCGATTTTTTTCTCGAAATCTCGATTTTTTTCTCGAAATTTCGATGTTTTTCTAACATTTGGACTTTTTTCTCAAAATTTCGACCTTAATCTGAAATGTTCGACTTTTTCTCTCGAAATTTCGTTTTTTTTTTCTATTTTCGACTTTTTCTTAAATATCGACTTTCTTCTCGAAATGTTGTCCTTAATATCGAAATTTCGACATTTTTCCCAATATTTCGACTTTAAACTCGAAACTTCGACTTTTTTTTTCGAAATTTCGAATTTAAAATGAAAATTTCGACTTCTTTTTGGAATTTCGACTTTTTTCGCAAATTTCGATTTTTTTCTCGAAATTTCGACTTTTTTCTCGAAATTTCGTTCTTTCTCAAATTTCGACTTTTTTCTTGAAATGTTGCCCTTAATATCGAAATTTTGACATTTTTCACGAAATTTCGACTTTAAACTAACAGTTTTGACTTTTTTTCTCAAATTATGACTTTTTTCCCAAAATTTTGACCTTAATATCGAAATTCCGATATTTTTTTCGAAATTTCGACTTTTTCTCTCGAAATTTCGTCTTTTTTCGTAAATTTCGACTTTTTTTCGAAATTCCTTTTTTTTTCTCGCAAATTTCGATTTTTTTTCGAAATTTCGAATTTAAAATGAAAATTTCGACTTCTTTTTGGAATTTCGACTTTTTTCGCAAATTTCGACTTTTTTCTCGAAATGTTGACTCTTTTCTCGAAATTTCGTTTTTTTTTCTCAAATTTCGACTTTTTTCTTGAAATTTTGACCTTAATATCGAAATTTTGACATTTTTTACGAAATTTCGACTTTAAACTAACAATTTTTTACTTTTTTTTTTCAAATTTCGACTTTTTTTCCCGAAATGTTGACCTTAATATCGAAATTTCGATATTTTTCTCGAAATTTCGACTTTTTCTCTCGAAATTTCGACTTTTTTCTCGAAATTTGACTTTTTTTCGAAATATTTCGACTTTTCCTCGAAATGTCGACGTTTTTCTCAATTTTCGACTTTAATTTCAAAATTTCGGTTTTTTTTAGAAATTTCGACTTTTTTCACAAATTTCAACTTTTTTTCTCGGAATTTCGACGTACGTTAAGTCAAAATTTTGAAAAAAGAAGTCGAAATTTTGAGAAAAAATTTGAAATTTCGAAAAAAAAATGAAATTTTGAGAAAAAAGTCGAAATTTGAGAAAAAAAAAACGAAATTTTTTTTTTAATTGAAATTACTAAACGTACCCTACTGCTAAGTGTCAACATTAAATTATAAAAGCGTTGACGCTTAGAATGTAGTCTTATATTCTAAGGGTTGGTGGGGCTCAACTGTCATCTGCCTAACCTAACCATAGAATAAGAAATTTCGACTTATATCGAAATTTCGTGAAAAAAAGTTGAAGTTTTGAGATTAAAGCCGAAATTTCGACTTTTTTGAGATTAAAGCCGAAATTTCGACTTTATGTATGAAATTTCCTCAAAAAAAGTCTAAATTTAGAGAATAAAGTAGAAATTTAAACTTTAATCTCCTAATTTCCAATTTAAACTTCATATTCCGTAATATATTTTTATAAATTTCTACATCTTCGTAAAAGAACCAAAAATGCATAAATAAAAAACTAAGCAGAAAATAAATATGTATCGGATCTTTCTAATTAGGAATAAATAATTAAAATATAAATATTAGTGTTTAAAATCCAAGAAAAAACTTTCAAAATTAAACTACAATGTTTCTACTTATCAGGAGATGGCACATCGCAAATTTTTTACTTTACAATGCACCGTGTCACAAATCGATGAAAACAATAGCAAAACTGAATGAATTGGGCTTCGAATTGCTTACCCACCCATCGTATTCTCCAGATTTAGACCGCAGCGACTTTTTCCTGTTTTCAGATCTCAAGAGAATGCTTGTTGGAAAGAAATTTAAGTCTAATGATGAAGTAATCGCTGAAACTGAGGCCTATTTTGACGAGAAAGAGAAATCGTACTATAAAAGTGGTATCGAAAAGTTGGAAAATCGCTATACTCGTTGTATCGCCCTCGAAGGCAACTATGTTGAATAATAAAATCGAGTTTTGTCAAAATTTTGTTTTTTTCTTACTTATCCTGCGGACTTATTGAATGATCTGATAATAGGCAACAACAAATATTTACGTATTTTACATAATTATTTAGATATCAATACATTTGAAACTAATATGAAAATAATTGCATATATTTTAGGTCTACGAAATTTTGATTTATTTCTGTTTCTATTAATAACGGTAGCAGCGAACATCAATTAACAACAATTAATCGTTTTCAGTCTGAAAAGTTGAGACCTAAAATGACTTGGAACCTGAAACGACGTTAAAATATTTTCAATGGCCAAGTATACAACCATATAATAATCAAGAATGGCGATTTTAAATCTAAATGTTCAGCCATGCACGACACGTTAGATAACATGTAAACTATTTCGCTGTATACATATACATATCTCTAATAGCGCACACCGTTCGTTTTAAAATTGGGAAACACTGACAATGAAAACGAATGTAAATATTTGATAAATAGCATTGTCCATTGTTCCGAGAAAGTATGCGTAATTTCCAGATATGTACGCGTGTAATGCAAAGTTAATGTCGAATTTTGCCGCCTAGTTTAGCAACTTATGACTGAATTATTCAAAACTAGAGAAAGCGGAAAAGCGACTGCAATAAGTAAGCCTTACAATCAGATGAATCTCATCTGCTTTACACATCTGCTGTGGACATTAGAAACTAGCCAGATTGAATTTCGTTTAAGGATGTCGATCTGAGATTGATTAATCGAAAAATCGATTTTTTCAAGTCTCAAGATCGATTTTTTTAGATCGATCTCAAATATAAGATCGATCTAATGAACGATTCAAAAATTCTAAGAATCGGATCGATTTACCTTAGATGCAGGTCACTGTAAATTTAATAACAATATTTTTTTTATTTTTTATGTAAGTGCATTTATGTTATGTTATTATTCACTTCCATCTATTAGTAATAGCTGCGTTAATAAGCCAAAAGATGACATTTTTTTCATTCAGTATGTAATTGACTGAATAGGAAAGATAACTGTGGTGCAGTGTTGCCATACCGTACATACGCAGTTAAAATTACCATATATTAACAAAAATTACTCTACGTTATTTTATTACCTGTTACCGGTCTTAAAAACTTTAATGTACTGGTTGAAAACCAGTGGCGGCTTGTGACTTTTTGACAGGGGGTTCACACATGTAAAAATATTAGTAGTTAAGAGTTTAGGTGACTCCAGTGTCATAGCAAGGTATTAAATTTAAAAGAAACAAAAGTGATACAAAAGGTGTAATATTTAATAGTATTTTTACATCTTATAACCTCCAAAATATTTTTGGGTTGTCACCTCTAAATTATTTTCATCGAGTACAAAAAAAAAACATTATCGACATTTCTGAGCCCCTTTAAAATACTCTGTACGGTTGCACGTCGTTACGGCTCTGGGTTACTTAATTAAAATTGTTTGCTTTCATAGGAATAAAATTATATCACTTTTTCATGAAAATTCCATGTGAAAATAGAATATGTTTTATTATAAAGTTCTAATTAAACTCTACAAAAACACAAAAATAATATTATTTTAAACAAAATCAGCTCTACGATTTTTTAAAGAAATTTTCTCATCAAAATTGTTTAAATCCAAATTTACAAATTAATATTTAGATCATTAGGCCTGTAAGCGGCCTAATTAGCAATCGCAATCAGATCAGCCGCCACCTACGCATTTAGCATCATAAACCGTAAATACACACTTCAAACTCTGACTCTCACCATTTGGTAATATCGCATAAGCGCGGAGCGGCGTACCCCGGGCTAGCTTTAACCTGGTGTTCTGTAGTTTATTTTTCCGTATCCTGTGGAGGCCGTTGATAGGCATCGCACGGCAGCCACTCTATGTGCATAATTCTGCGCGCACCAACTAATTTAAATTTTCTTATAATATTTAATATAATGGAATCAAACGTTTGCGTACATTATTCCAATTCACTCACAAGTATTATGAGTTAATTAGTATATCATTATTTTGTGTTTAAACATGTGATAAATCCAAGGTTTTTTACATTAAACAGAAAAGAATAGATCGCTCATTTCACGAGGAGCGCACGCTCTTGCGCTCTTTAAGACCAGCCGCCACTGTTGAAAACGTTACACGCGTATTAATAAATACACTACAAAACTTCAAAAAGGTTTATTTACCTTTTTTGAAGTAAAAATTACAAGAGCGTAGAAAGGACATCAATCTGAAAAAAATTATCACGGAATGTTGGCTTTTTCTCCTTCAAATGCCGAGATTAAAGTCAAAATTTCGACTTTAATATCAAAATTTCGAAAAAAAGTCGAAATTTATTTATTTATTCATTTATTTATTTACTCATTCCAACAGACTTAAGTCCTATAGACAAAAATATAGCATGATAAAAATAAGAACCTAATAATTTTAATATTATTACATAAAAAAAAGAAAATGTATAACAAATAAAAGAATCCTAATGAATAAAAATAACATGAATAAAAATAAAATAAAAGGAATCCAATAATTTGGGGTAAAGAATAATATTAATATATTGAATAACAATACTACGTAACTCTAAGTAACTGTCTTTTTATACGCGGAGAACTTAAATTGTCAAGAAATATAAAATAAATTTGGAGTTTAGAGTCGAAATTTCTAGAAAAAATAGAAATTTCAATTTTTCAAACGAAATATTACCAAGGCGTAGAAATGACATCGATTAAAAAAAATGTTAATTTAAAAATATCGACCTTTTTTCTTAAACTTCGACTTTTCTTTCAAGTTTTGACTTTTTTCTCAAATTTCGACTCTTTTCTTAAAATTTCGACTTTTTTCTGGACATTTCGACTTTTTTCTGAAAATTTGAAGTTTTTCGAAATGTTACAAAAGCGCAAACAGTAAATCGATTAAAAAATATGTTATTTTTAGAAATATCGACTTTTTTCTCAAATTTCGATTTTGAGCTCGAAATTTCGACTTTTTTCTCAAAATTTTGACTTTTTTTCTTAAAATTTTGACTTTTTATTCAAATGTCGATTTTTTTTTCGAAATATTGAAATTTTTCTCAAAACTTCGTTTTTTTTTTCTCAAATTTCGACTTTTTTTTCGAAATGTTGACCTTAATATCGAAATTTCGAAATTTTCTCGAAATTTCAACTTTGAACTCAGTTTTGACCGTAATCTCTAAATTTCGTCTTTTCTCGCAAATTTTTTTCTCGAAATTTCGACTTTTTTCTCGAAACCTCGACTCTTTTCTCAAATTTCGACTTTTTTCTCGATTTATTTCGAAATTGTGACTTTTTTCTCGATTTATTTCAAAATTTTGACTTTTTTCTCGATTTATTTCGAAATTTTGACCTTTTTCTCGAAATTTCGACATTTTTCTAAAATTTCGACTTTTTTCTCGAAATTTTTAAACTCACTTTTGACCTTAATCTCGAAATTTCGTCTTTTCTCGCAAATTTCGATTTTTTTCTCGAAATTTCTCGAAACATCGACTCCTTTCTCAAATTTCGACTTTTTTCTCGATTTATTTCGAAATTTTGACTTTTTTCTCGATTTATTTCGAAATTTTGACTTTTTTCTCGAAATTTCGACGTTTTTCTCAAATTACGACTTTTTTCTCGAAATTTTGACCTTAATATCGAGATTTAGACATTTTTCTCGAAATTTTGACTTTAAACTCAACATTTCGGCTTTTTTTCTCAATATTTCGACCTTTATCTTAAATTTCAACTTTTTTTCTTTAAATTCGACTCTTTTCTGTTTAACTTTGTTCTGGAAATTTCAACTTTTTTTAAATGTTACAAAGGCGTAGAAAAGATATCGACCTTTTTCTCGAAATCTGAACTTTTTCCTCAAATTTTCGACTTTTTTCTCGAAATTTCGACTTTTTTCTCTAAATTTCGACGTTTTTGTCACATTTCGACTTTTTTCTCGGAATGTTGACCTTAGTATCGAAATGTTGACCTAACTATTAAGATTTCAACATTTTTCCCAAAATTTCGACTTTAAATTCAACTTTTCGACTTTTTTTCTTAAAATTTCGACCTTTATCTTAAATTTCAACTTTTTTCTGAAAAATAGTTTGACTTGTTCTAAAAATTTCAACTTTTTCTAAATGTTACAAAGGCGTAGAAAGGATAGATCTTTATTTTATAAGGGTGTAACTTTATTTAATAATCTGTCAAATGAAATAAAAAGTGCAAATAATTTGTCTAGTTTTAAGAGAAAGTTAGGTGTCTATGTTAAAATAAATGTTTCTTGTTAACCAATAATGTTTTCCTGTAAATGTAAAAATATGTATTATTTATACATTTAATAAACTAATATTATTATTATTATTATATCGACTTTTTTCTCGAAATCTGAACTTTTTTCTCAAATTTCGACTTTTTTTCTCGAAATGTCGACATTTTTCTTGAAATTTCGACTTTAAACTCCACATTTCGACTTTTTTTCTTAAAATTTTGAACTTTTTCTTAAGTTTCGACTCTTTTTCTCACAATTCGACTTTTTCTGGAAATTATTTCTACTTTGTTCTGAAAATGTCAACCTTTTTTAAATGTCACAAAGACGTAGAAAGGATATCGACTTTTGTTCCCAAATCTCGACTTTTTTCTCAAATTTCGCCGTTTTTGTCAAATTTCTACTTTTTTCTCGAAATGTTGACCTTAATATCGAAATGTTGACCTAATTATCAAGATTTCGACATTTTTCTCGAAATTTCGACTTTAAACTCAATATTTCGATTTTTTTCTTAAAATGTCGACCTTTTTCTTAAATTTCGACTTTTTTCGCAAAATTCGACTTTTTTCTGGAAATTATTTCGACTTTGTTCTGAAAATTTCAACTTTTTTTAAATATTACAAAGGCGTAGAAAGGATACGACTTTTTTCTCGAAATCTCGACTTTTTTCTCAAATTTTGACTTTTTTCTCGAAATATTTTGAAATTTCGACCTTTTTCTGGAAATGTTGACCTTAATATCGAAATGTTGACCTAATTATCAAGATTTCGACATTTTTCTCGAAATTTCGACTTTTAACTCAACATTTCGGCTTTTTTTCTCAAAATTTCGACCTTTATCTTAAATTTCGACTTTTTTCTCCAAATTCGACTTTTTTCTGAAAATTATTTCGACCTTTTTCTGAAAATTTCAATTTTTTTAATGTTACAAAGACGTAGAAAGGATATCGACATTTTTTTCGAAATCTCGACTTTTTTCTCAAATTTCGACTTGTTTCTCGAAATATTTCGAAATTTCACCTTTTTTCTCAAAATTTCGATATTTTTATCAAATTTCGACTTTTTTCTCGAAATTTTGACCTTAATATCGAAACGTTTACCTAATTATCAAGATTTCGACATTTTTCTCGAAATTTCGACTTTAAACTCAACATTTTGACTTTTTTTCTTACAATTTCGACCTTTTTCTTAAATTTCGACTTTTTTCTCAAAATTCTACTCTTTTCTGGAAATTACTTCGACTTTGTTCTGAAAATTTCAACTTTTTTTAAATGTTACAAATGCGCAGAAAGGATGTCGATTAAAAAGAAATGTTAATTTTATAAATCTCGATTTTTTCCCAAACTTCGATTTTAAGCTCGAAATTATGACTTTTTCTCGAAATTTCGACTTTTTTTCCAATTTTGACTTTTTTACTCAAAATTTTGACTTTTTTCTTGAAATGTTGACCTTGCTATCGAAATTACGACATTTTTCTGGAAATTTCGACTCTAAGGTCAACATTTCGACTTTTTTTTTTGGAAATTTTGACTTTTCTCAAAATTTCGACTATTTTTCTCGAAATCTCCACTTTTTTTTTATCAAATTTCAACTTTTTCTCGAAATTTTGACGTTTTTCTCAAACTTCGACTTTTTTTCTCGAAATTTCGGCCTTAATCTGAAAAGCTCAACTTTTTTTCTCAAAATTGGGTTTTTTTTTCTCAATTTTCGATATTTTTCTCAAATATCGACTTTTTTTCTCGAAATTTCGACTTTGAACTCAAAATTTCGACTTTTTTTCTCAAAATTTCGACTTTTTTTCTTGAAATCTCCACTTTTTTATCAAATTTCGACTTTTTCTCGAAATTTTGACGTTTTTCTCAAATTTCGATTTTTTTTCTCGAAATTTCGGCCTTAATCTGAAAAGCTCGACTTTTTTCTCGAAATTTGGTTGTTTTTTCTCAATTTTCGATATTTTTCTCAAATATCGACTTTTTTCTCGAAATTTCGACTTTAAACTCAAAATTTCGACTTTTTTTCTACAAATTTCGACTTTTTCTCATATTTCGAATTTTTTCTCATATTTCGAATTTTTTCTCATATTTCGAATTTTTTCTCAAATTCCGACTTTTTTCTCGAAGGTTTAATTTTAATCACGGAATTTCGATTGAAAACTCGAAATTTCGACACTTTTTTCGAAATTTTAACTTTGATTTCGAAATTTCTAAGAAAAAACCCAAAATTTACTAATTAAAAAATCAATTATTTTTCGGACCCTACTACCAACTGTCAAGATTGTTGGGAAAGAGGTGTGGTGAGACGTAACTGTCGTCTGCCTAATTTAATCATAGAGTGTGCTTAATATAGAGCGACTTATTCTCGAAATACAGGATATACTTCTTCCGGGATTGGACCGTGTCAAAGAACTACTAAAAGTGTTCGCCTACCATCGTAGGGGACTTCTTTAGGAACAAAGAAAAGAAACAATAAATGAAAAAAGGAATATGAGGGAATATGCAAAAATGAAAGAATGAAAATTTTGAAATTGGCCTTTTCATTCTTTCATTTTTGCATATTCTCTCATATTCCTATTTTCATTTATTGTTTCTTTTCTTTGTTCCTGAAGAAGCCCCCTACGATGGTGGGCGAAACGTCGAACACTTTTAGTAGTTCTTTGACACGGTCCAATCCCGGAAGAAGTATATCCTGTACTGACTCTAACCGTGGAAGCCTTCGTTATCTTATTCTCGAAATTTCGAGAAAAAATTCGATATCAAAGTCGAAATTTCGAGATTAATGTCAGAATTTGAGGAAAAAAGTAGAAATTTCAAGAAAAAAAATCTAATTTTCGATATCAAAGTCGAAATTCCGAGATTTAAGTCGAAATTTCAAGATTAATGTCGGAATTTTAGGAAAAAAATAGAAATTTCAAGAAAAAAGTCGAATTTTCGAGAAAAAAGTCGAAATTTTGAGTGTAAAGTCGAAATTTCGGGTTTAAAGCCGCCGGAAGCCGGTAGGAAGTTCTGCGTTTCGAGAATCAAGATTGGAATTTTCAGCAAACATTAAGGCTAACATGTCAGCCTTTTCCTTGGAGGTAGTAGCAATATTGCTACTTTCATCGAATAAAGGTGAAAAATTTGAAGGTGTAAAATTCTTTCCAATCGACTTTGCAAATCCCCAAAAGGACCTGTAACCGTTCGAACAGTTGATAAACCTCTGGCGCATTTTACCATCGAAATCACCTTTTGCCTCGTCAATAACTTGTTTACAAGAATTTCGTGCATCTACTGAGTTCGAGTCTCGACTGAGAGATTATTTCGCCAACGCGATTTTTGCAGGAGGCAGCCCGAGCACATTTTTTACCGAACCAAGATTTACTGGAGGCAGACTTCTTTTGGGAGTGGGGAATTGAGCATTCCATACCAATCAGGATAGTTTCCGTGATGGATTCGGCGACTAAGGAAGGGTTGTCTGAGTTAAAGCAGACTTCCTGCCATGGGAAAGATGCAAAAAAGTCTCTTAATTCTTCCCAGTTTGCATAAAGTGCCAAACCCCACGGGACTGCGTCTGGGAAGGAGGTGGTATATGAAGCGAGCGAGAGGCTGCTATAAGCTTGTGATCCGAATTTCCAAGCGGTGGTGTCACAGAGATTTTATACGAATTTGGTGAATTTGTAAGGAAACGGTCCAGTAGATTAGGTTGATGGGTATCTACATTAGGAATTCTTGTGGGTTCCTCAACTAATTGCGATAGTCCACAAGTGATGGCGAAAGCCTCTGCCACCCTTCCCTCGTCGTCAGTTCGGGAAGAAAACCTTAACCAGGGGATGTTGTGTGCACGTTGAAGTCACCGAGAAAGACAACCTCAGCTTTTAGATAATTCGTCTGTAGATGATCAAAGGTTACGGAGAGATAAGAGAAGAGCTGACTGTATGAGGGATCGTTTG
The DNA here is from genome assembly GCA_028583605.1 of Dastarcus helophoroides. Lineage (NCBI taxonomy): Eukaryota > Metazoa > Arthropoda > Insecta > Coleoptera > Bothrideridae > Dastarcus > Dastarcus helophoroides. Next base: position 4,028,803 of record CM053331.1, read on the forward strand.
AAGACAAATAAAACGAACAAATGAATATTACTTCGTTTTTGGAGCAGATTTTCAGCCAAATCATGATCAGCAGATTTCAGTGCTTCTTCTCCTTGACAGGACAGGTCGCTTTGCGTGAAAGCACAACTTCCCCTCTTGTGTCGAAATTTTGTGTGAAAGTCGTAGTTAGGGCAAAGCAAATGAACTGTATTGATGGATGGGGAGACTTGGGTTTCTGCCAGAGACAGCACATGGGGTCTTTCATTTTGAAGGTGTTGATGAACCGAGTTTAGATTTGAGTTTAGACCCTGAAAGTTACAGAATTGAATTTTAAATGAAATGTTTAAAAGAAACTTGGCCCGTGGTACATTAAAATTTTCCGTCGATTTTGGATTCCCTCGTACACCCTCCACTCGGACATCCGAACGGGAGGGTGGTTTACGTCCGAAATTTTTTGCACGAAGAGAATCCATTATCTTTGTTTTTAATAATTAGAAGAAAAAATCAGAGAAGGTGAAAAAAGGAAATAAGGAAAAGGACAGGATGGGGAAAGAAGAATAGCAGGAACCGACTCACGTGTCAAAGACGGAAACTCAATGTAAGCATCATTTCACCGCCTCCTAGTGATACGTGAGGTGGTACTACCTCAGACAACTGAAAGTTCCAGTCTACCACTCGATGCATGATTACGTAAAACGTCGTCCAATTTACATGTCTCTTAAAGCAGCAGATAAACGCTGTGTTATTTAAGAAAGCTAATTAGTTAACAAGAGGCTGTCTTGTTTATTTATTAAATAAGACACAATATTTGCGGATTTGCATACGCGTTACACCACAGAAATGTGTATGTGTGTGTGAGAGACAATTTCCATTGCGACACCATTGTCCGGGATTGTGTTCCTTGAGAACTGAACCCAGTGCGTCTGTTTTATCTTAATTATTGTTGAATATTTTATAACTACGTTATTAACAACGGTACAGTGCGAAATTACTTATGCATATTTTCCCATTATTTGATTTCTTTCAGAGTTTGCCAATATTCACAACATATAACGTTAGCTAGGTGATATATGGGAATCGCTCAGAGGTCTGCCTTATATAAATAGGGAAGCTGATGATGGATAAACAGAAGACAAACAGTAATTTGGAAATTTTTTTCATATTAGGAATTTCTATATTTATTTTTACTTATACACATATTCACGACTTCATCCAAGAAATTATATAAATAATAATTGTCATTAGTACAGTATCAAATACCAATGAAGAAATCAAATGATATAATAATACATTGTCAGAAGGTTCATGCTTTCTGGATAAAATATGCATTATGGAAGAGTTCCTCAGGATGTAAATGAGCCTATGTTGTGTCTCAAGTTTCAACGAACATCTATACTAATTTTCACTGAAATCGGTTCAGTTGTTGAGATGTGGAAAGCCAACAAACAGACAGGCAGACAAACACACTTTAGCATTTACATTAATAAGAACCTGCAGATCTTAATCGTAAATAATTTTATTTATTTTGAAATTGGCCTTTTCATTTTTGCATATTCCCTTATATTTCTCTTTTTATTCCTGAAGAAGCCCCCTACGATGGTGAGCGAAACACTTGTAGTCGTGGTCGAACACTTTTAGTAGTTCTTTGACACAGTCCAATCCCAAAAGAAGTATATCCTTTGATTTTTCTCTTTATCATTTCATTTTTATTTTAAGCTTAAACTTGAGATCCTAATCCTAAATAATTTTAGGATTAAGATCTCAAGTTTAAGCTTAAAATAAATGAAATGATAAAGAGAAAAATCAAAAGATATACTTCTTCCGGGATTGGACCATGTCAAAGAACTACTAAGTGTTCGAAGTTTCGCCCACCATCGTAGGGGGCTTCTTCAGGAACAAAGAAAAGAAATATTTAAAAAGCGAAATATAAGGGAATATGCAAAAATGAAAAGGCCAATTTCAAAACATCAGAGCACGATAACCCAGTATGTCCACTATACCAGAGGCGACTCTTCTAAATTCAAAATTGATACAAAGGATAAGAAGGTTTAGACAGAAGAGCACGGTAACTCAGTATGTCCACCATACCAGAGGCGAAACTCTTCCGAGATCGATCCCTGAATCTATTTAAATGCAAAAGAATCAATTCCCGATGAAATAGTTTTACGATTTTTAGCCAATTTACTTAAAACTAAAGTTTCTACAAAATACAGAGAAATAAGCGATACTAAACACAGATGGACTTAGTTTATCTAAAAAAGGGGCAATAAATCTGCAATCTAATAAAAAATAAATTAAATTATCGAAATTAGTTTATTATTAGACATCTGATTAAAAATAATGACAAAAATATATCTTAAAAATATGGAAATATATTAAAATTCCCCTTCAATCACTCTGATGGAGTCATCTTCAAACTGTTCCATTAATTTATTAAGTTGCCCTGACAGTTTTACTGCTTCTTGATTCTCATTATTTATTTTACCAAGTGCTTCCAAGGTAGCTTTAGTTTGTTTAATCAAAGGTTCTACTTCTTCAAAATGTTTTAATTCTTCCTTGCATAGTGCCGCAAACATTTCCTCCTAAAATAAGGCATTAAACCTTAATCATACAAATAAAACCACATAGATATAAGATAATAAATAATAAAACCACATAATTGTACCCTTAAGTACTCTTTCTCCAGCGCCTCGGTTTCTGCTCTTAACTGGTTTAGCTCCTCATCAACTTCTTCATCCAAGTTAAGACGAAGCGCACTATCGGGTGGTACATTCACAATTTTTCTGAAAATTCTCTACAAAACACTTCAATTTGCATTGATGTAAATACTCTAAATACCTCCAAGTTTGGAAGGTGAAGATTAAACTTGTTTAAGTAAATATTACGTAGATTTCTCATTTCTTCAACTAATTGCTTATCATCGCCTTTGAACTGTATAGCTTTTGTGTAAAAGTCGCTAACAAGGTTATCAATTTGATCGACTGCTAAACATTTGGCTGAAATCAATCACGTATTAATTCTAACTCTAGTTCTTGTATTATTTCTAATGTCTACGTCTAATTCATTCAGTAGCACAATTGTATCGCTTACACTTCTAGTTTTGTTTGGCGTCTCATGAACTTACTTTCGTCCAATAGCTGTGTGGAACTGAAACCAAAGTACTGAAATTCATCTTCGTCTCGTAACAGTCGATCGTTGGATGGCTCCGACATTATTTTGGAAGCTGAAATTGTTTAAAATCTGTTTTTATTGGGTTTTTCTTTATTAGGTTGTGTTTGAACAATGAAATTTAAATGTTGACAGTTTTCGGTTAGGTCGATAAAAAAGATTGCAAACTTTCGCATTTTCGCTACTAAGCGCGTTGACATAGAATACATTGACTACAATAACGAAGTCGAACATTCTCAAATAAAAAGTACAAACCTATTTTATTCTTTGAAAACGACATGTAGTACTTAATTTGTTAAAAAAGAACTACATATAATTTAGATAAAAATGCTTCAATCTTAAGGTGGGTAAATGTGTATTTAATCTATGGGTATATGGAACTTAGGCGACATCTACGTGGCAGTTCTCTAATGAATAAAATTAGGACGATTTCCAGTGTAAATTATTCTTTTTATCTCTCTTTTTCATGTAATAAAAGGTGTAACAACCTCTTGTAGTCAGATATTATAATAATTTTAGAGCAAAATAATAATGCACTGAAATTTTGCAGTAAAAATATTAAGTTAAGTCATAAACTGCGCAACAGATAACGCTGCCTGTTTAACTTGTATTTTTTCTTTTTATTAAAACCGGCTGTTTATTATTTCAAATTTTATTACTAAGATAATACAAATAGTAAATACAAATTATCGATTTAACCTTTAATTCTTCTCCAATTGATAAGTATCAATTATTACGACGTAGGAACTTAAGTTGACATCTATTATTTAGCTTTTGAACTAGAATGAAATTTAAAATATCTTTCTGTAGGTTGGCTTTATTACTTTTGCGCTGGAACACAGATGTCGGAACAGTATTTTAGGATGTCAGAATGTAGATAGAGTTGCCTATACGAGGTTAAAGCAGATTTAATGAAATTGTAATGTTTAATCGCTGGGTGAAAAATGGCTTTAATAAAAGATTAATTTACATTTTTAATCCTTCCTATGTAGAATTATTCAATAACTATTAAATTCTATCAACAATAAATACAGCAAGAAATGTTAAAATTTCGCTTCTCAGCAAAACCATTTCTGGTCGTATCAAATATTTATAGAAACATGCTGGAATTTTTAATATTTCGTGCTGTATTTATTGTTATTAAAATTTAATAGTTGTGAATAATAAAAGATTAGCAATTATATATTGTATAATTTGGGAAGAATTCAAAAATTCAACCCGATAACAGAGATCAACAGAAAGGGGTAGATGGTAGATTTTCGACCTACCTTGAAACTGAAATTCTGCTCTAGTTTGGACCAAAACGTACATTACATAATACCAGTGTAAGTTGAGTCTTGCCGCAAACGAAAGTTTCAAATGAAAAGTAAAAATTTGCAGAAAAAAGAACTCAAAATGTCAGTTGGCTTTGTTGAAAGGAGAAATACTGTATTTATTGTTAATAGAATTTAATGGTTATTGAAGAATTCCACATAGGAAGGATTAAAAATATGAATTAATCCTTTATGAAACCTATTTTTCATTCAACGATTAAACATTACAACTTCATTATATCTATTTTAACCCCGTATAGGCAACTCTACCTACATCCTGACATCACAGATTGCCTAAGATACTTTTTCGACATCTATGTTCTAGCGTACAAAGTAATAAATAAAGTTTACAGAAAGATATTCAAAATTTTATTTTAGTTTAAAAATCAAACAATAGATGTCAACTACAGTATTTACGTCCCAAAAATTGATACTTACCAATTGGAGAAGAATTAAAGGTGGAAATCAATAATTTGTATTTATAATTTGTATTATCTTAGTAAAAAAATATAAAATAAAGACCAGCCGGTTCTAATAAAAAGAAAAAATACAAGATGAACACACAGCGTCATCTGTTGAGCAATTTCTGACTGAACCTAAGGTTTTTACTGCAAAATTTCAGTGCTTTATTATTTTGCTTTAAAATTATTATATTATCTGTCTACTAGCGTTTGTTACACCTATTATTTTATGAAAATGATAGATAAAAAAAATAATTTACACTGAAAATTGTCCTAATTTTATTCATTAGAGAACTGCGACGTAGATGTCGCCCAAGTTCCATACACCCACCCTAAGATTAAGCATTTTTACGCAAATTACATGTAGGTTTTTTTTGAAGGATTCAATACTACATGTCTTTTTCAAAGAAATAAATAGATTTGTATTTTTTATTTGATAATGTTCAACTTCGTTAGTGTAGTCAATGTATTCTACGTCAACGCGCTTGGTAGCGAAAATGCGAAAGTTTGCAATCTTTTTTATCGACCTAACCGACAACTGTCAACATTTAAATTTCATTGTTCTATGGTTATCTAGAAGTAAGATTGTGTTACACCCTTAGATAATATAAATAAATGGATGGAGCATTCGGTCCAAAATAAGGGCCGGGAAAATAGAGACAGACAATCGACGTGCCATCGAGATCGACCATTTGCGCATGCTTGAAAGTATGATATTGTCGACACTAACGCTAAATCTCTTAAAGTATGTTTCATATTAACGACAAAATGGAAGTAATCTTTATTACAAAAATTGTCCGAAAAATATTTATACATCCATTATTTTCAGATCTAACATACATGTTTAATCGATAACGAATGTGGCTGATTATGTTTGTATTTTTTTGCATCTTTATTAAAATCATTTTTCTAAAAAAAATCATAAATAACTTTCTATTTTATGAAGATGAATAGCTAATCTTTTGTGTTCTCATAAATGAAATGTTGAAACGCCTTTTTTCCCTAAGGAATTTCGGCGGAACATATTAACCTAAAAGTCAGGAATCTAGGTAAGATCAACCTCATTATTAAGACACCAACAGGACGAAATACTTATTACTAGCAAACTTCCCACTTTCCCGAAATCATTTAAACCTAATAAATTATCTAAATTGATTAACTGTAACTAAACAAAACGAGAAATTTATTAAAAGTAGAACGCATAAAAAGGTAAACAAACGCCATTCGACACAAATGACATTTAAGCGACAAAAACGACGACAAATTTAATATTATGAACGTGATTGGTTAGTTCTGGACATGACCATTGCATCGAACCCGATGGCAAAACGTACTCTTTCTAGCTTGTCCTTATTCCACAATTACCGGCCCAAGTTAATATTCTTCTAACACATTGAATGCTCCGTCCATTTATATGTATAGTCAAAGGTTACACCGTACTTTGAAAATGGGACTGAAAACCTTTCACTCTTGGCGGCACCATCTCTTAACACGCAAATACATACACCATAGAATTCTATTTGAAGTACTTTTAACTTCAGCTCCTCTCTGACTAAAAGATGGATAAAGGATGTTTTAGACACGCTTTCCTAGAAAAGGGCCAAAAAAAGGTTAACATGACAGTGATGTGGTTATAGGTTTAATTTAGGCCCCCATTTTACAGTTTTCGCCCAATACTTGCTGGTAATACATAACAGAGGCCGCTAATGTTAAAGGGTGGAAATCAATCTTATTTTTTTTCAACAAATTACGTTACCGATTCATCTCCTTCTTATAGGACTCCCTACATTGTTTAAACACAACCTAATAAAAAAAAACTAATCAAGGCTAATATGTATTCAATCAACTAGTCAATATATTCTATGGCCTGCAACGTCAACGCGCTTAGCAGCGAAAATGCGAAAGTTTGCAATCTTTTTTATCGACCTAAGCGAAACTGTCAAAATTTAAATTTCATTGTTCAAACACAACCCAATAAAAAAACCTAATAAAAACAGATTTTAAACAATTTTAGCTTCCAAAATAATGTCGGAGCCATCCAACGATCGACTGTTACAAGATGAAGATGAATTTCAGTACTTTGGTTTCAGTTCCACACAGCTATTGGACGAAAGTAAGTTCATGAGACGCCATACAAAACTAGAAGTTTAAGGGATACAATTGTGCGACTGAATGAATTAGACGTAGATATTAAAAGAAATACAAGAACTATGGTGAGTTAGAATTAATACGAGATTGATTTCAGCCAAATGTTTAGCAGTCGATCAAATTGATAACCTTGTTAGCGACTTTTACACAAAAGCTAAACAGTTCAAAGGCGATGATAAGCAATTAGTTGAAGAAATGAGAAATCTGCGTAATATTTACTTGAACAAGTTTAATCTTCACCTTCCAAACTTAGAGGTATCTAGAGTATTTACATCAATGCAAATTGAAGTGTTTTGTAGAGAGTTTTCAGAAAAATTATGAACATACCACCCGATAGTGTGCCTCGTCTTAACTTAGATGAAGAAGTTGATGAGGAGCTAAACCAGTTAAGAGCAGAAACCGAGGCGCTGGAGGAAGAGTACTTAAGGGTACAATTATGTGGTTTTATTATTTATTATCTTATATCTATGTGGTTTTATTTGTATGATTAAGGTTTAATGCCTTATTTTAGGAGGAAATGTTTGCGGCACTATGCAAGGAAGAATTAAAACATTTTGAAGAAGTAGAACCTTTGATTAAACAAACTAAAGCTACCTTGGAAACACTTAGCAAAGTAAATAATGAGAATCAAGAAGCAGTAAAACTGCCAGGGCAACTCAATAAACTAGTGGAACAGTTTGAAGATGACTCTGTTAAAGTGCTTGAAGGGGAATTTTAATATATTTCCATATTTTTAAGATATATTTTTGTCATTATTTTTAATCAGATGTCTAATAATAAACTAATTTCGATAATTTGATTTATTTTTTATTAGATTGCAGATTTATTGCCCCTTTTTTAAATAAACCAAGTCCATCTGTGTTTAGTATCGCTTATTTTTCTGTATTTTGTTGGTTTTAAGGAAATTGGCTGAGAAACGATTAATTGAAAATCTCAAAACTACTCAGGAATTGATTCTTTTGCATTTGAATCGATTATTGTGAGGATGAATCGAAATTGAAAGATAAATTGCGACAAAATAAGGTAAATTAGTTCAACCACGTTAGCTTCATAACAAATTTATTTTAAAAAATTCACAAATAACTAAGGTATATAAATAGTTCAATACTTCATCACATCAGTCTATTACACGAAAATAATTCCGATATCAATACTTATAAATAAATAGTTATAAAAATTGTCCTTGTTGATTATTAATCTGGACAAATTGCGAATTGAGAGTATGACTTGTAACTGGAATGATCTGCGATGATGCATCAAACATCAACGGCTGGCACATAACCAAAGATTCCGGCAGACTCATATCCAAACCCGACCCAGTGACCACCACTTGCGTAAACTGCTGTAAATTCGGTTGTATCTCCAACTTCACCCCTTCCAAAGTCTGCACTGGCAAATTCTGAATGAAATGCATCGTGGTAGCCGGCACCTGAATAGTCTCTTGAGAAAATGGTACAACTTCATCGCTTTTCTCCACCATTTCGAGCACATTACACGACAGCTCTTCATGGGCCGGCTTTAAAACATCGCCGGGTTGGGCGTAATCCGCGGCGGGGATTTTAGGGTAGTTATTCAGGCCTTTCTGGACCATTTCGGCGACCAGTTGGGGAAGTCTGTCATTCGGTTGAATTTGTAGTTTTGGGGCCTCCGCTTGCGGCTCGCAGTTGTGGACGAAAAACGCAAACGGTTGAGTTATGTCGACCGGGTGCAGATGAATGAAATTAATCTAAAACAAAACAGTATTAGGCTTATAAACAGACTCAATTCGGCGGCAAAATATCGACCATTTAAATAAAAGACGTTACATTGGCTGTTAAACGGACATATGTCTTTGATAGGGTATCAGTGATTGACAACTCAAAATTTTAATACATTTGAACTATTATTTAACAAAACTACTGATTGAAAATGTCAGGAATTTTCTATACAATCACTCAAAGACTGATTTGTATATTTCATTTAATTCAAAACGTATTTGGTTAAAGTAAATAATTTCCTAAAGAATTATCTTTTACTCAAGAAGTCCTTACTGTTAGTTTATAAAATTCTAACCTCCAAGACGTCAAAATGACACTTGTCAGATCAATCAAAACAATCAATAAGTAATCGCATGCCTTTTTCGCTATGTCCTCTTCTAACTGTAAACCACAACACACTTGATGACTTTTCACTTAAACACGCGATCGTAATTATGCTGTTGAGTATCTGCTTTTGATGTTGCCAACATTTTCATCAACTGCCGGCAAACGATCTCGTAGTGTTTTACATTATTTCGATTTTTTTTTTTAAATGTTGTGCTAAAACTCGAATGTCAACGAACTGTCAAAATATGACGTTTTAAAAAATCAGCGGGCATCAATCGTTTGATCACTTCCTCGAACACAGATTACAAATCTGCGATCTTAAAAGAATTCAGGTGCCAGAATTTATACTGAAACTCTCAATTGTTAGTTGAATAACCTGAATTTTTAATAACTTATGGGCCACATTGTTAACAATTGTAAAACTCAAAGAAAACGCGTTCCATCTTAAAAACTGACCTTTACAACCACGTTCAATCCTTGTCGGATATGTTTATTCTTCTTCCTTGTCAGAGGCGTGTCGGTCAACACTTTCATGTCCAAAGTGCCCTTGCATCTCCTAGCGTCGAACAACAATTCTTTCTGTATCACTTTACCTCCCTGCGTCCAACACTGATATTGTTTTCGAAATTTGATTTTCGGGCCGGTATTCGAGATTTTCTTCGCCCAAACGGTCGATGTGATTTCCGAAAATAAATCCACCCATTCGTCGCACAAAGCGTTGAAATCTTCATTGTTCCGTTCGATTTGCGTGCGAAATTTTATTTCGAAAAACTTATCATCCGACCACTTAACGTGTATGATATCGAACTTCCTGTTTGTGTGGCTGAGTATGTCAATAAAATCAGTTTTGGCTCTTTGTGGACCAGCCATGTTTATGTTACTCAATGGTTGAAATGCCCAATTATTGAACGCTCGAATTGTGACGCGTTAAGCGATTTTGAACCGTATCGTCGGGTGCATAAGGTTCTATGTTTGACAGATTGCTTGCGCAGTAATCAGATGGAATTCAGTGTTGATATTCTAGAAAATCATTTAATTATAAAATTATTGCACATTGAGAATCATGAAATATGGTAAAAAGGCCTCGAAGACGCAGAGAGTAACTGTAATAAAACAGTTACAAAAACAAAACTTCTGAATTTCTTTTAAACACCAGTGCCGTCTCGTGCAAGGGGTCAACGGGTAACAATTAACTGAAAACTCTCCTCTGTACGGAAATTAATATAGTAATAGTGCCGATATCTCATAACTTGGCTGAATTTGCTGTTTTTCTTCAAATTTTCTAATTTATTTTTGATTTGTCCTAACAATAATGACATTAAACTGACAGAAATTTCACCCGGGACGGCGACGTTTCTTTCTAGAACTTGTTACATCAAATAAAATTGTTATCTAATTAATGTTTTATTAAATTGAAATTCAAAATGTCTAGCTATTTTTAAAATAAGAAGAAATTCGATAAAAGTAAAGAGTTTGTAATTTTGATTCAAAATCTTCGCGTATTCATTGGACAATCGATTTTAAGTTTGAAATTTGGACCCTAACCTAAAAAAAATGGCCTTCAACCTCATAATTTCGTTTTCTTCGTGAAATTTAAACTTTAACTTCGACAGGTTTCCGTCAATTGTTTTATGCAAGTAGCAGCTTAAAAATAGCAGTTTTTAAGGTTGTGGGTAGTCCGATGATGGCAGCCTACTATTTGCTTCTTTGTAGGATTTTACGGTTTACAAACTGCCTTGCGTCACGAAATCCTTCTATCGTGTAGTTTGACAGTATTGTTATCATTTTGATAAAGTGTAGATCGCAGAGTACAATTGTCAAAATTTTCAAATAACTGCTTTAATTTTACTTTCTTTTAGGAGGATAAATCTTAACGTGCGTAAAGGCTCTTAAAATTAGTAATGACACTGACATTAGAACTGATAACATTTTTGCACAAAACATGTGATCACAGATCTGTAAAACTGTAAGAATCAACAACCAACATCTTACTATTGCAGTCTGAACGGCGACGCGCGACACCTCGAATATTCGGATATTATCGACTGGGAACGGGGTGACAGTATCTATCAACCATATACTTATTAATAAGTATATGCTATCAACAGACCTGCGATGTATGATACGAAGCAGCGAAGAAGCAAGCGAAGCAGCTATGTATCATAGAGAAACTAACTTGTATAGAATATATGTTTTGTGTTGTATAGTCTCTGGGCAACACTATTTACAGGTGTTGGAATCACAGAGACCTTTCGTAGGAGTAGAACGCATTAGACGTGATTTTGATTGCGTATTGGACGAAATTAGCAGTAGATATTTCACAATGTGATATTTCGGACTTGTCCAGTGTTGCCAGTGGTAGCGGAATTCGGCTATTGGTAGGGACTTTTGAGGTATTTAGCGGCGTAGCGGCGGCGATGATAAAGTAGCTGAATTTTGAGGGCGCCCAAATTTCTACATTTTAATTTTAAAAACCGAGTCAAGGTTAAAAAACTTACATGACGATTTATTCAGTGGTGTCATTTGACCGAGAGCAGTTAACAACAATTTTACGTGTAGAAAGTCGATCACAATACGTGTAGAAAGTCAATCACAATCATTGCAGAAATCTTTCGAAAATTTAATTTTTATTTTTCTTATTGTGGGAGCTTAAACGGGGTAGGTCGTAGCGAACGTAATACCAATGGTTTTACAACAACTTTATTACTTTTTAATGTAAGAAAATACAAAAAAACGCGGGACTGGTGACTAACTTCAGCCAGCCCGAACAATACACATCTAATTTCCAAAAACAACTAACTCTTCTTTTTCGCGAAGACGCGGTCGAGCCATCTATGCTTTGCGTCACCCCGAATTGACGTTGACATTGTACTGCCAACTTCAAATAACGAACAATTGGCGGGCTATTCAAGATTTAAACCTACATTATGGAAAAATATGTGTTTTCCCGAAGATATTATGTTACTCGACGACTTTAAAGCTATTTAAAATAGCTCTCAGCTAGGGCGGTAGTTGTTTTTTAGCCTTAGCAATGTTTATTTTAAAGGTAAACGAAAGGTTTTTTATATTTTTGGCTCTAATTACCTCCCCGAAGGTAAAAATATGTATTTATCTTTCAAAGTCAAGTTTTTTGTAGAATTCTTTACCCTTTCTGTGGTGGATAGCGGCCGGTAGCGGAATTTTAGAGATCCGGTAGCAACATTTGGCATTGAACCACTGGCAACACTGGTCTTGTCTTTGAGTAGGTAGAAAAATGCAAATTAATCGAATTGAGGTTAAGACTCTTTGATCTATGTTAGGGAGTCCCTTTGACTATACATATTTATTTATATTATCTAAGACGAGTCCTATATAACCATAACCTAGATAACCATTTTGTGCAGTTCAGTTTAGAAGCTTTTTCCAACTACCGTTTATGTTTAAGAACAAAAAGAAAAAATTTAATCATTACCGTATTCATTACATCCTAAAGTCGCTCTTTTGTTAGTGCTATATTCTTACCTTTCATCACTCAAGTTTGGTGCATCCTAGAGTTGTGCTAAAATTATGACTTATTAAATATTAGTGATTGTTACCATGTAGTGCATCGAATTTCTAACAAAGCATGATTCCAGTCGACTTCAGTTTCTTTAATACAACTAAATATTGGGCCTTAGGTCTTCCTCTAATTCTGATACCGTTTTATACGTGGAAGTCTCTGTTTGACTCACTTTTTTATTATAGAGCTAAGTATAAGGCTGTGGAACTACATCATGAGAGACATAATTGTGTTGTCATGTATTTTAAGAATAGAGGGGCCTCAGGTTGGCCTCCATTTCGGGAGAGAAGGAAGTTGCATTTGAGTAATGTCGACTCGGTTTTTGAGCCACTTATGTATTTTATTTCCACGGCGGAAAGAAGTTTGGATATATCGGTAATGCTCATTGATGTGGAATATATTATAGATGAGCTTATAAAGGCGAGAAAGCGAGGTGTCAAAATTCGATTTATCTGTGATATGAATTACGCTTTAGGTCACAATAAAGCTAGTTATAAAAACCTTCTGAATGAAGGTACTTTTGCTCGCATGTTGTTGAATTAATTAATCTAATTATTGTTATTTTAGGTGTTGAAATTACATTTTTTGTAACTAAAAATAAAACCGACCAACTGATGCACCACAAATACATCATAAAGGACTACAGTGATTATGGTGGATATTTATGTATTGGCTCTTTTAATATTACCTATGGTGCTTTTATTGAGAATTTTGAAGATTTGGTGTTCTTAAAAAATTTTGATTTAATAAAAACACTTAAAAGCAATTTTGAGGAGACCCTAAAATTTATAAAAAAGGACAACCAGGAATTTTATAAGAAAACTATGCTGCAAAACGCAGGGTTTTGTTAAATAATTATAAAAGTATATGTTATTTTTAGTAAATGTTTTTGTTTTAATTAATTTCTCCATCAGTAGTAGCGATAAGTACTGCTCGTCTTGTAAAATGTTGAAAATGAAATTAAAATTTGACGCAACTTTAAATATGTGCCAAATGACTTTGTAAAACTTAACTCATAGAATTAAAATATGTCGCAAATGACCTTTTCAATCTTAATAAGATTAAATATTGCAGTATAATGTCAACAATACGATGAGGTGGAATATTTTCCTAGAAGTCCAATCCATTCGCAAAGGGCAACCCTACTTTGGCTCACTCCGAGTAGCGGAGTAGGATACAGAAATATAGTTGGCGATGAACCATCAAATTTACATAGAAAATTCCCTTCAATAACGAATTCCATAGTTGGGAAATTCTTTAGAAAAAAAAGCCTCCATGGCCGATTTCGAAAAAAATTGACATTTGGGGAAAAAATTACAAGTTTTTTCAGGAACTTTTCTTTATTCTCGAACTATGATTTTACCATTTCAAATTTTTAATTTTTTTTACTTAAGTGTTCGACTCAAAGTCCTCTTGAACTTTAAATTCAATTTTTAGACTTTTTCTGTAAGAAATTTCCCTGAAATTGTGAAATCAGATAAGAATTTTTGAGATAAAACTAAAATTTTTAAGGAAAAATCAATCGGGTCAAAGTTAGAAATTTTAAAATCAAAGTTAAAATCCTCAGTTTATGGCACAAACAAAATTAAAATCAATATTATGAGTTCAGGAAAGAAATTTTAAAAAATCAAAATTACAAGAAAAAAGTATCTTGTACACTTCAAATTTAGTAACGTTTTCAAAAAAGTCGAAAATAAAAATCCAAATTTCGAGAAAAATCCTAAATATGTGCCAAGTCACACCGCACAATTTCGCAACTAAATTGCAGTTGCAGTGATTTTTGTTAAAATTAAGCATAACTATTAAACTCTAAATATAACACGAGATATTAATAATTCACGATGTTTCTATAAATATTTGCATGATTGGTTTCGCATTTCAGCGGCGGTTATTTATAAGATTAAGCAAACAAAACATTTCCGTCTCCCTTATTCTGCCTACGCCCATGGACGCACAACGCCAGTCGATTTTCATTGGTTGTAACCACAGATATTTCATAGTCATAGAGCCTCTTTAGCTCTATGAGAATTATTAAACTTAAACTCATTTTAATAAGTTTGTAATATTTTACGCAGTTTTCAAATCTAATTGTTTCATCTAAGGTCAGCTTTGTTCATTGTTGTAAATACGTGCCAAGTGATTAGTGGGATCGGGCCAAAGTTTAGAAAGTAACGACTTCGTGACATGGCGGAGAGATGTCGCCACTATAGTTGACATCAGAACGTTAGAAATGTCTTCTGCAGTACTATCTGTCAAATTCACGTAAATGTTTATATTGTTTTATTTTTCGCAAATCACATAAAATGTAAAGGATATATTTTATATTAAGGATGGCTCAAGGGGTTTTGAGCTCTGATATTTCGAGGAGAAATCCTCAGGATGAATATGAGCTGATTCAGAGAATAGGGAGTGGAACTTATGGTGATGTTTATAAGGTAGGAATTTGGATTATTTAACTTTGTTCCGTCTTCCTGTTTTCTATTTTTCGACTTCGTAGGCTAAAAGATTATCTTCGAACGATTTGGCAGCTATTAAAGTAATTAAATTGGAACCTGGTATGTTTCTTAAATGGATGATTGGGATTTAGTTATGAAAGTTTTGATTTGTAGGTGAAGATTTTGGCGTAATTCAACAAGAAATACTTATGATGCGAGACTGCAGACACCCAAATATTATAGCTTATTATGGTAGTTATTTACGTAGGGATAAACTATGGATTTGTATGGAGTATTGCGGAGGGGGTTCTCTGCAAGATATTTATCATAGTAAGGTTGTTCGTAACTAGGTTTCTTTTATATAAGAAGTAATTTTGCAGTTACTGGTCCATTGACGGAATTGCAAATAGCGTATATGTGTAGAGAAACTTTATTAGGCTTATCATATTTACATGGGATGGGGAAAATGCACCGAGATATTAAAGGGGCGAATATTTTATTAACCGAGAATGGCGATGTGAAGCTGGCGGATTTCGGTGTCTCCGCCCAAATTACTGCCACTATTAATAAAAGGAAGTCGTTCATTGGAACACCTTATTGGATGGCACCTGAGGTAACTGCACTGGAATTTTAAATTTCAAATTAGCAGTTTTCTTTTAATTATTATTATATCTTTTAGTTTCAGAAAGTTGAAGTGTTTTGTATTCTAAGTCGAAGTTTTGATTTATAATATCTAAGTCGAAGTTTTGATTTATAATATTTCCAATTTTGTTCTAACATTTTTATATGAAGACGAATTTGTTTATAAATTTCGAATTTCTACAATTTCGATTTTGATTTGAATATTATTCATTGCACATTTTTTTTAATGAATCTAATAAATTGTTGTAAAATTTTGACCTTAAACTTTTAATATATTTTAGACATTTTGACCATTTTTTCAGATTCTGCATTTAATCTCTGAATGGCACTTTTTTGTTGTTGTTTTAAACGAAATTATATTAAACCTTCGTTTATCTGACAGAACGAACTTCGAATAGGGTTGAAACTTGAATGATATGAAAGTAATAAAAAATATTAAAAAAATTTAATTATCTGTTATGTATTTAACTTGGTGGAATGTAATTTTAAAAGGATCAAAGAGTGAAAATTTATTGTAGATTAAGTTTTGGAGTACAAAACATTCTTACTAGAAGACAATGTCAAGTTGCTCTAATAATTCAGAAACTTGAATGATCAAGGGTCAGATAAATGAGGTTTTACTGTAATTCAATGACCAACCTTGCTGTTCAGGTTCATGACCGTTCTAATTATAAATTTAAAATTGTGGCCCATTACTGATTAAAAATATGGCCATCGCTGCGAAATTTTACAGGTGGCAGCCGTAGAGCGCAAAGGAGGTTACAATCAGTTGTGCGACATATGGGCGATTGGTATAACAGCTATAGAGTTGGCTGAATTGCAGCCGCCCATGTTCGATCTGCATCCGATGCGAGCTCTGTTTTTGATGTCGAAAAGTGGCTTCAAGCCGCCAACGCTGAAAGACAAGGAGAAATGGTGGGGTATGTTATAATTCAATTCGTCTTGTAAACTCTTTTCTTCCAGGAGTCCAACGTTTCATAATTTTGTTAAAGTAGCTCTAACGAAAAACCCGAAAAAGCGGCCAACGGCGGAGAAATTATTACAAGTAATTTTTTGTTAATTTTAATAATACGATTCTAATGGCGAATTTTCAGCATGCATTCTTTCAAAGTCACGAAATGAGTAAACGTTTAGCGATCGAACTCCTGCAGAAGGTTAACAACCCGTCGCATATGTTTTCAGAGCTGGAACCCGACGAAGATGGGGTACCTTTTTCAGTTTTATTAGTTATTCGATTAATTTTTGGTTGTTTTTAGGCTGTGCCAAACGTACCTCAAAGGATAGCATCTCGGGAGACTTCGCGCGTCAAGCAGAATGCCATGCACTTTTCCGGGGAGATTCAAAGCATTGATGAGTCTAACAACACGTTGCCACGTTCAGGTAGTTTTCTCAGGTTAAAATGTTGGAGGATTCTTAAGGTGTTTTTATCCAGGTGCTGGGGCGAGATCCAACGATGAAAAGGTGCAAAATTGGGACGTTATGGATATTATGAATAATGTGACGACTGTGCATAATTGCGTCGAGCACCAAAATAAGAGGTGTGGTATTGGGGCTGCCTTCGATTCGTTAAATAGGGAAAAGTAAGTTTTATTTCCAAGTCAGTGTTGATGCGATGATGTCTGTTGTTTGCTCGATTTTTAAAAATAAACAAATTTCGTCCATTTTTTAGTAGAATTGTTGGTCATTGTAGAGTTAATTTCTAATGAATTTTTTTATTATTGAAAGGTATTCAATTGAGAAACTATTTTCTTTCATCCCAAGTGTACGTTACTGTTAATTTTCTCGAGTACAGTTTACTGATTATGTTGTGATTTGTTTGAATGTCAAAATGTAAAAAAATAAATTTGTTGTTTTTTCTTAGTGATAATTCTGACAGACGAGCCATGACAGGGTCACAAATTTTAAAAATGTCCCTGAGGTTAGGTGTGAGGGTGTGTTTTAGAGTAGTTGTTTTTGAGTGGCTTTTTTTAAGCAATTGCTATAATGCTGTAAAATTTGAAGTGATCGAATCATATTGATTAGCAAAAGATCAGATTTTTTTCTATTTCTAGTATCTTAGGATTTACAAACGCCTTAATGTATTGAGAAGCTGAGATAAAGAGCATGGAATTCATGCTTTTTTATTCATTTGCTATTCAATGTATTCACTTTTTTGAATTCTTGCATGTTACAACTTTTTAAGTAGGAAAATCACACTTGGAATTATAATTAAATAAAAAATCGACATTTTAACTACTACTAAAGTTTTGTAATATTGCAAGTATTCTAGAATAACTGCACATTTATATCTAGAGTGGTTTTTAAAGCTCGTATTCTAATAATTGTCTACACAAGAATGAAATAATTTGAGCCTTTTTTTTTAAATAACAAGACTTGTTTCTATATAATTAATTTTGTACTAAAAGTGATTTTAGCTGTTATTCTTTTAAATTAAAATTAATTATAGTTTTGCTTATCTATAACATCACAATACTAATTGATTAATGTATTGTTTTTGGTTTTTATTTAACATTTGAAGTAAGTTTTTAAATGGGTACAACTAAGGCTGTGAAAGTTCCCAATAATGATAAACTTAATTTAAAATTAAAAGTTCATTTGTTTTCATCAAATTTCTAAAAGTGGTTTATTTTTTCCAGTTATTCTTCATATTAATCACAGAATTACTTTCATTTTCTTATCTGTAATCTTTCTAGTTTGTGATATAATCTTTCATTTGCATGCCTTTCTTCGAATTCTTGCGTTTACATACTTATGCTTGAGGAGTAGTGGTGTACTTGCAATTAATTTCATATTTGGAGTCATTTTAAAATAATTAGAGGTACCAAAACAAAATAGTTTATAATTTATATGAAAACTGAAGTCAAACGTTGGAGAAATTGACGATTTTGTGTTGTAAATGAGTTGGGAGCTCATTAATTGCACAGCCTTATACTGATATTATGTAAATAAACTGTAAGCAAGTTTGAAACGAACACTGATAAAAATATATTGCACTTAAAACAACCAGACATTAGCTATATCGAATATGAAATACAATAAAACAAGTTGTAATTTAAATGCAATTTTAAGGCAACATATTTACACACAAAATTATTTTTTGGTGCACATCTATCATACAGTATCTCTTGAATGGTACCAGTTGGAAATTAAATTACAATTAAGATGGAGGAGTTTTGAAAAGTCAGTTTTTTAAACCCACTTTTTTTTAAAATATTGACTTTTCAAAATCAAAGAAATCAAAAAAAAAATCAAATAAGAATTTTCAAAAAAGTCAGTTTCTTTTTTAAGTCGTCATATTCAAACAGTCGACATTTTCAAACATTTTAAAAAAGTCGAAATTTGGAAAAGAGTTCAAAAGTTTGAATAAAAATACACATTTTCAAAAAAAAGTCGACATTTTCAAGAGTGTTTCAAAAAAAAAGTCGACATTTTGAGAAATCTTATTTTGAAAGGTCGAAACTTGGAAAAAAAATCGAAACGTTTAAAGAAGTCGAAACTTTTAAAGAATTCGAAACTTTTAAAAAAGGGGAAAATTTCAAAAAAAAAGTCGAAGCTTTCAGAAAAGTCCAAAAAGTTTAAAAAAAAGTCGAAATTTTCAGGAATATTTCCCAAAAAAGTCGAAATTTCGAGAATTCTTATTTTTTAAAAATTGAAATTTTCACAACGGAATTTTGAGGAAAAGATCGAAACTTGGAATAAAAATCGAAATTTTCAAGAAAGGCGAAACTTAAAAAAGGCGAAATTGTCAAAAAAGGCGAAACAGTCAAAAAAGGCTAAATTTTCAAAAATATCGAGATTTCTTTCTAAAAAAAAGTGTAAATTGAGAATAAATCGAAATTTTTAAAATGGTCGACTTTCTCAAAAAAGTTCTAAACAGATTTATTCTTTAGATTAAAAAATAAGGACGATAATACATTTTTTTTCAAGTTTGTTTTTGTTTTTTATTAATAAATAAAAAATTAGAAACAATATTTGTTTCGCTTAAAGAGAGGTAAATGGCCGCGTTACGTATACTTGAACTGAAAAAATTAAAAACAATGAAAAATTAATAAAAATGAGAAATAAAGAAAAGAAATTTTAAATCAAAAAAAAGTTTAAAAAATCAAAAAATAAGATCTTGTCCAGCTTAAGAAAGCTAAATCCTGAATTGTGCATAGGTAGTTGTCTTGCATGCAATCGAGCAACGAAGCTTTCAAGTTTATTTTAATTTTAATAATTTTTCACTAACCTGATTACTAATCTAATTTTTAGAAGTAATATTTAATATTATATAGCTGACAATTCCAAAAATTGAAACGTTGCCAGTATCCATTTAAAAACTTATTTCCTTTCAGTAGTTTATTATTTTTATATACAATTTATTGTATGTTATTTAGGAGTCTCTTGCAGTACATTGACGAAGAATTAATGATGAGGTAAATGCTACATGATATCGAACGGCTTTACTAACCAATCATGCTTTTTTACTTTTGTTTGCACCTTGTTTTGTAACGCTTATGGTGATGGGGACCAGATATCGATCAGGATTTTAATGGGACATTTCATTTTCAAAGTGTGTGCTATTTATTTTAGGGGAACCTACAAGTTTCAACAGCCAGATTCTTACACCCAACAGTAAGTGTATTTCGAAATTTTTCTATCATTAACTCCCCTTACAGTTCATATTTCTTTTAGTAACGAGGGTTATCTACATTTCCTAGAACTATTTCATGCAAAATTTTGCTAAGTACACGAAACTAGTTTAAATTACTATTTTTAGAAAGTCTGTAATTATTTTTTTATTTGGGGATCAAAGATAGTGGTGGCAACCACCCCCAGACTGGGGGAGCACTGCCCCTAGCTAAGCTTCTAAGCGATTTTGTGCGAATGCTTGCCCCATAAATTTAACAAACGAGTATGAGTTTTTGATTTGTTTCGCTTTTTTAATGCACACGCCTTAACACCTATTAACGTTTCATCCCCTAAAATTGGTAGAATGAGATGTGAAGTGATTTTTTTTATTTTTTGAAGAGCTACGTTGCCGGTGCAAGATTCGGAATCAAAATGCGACGTCCACAATTCCTCCAACAGCAAGAACGACGCGTTAAATGGGTCCCCAAGGAGGCACTCTTCGGTGGATGAAATATTCGAATTAGTCAATTCGTTGAATGTCAACGGCCAGCGGCAGAGGTCGCTTAGTGATAGCGGAAGAACTGATCATAACGTAAACGGTAATATACTAATTAGACGGGACAATTCAATGAGAAAGAATTGTTCTTCTCGATATGTAATTCGTCAACGCTATCTTGAGTAATTTAAGCTCAAGGTTTACACTTTAAATCTTAAACCATTTACCAAATTTCGATTGTAAGGTCGAAAATTCCAGAATTCTCTTATATAGTTCTAGTTTTTATTGAAATAAATGTACACATTAATTAGTTTTTTCATGGAAACTTTTTTCAAAGGTTCAACCTTGATCTTAAAGAAGCGAACCTTCAAGAGACGGAATGGAGAATAAAGTATTTTCTCAATATTTCGGGTTTCAATTCAAAGTTTTTGGTTTTTTTTACTACAATTTCAACTTTAAATCCAAAATCCAGATTTTTTGTCGTGGAATTTGGAATTTGAAGTCTCAAGTTTCAGTCGACAATGTTTATAATCATTATTATTATTCGCTAAAATATTAATTTTCAATTTAAAATCTCAGCTAATTAAATATTGTTGAATGTTGGTGTTTAATCTCATTTTTTAATAAATATGTAGCTTTTCTCAAAATTTCTGAATTTACATTAAAAATTTTAATTTTTTTCTAACAAGTTTCGATTTTAAAAGGAAATGTTCACCTTTTTCTGGAGGTTTCGACTCTTTCCTTAAATTTAGACTTTTTTTTCACGTTTTTATTAGAAGATTCGAAATCAGAAAATTTGAATTTTCTGTAGAATTAGACCTTTATTTGAAAATGTCGATATCTTTTCAACATTTTTCTAAGATCTGGTTTAGTTGTAAATTTTTTCTTCCCACAATTTCAATTTTATTTTGGGCCTAACAGTACTTTTGTTACGGTGTTTCTAGGAACAGAGACTGAAACGAACAACCACGACGCTAGTGCTCCTGATCTGGTGGCTTGCCCACCGGTTCCTCCGCGTAAACATCGAAGAAGACATACGCCACCTAGGCCCCCCAGCAACGGCTTGCCACCCACACCTAAAGTACACATGGGCGCTTGCTTTTCAAAGGTAAGTTTTGGTTTCTGTTTTCGTAACAGTCATAAATGGAAACTTTTAGATATTTAATGGTTGTCCTCTACGAATACATTGCACCGTCTCATGGATTCACCCGGAAACTCGAGATCAACACATTTTAATTGGCGCCGAAGAAGGAATATATAATTTAAATTTAAACGAACTGCATGAAACTTGTATAGACCAGCTGTATAACAGGAGAACCATTTGGATGTATGTTATAAAGGATGTATTGATGACATTGTCAGGTAATTAAACTTCATTTACACTATTTTCCAAACTCTTGCAAGAGAATTTTTCCCTAAAATTACAATTTATCTTCATTTAAGAAGGCTCTGCATCACCTCCAGTCTTTATTTCCGCATGCGGTGTCCCACGACCTCTATGAATTTAACTTAAAAGCTAATTAATTTGGTGTTTCCGAATGATACAGTAAATTATCATTTCAGGGAAAACCCCGCAGTTATACAGGCACGATCTACTTGGTTTGCAAAGTAAGCAGTCGCATAGGTTTAGTTTACATATGAATAAGATCCCCGAACGGCTCGTACCTCGCAAATTCGCCCTCACTACTCGAGTACCGGACACCAAAGGAACCCAGAAGTGCTGTGTTGCCAGAAATCCCTACAACGGGTACAAATATTTATGTGGCGCCAGCACCACTGGCATATATTTAATGCAGTGGTATGACCCACTGAACAAATTCATGTTATTAAAGGTGAGTGCCCGAATTTTGCCAAAGTGTCAAGACCGTTGTGGTTTCCTAAGAGGAGTAATTTAAATGTTTTAGGGAACATTGAACAAGTTATTATTGTTATTATTATGATTAATTGCGCAAGGACAGTAATATTGTTTGGCATAAATTTCAATTTAAATAGTGACATTTCGATTACCACCGAAATTAGATAAAATGTGGAGCGTCCTTTCTCTAGCATGTATATCTATGTTCAAAATGAGTCTATGTTTCCTAAAATTCTATGACTTGGCCACACCCACAACTTCCCCTACCGCGTCCTTAGTAACCGATCCCACTGACATCCGATAAAATATGGAGCGTCCCTTCTCACGCATTTATGTCTATGATCGAAACGAAGCTATGCCTCCAAAAAAGTCTATGATAACGACGATTAAACCACGCTCACAACTTCTCCTATCGCATTACAAGCAACAGGTCGAACCTCGTTTCTACGCAATTACCGAACGATCCGCTCGCGACGCGTGATCCATTTACAGAAAGTGTTCCACCCGCATTGGCGGGTGATATTCCAAACTAATTTTTTTTTGTGGAACGGACTGGTCCTTGGTTATCTTCAAAAACTGAAATACAAAACTTGTCCCCTGAAACCAAGAAAGATTAAAGAACACAACAAAGGTTGCTCTAACGCTTATCGATGAAGATGATAGCTTGGCTGTCGAAACGCGTTAGAGCAAGCTCTGTTGTGTTATTTAATCTTTCTTGGTTTCAGGGGACAATTAGTTTGTATTTCAAACTAATTATTACCATTAGTTGCTCAAGCAAAGTAATAATGTTTAGCATTATACTGAGCTGCATAACATTACTTAGCAACGTTGAGATAATATAGGAAAATTAAACATTGGTCGCTCCTAATATTGTAGATTTTTGTATACCAAAAGTCATTAAATTGAAATATCTTAATGGGTACGTTTTAAACATCTCTTTTGCCATAGCTTGTTGAGTGCAACCTCCCAAGCCCCCTGAACGTCTTCGAAATGATCATCACGCCAGAACTGGAGTACCCGATGGTTTGTGTCTCAATAAAACAAGCGTACCAACCAAATAGGTTCAAATTAGACTTAATTAATATGAATTCAGGTATAACACTCGAAGCTGCACCCTATCGACCACCTCATGCGAAATTTCATTGTAGGGGCAAGCTGGTTCCATTCGGATGAACTCCAAGACATGGATGGAACGGCGACCGTAATACCAAAGCGTGAAAATTTAAATCTAGTGAATGTCACTCAGTTAGATAAGGATTCTATTTTAATTTGTTACGATAATGTTGTTAAAATCGTTACCCCGCAAGGAAAGCTGAAAGTATCAAAGAAGCAACTGTCGGAACTGAAATTCGACTTCTACATAGAAAACATAAGTACTTGGATTTAATTAACCCCGAGGATCTATTCTAAATGTTTTTGGTTTTAGTTTGTCTTCCTGATAGTGTGTTGGCCTTTCACAAGCACGGAATGCAAGGCAGATCTTGGAAAAATGGTGAAATAACGCAGGAGATCACCGACCCTTCCAGAACCTATAAACTACTGGGATCTGATAAGTATGTGCAGGGATAAAGAAAACTAGTTTTCTAGTTTTTATTATTTGTTATTGCTCTGAATACAAAAAATTTCTGTCATCTGGTAGAAGAGAAGTGATAGATGATTTGCTTAAAGATTACTGCAAGAATCAAACAGACTGTTGTTCACTGACCAGTAGACAAGAAAGGGTAAATTGTTGTATTAATAACGATTAGGTTCAAAGTAAGTTTAAACTATTCATTAGATTACATTCGAAGTAAACTCAAAAGTTCCACTTTGGGGTTTTCAGCTTTCCTCTGAAATTATGACTTATTTTCTAAAATTGTCTGTTTCATGGATAGTTATACATTTTTCTTAACATTTAAGGATTATGCAAGTTAAGTTAAGGATTAAACTGGAATATCTTTGATTTCTCAAAATTTCCAGTTTCACATTGAACATTTGAACTTTTTTCCCAACATTTCGATGCTAAAATGTAATTTTGACATTTTTCTTGAAAATTACAACTATACCAGAAAAAAATTGACTTTTTTCGCTAAAATTACAACTTGCAACGTTTTTCTGGAAACTGCCGGTTGTTTCCCGAAATTTGTTGTTAAACCTGATCTTTTTTATGAGGTTGAGGTTTTTTTAAGATTTCTAGTTTGAATTTTGGTGGAAATGACTGGTCCTTGGTTATCTTCAAAAATTAAAATCTTGTCCCTTGAAATCAAGAAAGATTAAAAAACACAACAAAGGTTGCTCTAACGTTATCGAAACGCGTTTGAGACAGTTTGAGACTTTTTCTCAAGATTTCGACTTTTTTTTTTCTGAAACTGCAAGATTTGTTTTCAAAAACTAGACCTTTTCCTGGAAATGTCTGCAATTTTCTTAAAATTTTGGTGTTTAAACTGAAAGATCGTTTATACATATCTAGTTTATTCAAAATTTCCAGTTTTGCATTGAAAATTTTGATGTTTTTTACTGACATTTCGATTTTATAATTTGGATTTTTTTTAAATCAAAAATTGCATTCGTACTTGGAAAATTCGACTTTTTTTCTCTAAAATTAAACTTTTAGGTGGAAATTCCGTCTTCTGCTCAAAATTTTGTGCTTTTGTTGAAATTTATGGTTTAATCTGATTTTTCATATAAATTCTGTCAGAAAAATTCGACTTTTTTTATCTAGAATTAAAACTTGGCAAGAAAATGCGATTTTTTCTGAAAATCTTAGCGTTTTCCTCGAAATTTGCAGTTTAATATTGATTTTTTTTAATGAAATAAAATTGTAGTTTTTTTTAAATTTGCGGTTTAAAATTTAAAATGTTGACTCTTTGATTTTGGTTTTTTTTTGTGAAATTACGACTTTTACTTTCACAAATTAGACCTTAATTTTCCTAGAGCTATCACATTTTGCTCAAAATTTGGGGATTAAATTAACTTCAAGTTCCTAGTTTTTCTCAAAATTTCCAGTTTTGCATTGAAATTTTTGTCTTTTTGCTAATTTTTCATTTTTTAAGATATAATTTCTATTTTGGCTTTAGAATTGCACTTTTACCTTGAAAATTCGAGTTTTTTCTCTAAAATTAAACCTTAACGCGGAAATTGCGGCTGTCAAGTTTTCAAAGAAATCTAAAATTTTCGAAAAATAACATTTATGAAAATGTCGCACGAATTTTCAGCGGAAATTTTTAAAATGTTGGAAAAATCGAAATTTTAACTAAAGTTGAAATTTTGAAAAGATCGAAATTTTGAGAGAAATTTAACCATCACTCGACATTGTCACAAAAAGTCGAAATTTTTAAAAATGTAAAATTTTGAAGAAATAGACATTTAAAAACATCGAAACTTTCAAAAGGTTCGAAAAAAGGACGAAATTTTCGGTAAAGGAGAAATATTCAAAATAAAGTCGAACTTTTGAATAAAGTCGAACGCTTGAATAAAGACGAACTTTTGAAAAAAGTCGAAACGTAATTTAAAAGAGCGAAAATTTCAACGACAAAAATCGAAATTTCGAAAAAGTGTCGCATGATCGGGTACATATCAGCTAGTTTTTTATCATTCTCTAATTTTTTTAATATTTCCGATCGTTTTGCCTTAGAATGTTGAGGAAAAAAACGAGTTTTCTGAAATGTCCACAATTGTCTATTTCAAGAAAATAGTCGACGTTTCGGGATTAAATTCGAAATTTCTGAAAAATTATTAGAAGTGATTCAATTTTGTTGTGTTCAGAGCAAAAGAGGTCACATTTGGAACCCGTTAATGTACATTGCTGCTAAAATAGGACGTTTTCAGGGTCGTTATGCTAGAAAGCAACTTATTGAAAACAGGCACTCTTACAGCTGAAGAAGGGCACGACTTATATATTTTAGCAGGGCATGAGGCCAGTTATTAATTTATCAGGTAAGTTATCTTAGTTTAAGTTAGTGGTTTGCAAGATATATCTAAGCGAGTATATTTTGTTACAGGACTATTGCTTCGCTTCGGAAATTTTAAAATTACATTTTTAACTTATTATTAGAGTAGTTAGGTAAGGTACATCGCCTACGGTTAGAACAATACAAATCTTGTTCTTCGATTTTACTTGACATACCTCAAAATATTTCTTTAGTCTAGAAAAAATATATATTTAAAAAAAATGCATGGTGTAACTGAATTATTTTTAGATACAAAATTGTCAAGAGATATAGATCAAATTGAAACAAATTTTTAAATATATAAAATATATTTTCTTGAAGATAATTTTTATGAAATTGTAGATCTAGAAGAGTAATTTATCGCGTTTTTTGGCATGAGAATTAAAGAGTCTTGCGGTGAGGTTTATTTTTTATTGGTGGATTTTTATCAACTTTGATTTTGTTCACATATCGTTTGTTGAATTTGCAAGACGACTTTAATTTTCTTTCAAGTACCTAAGCTGGTTGATCCTGCTGGAGCAAAATGCAAAATTACATGAATAGCTAATACTCACTAAGTCGACATATCTTCTGTTGAGATTCCTGTTTTATTTATTAAATTTAGCAGCGTTCTGTCAAAATATCTTTAAGAGATGTTTTAAATAGTCAACAGCACTTTTGGCTGTGTTTATATTGGTTATGTAATGTTAATGCTCATGTACATAGTGTATATTAAATATCTCAGAATAAACCAAAAATAACTTTAATTTATAGGTCGATAGTTTCTGTGACCAAGACTGTAAATTATGTATGTACATAATATAATGTATTATTATGGTTCTCTAATGTAAGCAGTTTGTAATATTTTTATTAGCACACTTTTTATTTTTACAAATTACATGATTATCTGCTTTTGTTGATTTTTTTGTTTTTTCTTTGTACAGCTTTTATCTCGTTTTCCACACCTATCTATCTGGAATCAGGTAGATACAAAACGAAGTGGTTTTATCTCTTTGTTATCGTTTCGATACTCAGCAAACGCGAATATCAATGACTATCACGACGCTGGTTGTAAATATATTGTTTAAAAAACAAAAAGATTTAAAAATGTGAGAATATAATTTTGGGAATTTCAGATCCAAGCCCATTGCGAGGAAGGTTGGCTTCCTGGAACAAACATCTGCTTAAAAAATATTAGAAAATTGGCTATTTGAACTCGAAATTTTGCCCTACAAACTTTTTCAAAATTTCTACGTTTTCAGAATGTCCACAATTTTGACTTTTTTAAATTTCGACTTTTTTTTATTTTCAGTCTTCCTAAATTTTCACCCTTTTAAAATTCGCATTTATATGAAAATTTTGACTTATTCTCAAAATTTTAATTCGAGAATTTCGATATTTTCCCGAAATGTTGAGTTTTCTTTTTTCTTAAAAATTAAAATTTTTTCTAAAAAAATTGTTGAAGATTTCAACTTTTGAAAATAGTGACTTTTTTTGAAAATTTCTACTTAAAATTTCAATTTTGATCAAATTTTCTTCTCTTCTCTCGTCACCAAATCAATTTGACTTTGAAAAATTCTGCTACTTTTTTAATTTTAACCTTTTTGAAAATGTTGCGATTTTTTAAAAATTATGATCAAAAACTTTGACTTTTGAAAATTTCGATATTTCATCATTTACATTATTTTTAAATTTCAACTTTTTGGGAAAATATCTACTTTTTGTTAAAATTTTGAGTTATTTATAAAATTTGAAGTTTTAAAAAAATTCTGTATTCCAAAATTTCCACTCTTCAATCCCATTTTTTAAAAGAATGTTTGCCTTGTCTTAAAATTTTGACTTAATTTCGACTTTTCCTGAAATTTTGATTTTTCCTGTAATTTCGAATTTTCCTGTAATTTTGACCTGTAAATATCGAATTTCTGAAAAAAATCGTGATTTCAAAATATCCCCTTTTCTTAGATTCCTATTTTTATCAAAAGCTGGATTTTTTTCAAAATGTTGATTTTTTAAAAGTTAAAAATTTCCACTTTCTGAGAAAATTGATTATTTGAAAATTTCGGGTTCAAATGTCATCCTAATTTTCATCAAAATTTCTTATTTTTATAACAATTTTGATATCATGTCAATTTTGATTTAAAACATTTTCCTACGTTGTTAATTTTGACTTCAATATTTCAAAATTTTTTTGCGAAATGTCGCCTTTTATAAATTATTTCGATTTTTTCTGAGTAATTCGACCTTTTTGAAAATTTCTACTTTTTCTGAAAATTTAAATTTTGAAAATTTTGATATTTAAAAATTTCCATTGTTTCCACATTTGACTTTTTGTAAATTTCGATGACCAAATAAAATTTTTAAAACTTCAAAGCTTTTCAAATTCCTATATTTATCAAATTTTTGATATTTTTTTCAAACGTAATACATATTTTAATTCCAATGTGAAGATATGACAAAAAAGTGGAAATTTCGAGAGAAAATTTGAAATTGGTTGTTTATTAATGAAATTCCGGAACTTTGAAACCCATCTGAAATCCTTTGAAAGTGTCTGGCTATAGAACAAAGGCGAAGGCCAAAACGGCTGCGTCCCTAAAAATATTCCTAGATTCGGTTCTGAAGCCCACTAACGTATTTGTTTAACGGGAGCGGCTTTCGAACCATGGAGAAACTAATTCTGTGTAAACGTGTTTGAGATTTGAATCGCAAAATTATTGATAATACCGTCTGGATTAAGTAAATTTGTGTGTTTTTAATTAGAGAGGATAGTGAAGGTTGTAGACCCATAATATTACATCATTATTTCCTTGTTCAATTCCTTTATATTTGTTAACCTGCCGATTCAAAAGTCGTTACGACCGTCATATTTCATTTTACTTGGTCAATATTTTTTTGTATGTTTGTCGTTTTGTAAATAAAATTGCAAATCGAAAGTTAGCTTTAATTTCCCGCAAAACCAAATTTCACCTTCCCCGCGTCAATTACTTTCTAATTTTATTTTGGCTTTAGATCTTTACCTATAAATAAATCTATTCAGCTGTGGCTAAAAATAACTCAGTCACTCCAGTGCTCTCGGACGATCATTTGCTGCCGTGTACGAATAAATGTAATTTTCGACGAATTTAACATAAAAAAGGTAAACGTTTTTTCGGCTTGATTGAAAATTAACCCTTTGATCACGAAATTTTGAGATTTACATGCCCTAAAACCACCTAAGCGTGATAACCGTTCTTTCACGACTTCGGCAACTTTGTGCATTTAATTTCGAAAAAACTACCCTGCGTACAGTACAAGCCAGCATAATAACGAATTTTTCGTAATATTGCAGTTGATTCAAACTAATTTACAACAGACCATAATTGCCACAACCGCGCCGGTATGTGGTGGGCGATTTGGCAATATTTTTCGCACGGGGCAATTTTTAAATTTCCCACTAGGGAATTTCAAACGTCACTCCGTAACGGGTTGGCAGCCCTTTATCCGCATTTATTTATTTATGTTTGAAAAATCAAAAACTAGGGCAACCATTCTTCCCTCAATTTATCACCGGAAAAGCAATGATTTTTTTCCAAATGCAGGAATCGACGACCTTCTAGATGGCGGAGGCCGAAGGGGGGTCCGAGCAGGATGATGTCTCGTTCCTGCGAACGGTAAGGATTTTTTTCGCGGTTTATAGGTTAGATGTCGAAGTTGGGGTTTGTTCGAATTTTAGGAAGACATGGTTTGTCTTTCGTGCACCGCGACGGGGGAACGAGTATGCTTAGCTGCGGAAGGCTTTGGCAATCGACACTGCTTTTTGGAAAATATCGCAGACAAGGTAGGTAATCCCCAATGTTTTATGAAGCTCAATTTTTTGAGATAGAGTTTCGAATAGGAAGCTATATATTGATGCGTATTTGGTTTTAGAATATACCTCCAGATTTATCACAGTGCGTTTTTGTGATAGAACAAGCTTTGTCAGTACGAGCCTTACAAGAATTAGTTACTGCTGCTGGCAACGAAACTGTAAGTACATACAAGCACACTTACAATTCCACTATTTTGTTTTGAAATGTTTTTATACGATTTTTCTCTGTTGACGCTATCATAATATTCTGTAAATAGCAGTGGCATTTTTGGACTTCAGCGTTGGTTCACGATTTTTGGTACACAGAGAATTTGTCATAAACCAAGTAATTCTTTAGTAGATCTAATACACCACAAAACATATATTTAATACACATATAGGCAATTCCGTTTTTTTTTTTTTAATGAAGCAACTTTTCTCCATATTTGCAACCACAACTTTATATTTTATTTTGCAATTAAAAGTACATTAATTAAAATAAAAAACCGATTTTCATCATTTGAAAAGTTAGGTTACCACACGGTAAACAAAATAAAATGTTTCCCATACTTTATTTGAATGTAATTTTTCCACCGCTTAAAATTCTGTGGTTGACATTTGAAATTTCTTTTAGGCATTTTTCGTTAGCAACCGGTTTTTAAGAAAGTTTTTAAAATGTAATATTTTGAAAATAATATTTCCGACATTAAACATTCGTACAAAAACGCAATTAACAAAGTACATTTTTTTGGAATCTTAATATTTAATCTCAAAATCGTGATTTTCTGTCATTCTTTGATTGAATCGAAATTTCAGGTGGAAATCGAACTTTGAGATTAAAGTCGTAAAAATATTAATAGAAAGTACGCCAAAAATTTCAAAATTTCTAGAAAAATGTCAGAATTTTGATTTGAATTTTTAAACTTATTTGAATACACAGTTGTTGATGGTTAAAAAAGTCGAGATTTAATTTTAAAGTAAAAATTAAAAAAAATGCGGAAAAAACTTCCAAAAAAATTGATAATTTTAAAAATTGGTAAATAAAATCCCCAGATTTACGAAGGCCTAGAAAGGACATCAATTAAAAATGAAAAACTCACAAATTTCGAGTTTAAAGTCGAAATTTCAAGTTTAAAGTCGAAAGTTCGACTTTAATCTCGAAATTCCCACTTTTTTCTCGAAATTTTGACTTTAATTTGGAAATTTCGACTTTTTTCTCGAAATTTCGACTTTTTTCTCGAAATTTCGACTTTTTCCTCGAAATTTCAACTTTTTTTTTAAATTTCGAGATTAAAGTCGAAATTTCAAATAAAAGTCGAAATTTCGAATAAAAGTCGAAATTTATAGAAACTTCTAAAGACTGGTTCGGTAGCGTAGTTTGTTAAGCGCTGATTTCTTACCACTGGGGCCGATAGTTCGATTCCGTTTTTGTTTGTTTAAAAATCGTCTTATGTGACTTATGAAATCAAATTAAAAAAAAAACAAAAATTGCAGACATTTCGAAATTGACTCGAAATGGTAAAATCTCAAGAAAAAATCTTTCGGTTTAAAATGGAAATGGGTATTTTTCGAAAAAATCGAAATTACTCAATTTTGGGAGATTTCAAGAAAATAGAAAATTTCGAGAAAAAAGCCCGAAATTTCTAGTTTTTTGTTCAATCAAAAAAGTCGAAATTTCTGGAAAAACCTCCAAATGTTGACAAAAGCTTTGAAATTTTGACAAAAGCTTTGAAATTTTGACAAAAACCTCGAAATTTGGACAAAAGCTTCGAAATTTTGACGTTATCGCTTCAAAGTAAACAGCTAGGATTGTGCGCTCGGAATTTTAAGAAAAGCCACATTTTTCAAAATTTTGATAGCGGATTGTACTTAAAAAAAATCGAAGTTATGAACTCGTTTCAGAACCTCTAAATTATTTATCGAACGCCCTTCATATGAATAAAAAAGTTGGGACTTCCAGAGAAATGTCAATGTTTAAACTGAGGGAATTAAAAAAAAACTCGTTCGGTTGAGTCAACGTGTAAGATCGAGTCAAAAAGTTTCTTTTTTTTCTCGAAATTTGCATTTCAAAGAACTAAGTGGCACAGTTTTAAGTAAATAAAACGGAGGAGGTGCTTCTGTAAGGTGCAAAAAAATTTCAAATCCTCTCATATAAAAGGTCATAATTTTTTACCCTAATCCTTTGTGAGTAAAACATTAACCTGTGAAAGAATATGGGAATTCTTCCGTCTTTTCATTACACGAGTTAACACTAGCTTGGTATTTTTATTTTCTTATGTCGACCGAACGTCGATTTTCTTTTACTTGACCTTTGTATCGTCCTTTGTTTCATGTGCTTAATTTTTGCGTTTCAGGGCCAGGAAAAATTAGTAAGTAAATTTTGGAACCAGTTCACGTTCTAATTGGCTAACTGAATTAACACATCATTGTTGAATTGGATAATAGGGCTTTAACCAGTTGTCAATTTGTTTAGTAGGCATAAATCGTAAATTAACACGACTGTTTGTAATTATTATGGCCTTTTATAATACAAATTTGATGTTGTAGTAGAATCTAACAGTATTTTTGTAATTTGGCCTTGTATTTGAGAACCTTACGTATATGTTGTCAGAGCACTTGGGTGTTTATAAGTCGTATATTTTTGAATTCTGCATTTTTTGTATTATTATAGGGCAAGGGAACTGGATCTGGTCATCGCACTTTACTGTATGGTAATGCTATTTTACTTAGACATCAAAATAGTGACATGGTAGGTAATTTTTATTTACTTTTTCGTTTTATTTCATGAATATTAAAAACAGTAAACAAATGGCGGAAGAATTAGGTGCTTTATGGCGTCTAAATTCTTTCTATTTGGCTACTAATTTGCTTCGGGTATCCGAAAACGGATCACTGGAAGGGAGCAGCTGTATTACATTACTCTTGAGCGTTTTCAAGAGTGTATGTATGGGTTGGAGTATTTGTCGCATAAAACTGATGATGCCGAGTAGAACCGAAACGTTTCGGTACTAAATCTAATATTCTAGCTTGTTTGGGCTCCTTTTAAAGTATCCGTGTTGTCTCGTTTATTTAATTTAAGTAGCATGTGCAAACTGTTTATAATTGCGCGAATCTTCTTCTCATAGTATTTGGCATGCTTATCGACAAGCTCAAGTAACGATAAATTAGCGTTCGATGTTGGTCTACAAGAGCACAGTCAAGGTGAAGCCTGCTGGTGGACCGTTCATCCAGCTAGTAAACAAAGGTAACCTCAGTTGTACGATTTATTTTATTTTTATAACGTTAACAATTTCAGATCTGAGGGTGAAAAAGTTCGAGTCGGTGACGATTTGATTTTGGTGTCAGTCGCTACCGAACGTTATTTGGTGAGTAAACCTACTTAATAAAACTCATAAACACTTACTGACAGACAACGCACGGCCTAAACGGGTGGGTCCAGGAGCATGACATTTTACACAAGTGTTCGCTGTAATACGTAGGTGAGCACTAAGAGAGGATTTTACAAAATTCAGCCTCTAAGATGACAAAAATGGGCATTGACGTCTAGACGATTTTTATATAATTAATAATACACAAGATTGTATTTGAAGTTGCCTATATGTATTGAAAAAGAACTAAGTTTTCATAGAAAGTAAAAATTTCCATCTTTAAAAAAACATTGAATTTTTAAAAAAGTCTATTTATACGAAAAGTTAAAATTTACCAAAAAAAAAACCAAGAATTTCGAAAGATTTTTAAAAAAGTTGGAATTTTGAAAGATCTTCAAAAATATTTATTTTCGAGAACTATCAGGATTTAAAAAAATTTCACTCAAATTCTCAAAAAAACGAAATTTTCTGACAATTAAATATTGAAGAAAAGCTAGTTATCATTAAAATCGACTTTTTCAAAAAAAAGCCGATATTTGAAAAAATGTCGAAATTTTCATAGAAAGAGAAATTTTCGAAATAAAATTAAAATTAAAAAAAAAAAATATTTTGCAAAAAATGTCAAAGTTTTGAAAAAGTCGATAATTTTGGGAACTTAAAAAAAAGGCGAAATTCTGGAAAAATATCGACATTCAAAATAAATTGTAAAATTTCAACTTTTTTAAAAGTTTTCAATTAAATTTTCAAAGAAGCCGTGTTTTTTGAATATTGTAAAACGTCAGAATTATCAAACAATTCGTAATTATCAAAAAGTTGAAATTTTGAAACAAATCCATATTTTGGATAGTTCAAATTTAAAAAGAAAGACGTTCTTTTAAAAAGTCGAAAATTTGGAAATTTTAAAAAAATTATAAGCAAAATTTTTATAAAATTTTGAAAAACTTTTTTAAAAAGTTAACTTTTCGGAAGAGTCGAAATTCTGAAAAAATGTTGACCTTCTGAAAAGGAGTCGAAATTTTTAAGAAAAGTTCAACATTTTGCGAAATAGTTTAAAAAGTTTTAAGAATTTTTTTTTTCTTTGGTGGAACAGACTGGTTCTGGTTATCTTCAAAAATTAAAATACAAATCTTGTCCCCTGAAACCAAGAAAGATTAGAGCAACCTTTGTTATGTTTTTTAATTTTACTTGGTTTCAGGGGCAAGAATAGTATATCCAGAAATATATAATTTAAAAAAAAATCAAAACTTTCAAATAAAGCATCGAAAACTTGCAAGAAATCTCGAAATTTTAAAAATAGTTTAAATAAAAAAAATTTCGAAATTTTTAAGAATCAAAATTTTTAATATTTTAAAAAACGAGTAAACTTTTTAAGAATTTGAACATTTAAAAAAAGTTGAAATTTTTAATAAAGTGGGAAATAAAAGTCGACACTTTTAAAAAATTGACACTTAAAAATAAGGTTAGAATTTTCAAAAATAAGTCGAGATATTAAAAATTTGTTGAAATTTGGATATTTTTCTAAATTTTGAAAAATAGACGAAACAATAAAAAAACTGAAAATATGAGAATAAAGCAAAACATTTCAAAATTTTAACAGAATAACAATTTTTAATTCAATTTTTAACAATAATTAATTTTTAAAGACATTTTCCAAAAAAAGTCGGAATTTTAGAGTCAATATTAAAAAAATATCAGAAGATTTGAGAATTATGAAAAAGTGGAGAAGTTTTCAAACTAATTCGAGTTATTTTGAAAAAGTTGACATTTTGAGACATTGGGAAATTTTCAATAAAAGCCAAAATTTTTGCAGCCGAAATATTGGAAAAAAGCCAAAAATCTGTATTTGAAATTCTTAAAAGTGAAACAATAAAAAAACTGAAAATTTGAAAATAAAGCAATAAATTTCAAAATTTTAAAAGAAGAACAATTTTTAAAAACACATTTTCAAAAAAAAGTCGGAATTTTACAGTCAAAAAAAAATTTAAAAAAATATCATAACTTTAAGAAAATTGGCACATTCAAAAGATTCGAGAATTATGAAAAAATGGAGAAGTTTTCAAAATAATTCTAGTTATTTTGAAAAAGTTGAAATTTTGAGACATTGGGAAATTTTCAATAAAAGCCAACATTTTTGCAGCCGAAATATTGGAAAATCTGCATTTGAAATTCTTAAAAGTGAAACAATCAAAAAACTGAAAATTTGAGAATAAAACAAAAAATTTCAAAATTTTAAAAGAAGTAACAATTTTAAAGACATTTTCAAAAAAAGTCGGAATTTTAGAGTCAAAATTAAAAAAAATATCATAACTTTAAAAAAATTGACACATTCAAAAGATTTGAGAATTATGAAAAAATGGAGAAGTTTTGAAAATAATTCTAATTATTTTGAAAACGTTGAAATTTTGAGACATTGGGAAATTTTCAATAAAAGCCAACATTTTTGCAGCCGAAATATTGGAAAAAAGCCAAAAATCTGTATATGAAATTCTTAAAAGTGAAACAATCAAAAAACTGAAAATTTGAGAATAAAGCAATAAATTTCAATATTTTAAAAGTAACAATTTTTAAAAAGACATTTTCAAAAAAAAGTCGCAATTTTAGTCAAAATTAAAAAAAATATAACTTTAAAAAAATTGACACATTCAAAAGATTTAAGAATTATGAAAAAATGGAGAAGTTTTCAAAATAATTCTAGTTATTTTAAAAACGTAGAAATTGTGAGACATTGGGAAATTTTCAATAAAAGCCAAAATTTTTGCAGCCGAAATATTGGAAAAAAGTCAAAAATCTTCATTCGAAATTCTTAAAAGTCCCATTTTTAAAAAATTCGGAGATTGTTAAGATGACAATTTCAAAGAAAGAATCCAAAAGAGATAAGTTTTAAAAAAGGCCAAAAAAAGTCAAAATTTTGAAAAAATTGTTGAAAAAATTTTAAATGTCGAGAATTCGGAAAAAATACGAAATGTTTAAAAATTATAATTCAATTTTTGGTGCAAAATTTCGGAAAATACTCTACAATTTTAAAAATGTTTCAAATCTTGAAAAAATGTCGAGATTAAAAAAAATAAAAAAATAAGTCAAACTTAACGAGAAGTTAAAAAATATCGAAATTTTCCTATACAATTCAAACTAAAATAAGTAAAGATTTCGAAATAAGGTCAAAATGTTGAAAAAATTGTGAACATTTACTTGGAAATTTTTTTAAAAATCGAGGGTGCGGAAAAAATACGAATTTTTAAAAACTAAAATTTAATTTTTGGTGCAAAATTTCGGAAAATAATCTACAATTTTAAAAATGGTCAAAATTTTGAAAAAATGTCGAGATTAAAAAAAATAAAAGATGTCAACCACATTTTCGAAATTTTTTCAAAATGTTGACCATTTTTTACATTTTTTTAAAAAGTCCAAATTTTTTAAATGCTTTCATGAAAAGTTAAATTTTGGAAAGATTGTCTAAATTTTCAAAAAAAAGTAGAAATTTTGAAAATAGGCGAAATTTTCATAGAAAGTTAAAATTTCCAAAAAGGAGTTTAGATTTTTAAGAAAAATGAAAATAGCGAAATTTTGAAAAATAGTGAATTCGGAAAATGTCAAGATTGAAAAAATCTGAAAAATCTTCAAAAGTAATTAAACCGAATTTTCGACCAAAAATATTTTATAAAATATTTGAATAATTCAGAAAAAAATGACAATTTTAAAGAAATTTGAAAATTTTCGAAAACATCGAAATTTCACAAAAATGATGAAATTTTTGAAAAAAAAAACGATATTTTCAAAAGAATTGTGACTTCTCAAAATCGACATAATTACAAATTATCAAAAAATTGTTATTTTAAAAAATAGTCGAAATTTTCAAAAAAGTTAAAATTTGCTGCAAAAATTTATAAAAAAATTGTAATTTTGAAAAAAGTCGAAGTATAAAAATTTTTATTTTTGGTGGAACGGACCCGTCCATGGTTATCTTCAAATATTGAAATACAGAACTTGTCCCCTAAAACCAAGAACAATTAAAAAACATAATAGAGGTTGCTCTAACGCGTTTCGACAGTCAAGCTGTCATCTTCAGAGAGATACTATATTTTTAAAACAATCGAAATTTTGGAAAAAAAATTCGACATTTTTAGAAAAGTCCACATTTGGCGAAATGTTTTAAAAAATTCGAAATTTTACAAAATATTTATATTCAAAAAAGTCAAACTTTTACCAATAAAATCGAAAATTTTGCAACAATTATGATTTTTTGAAAAAAAAAACAATTAAAAGTTTGGAAATTGGGAAAATTTGAAAATAGGCGAAATTTTTATAAAGTTAAAATTTCCAAAAAGGAGTTCAGATTTTTAAGAAAAATGAAAATTTTGATAAAATCGATATTTTCAGAAAATTTGAAAAAATAGCGAAATTTTGAAAAATAGTGAATTTGGAAAATGTCAAAATTGAAAAAATCTGAAAAATCTTCAAAAGTAATTAAACCGAATTTTCGACCAAAAATATTTTATAAAATATTTAAATAATTCAGAAAAAAATCACAATTTTAAAGAAATTTGAAAATTTTTGAAAACATCGAAATTTCACAAAAATGATGAAATTTTTGAAAAAAAAAATGAAATTTGCAAAAGAATTGTGACTTCCCAAAATCGACACAATTACAAGTTATCAAAAAATTGTTATTTTTAAAAAATAGTCGAAATTTTCAAAAAAGTTAAAATTTGCTGCAAAAATTTATAAAAAAATTGTAATTTTGAAAAAAGTCGAAGTATAAAAATTTTTATTTTTGGTGGAACGGACCGGTCCTTGGTTATCTTCAAATATTGAAATACAGAACTTGTCCCCTAAAACCAAGAAAAATTAAAAAACATAATAGAGGTTGCTCTAACGCGTTTCGACAGTCAAGCTGTCATCTTCAGAGAGGTACTATATTTTTAAAACAATCGAAATTTTGGAAAAAAAATTCGACATTTTTAGAAAAGTCCACATTTGGCGAAATGTTTTGAAAAATTCGAAATTTTACAAAATATTTATATTCAAAAAAGTCAAACTTTTACCAATAAAATCGAAAATTTTGCAACAATTATGATTTTTTGAAAAAAAGAACAATTAAAAGTTTGGAAATTGGGAAAATTTGAAAATAGGCGAAATTTTTATAAAGTTAAAATTTCCAAAAAGGAGTTTAGATTTTTAAGAAAAATGAAAATTTTGATAAAATCAACATTTTTATTTGAAAGAATGGCGATATTTTCAAATAAATTTGAAAAAATATGAAATGTTGAAAAATAGTGAATTTGGAAAATGTTAAGATTTAAAAAAAAAACTAAAAAATATTCAAAAGTAATTAAATCGAATTTTCGACGATTTTAAACAATTACGAAATTTTCCAAATATTTCGAAATTTAAAAACCTTAAAAATGGTCAAAAGTTTTTAAAAATCTCGAGATCGAAAATATTTAAATATTTTTATTTAAATTTTTCAACAAAAAAAGCGAAAACTTTGAAAGACAATGGGGAAATGCCAAAATTATCAGAAAAGTCAAAATTTTCAAAAAGAAATCGATACATTGCGAACAATAAAAAATTGTCGGTAAAGCGGAAGCTGAAAAAAGTCGAAGTTTTCAAAAAAGGTAAAAAATTTTCAAAAAGTGTTGAAATTTTGAGAAAAAGTCAAAAGTGAAAAGTCCAATATTTGACAATCGGTCGAAATTTAAAAAAAGGTCTCAATTTTGAAATAAAATCGAAATTATGAAAAAGTCTCAATTTTCGAATATAATCGAAATTTTGAAAAAATTAAATCTTTCAAAAAAGTTGACCTTATCAAAACTTTTCATTGTCAAGATTAAAAAAATCTAAAATTATATAGTCGAAATTATCAGATAGGTCAGAATTTTCAAGAAAGTCGAAATTTTGAAAAAGGATAAAATTATAAAAAAATGTCGAAATTTAGATGAAGTTGAAGTTTTGAAAAAATGTCTAACGTTTGGAAAAAACAGAAATTTTGAAATAAGTTAATATCTTTTTCCAAATTTCGGTTAAATGATATTTTAATATTGATAAAGAAAGTCGAAATTTTGAAATACAATTAACATTTTGAAAAAAAATTCAAAAAACTAGACGTTTCCAAAAAATTCGAAAAAAATCGAAATTTTGAAAAATCCAACCTTTCAAAATATTTTAACCTTATCAAAACTTTTCGTTGTCAAGTTTTCGAAAAAATCTGAAATTTTTGAAAATCAAAATTTTAAAAAAGTCAATATTGTAAGGTTAAAGTTTTAAAAGAAGTCGAAATGTTGAAAACTGTTGCAACTTTAAAAAATAGTGACATTTTGGATAAAGCAGAAATTAAAAAAA
This sequence comes from Dastarcus helophoroides, assembly GCA_028583605.1. Classification (NCBI taxonomy): domain Eukaryota; kingdom Metazoa; phylum Arthropoda; class Insecta; order Coleoptera; family Bothrideridae; genus Dastarcus; species Dastarcus helophoroides. The sequence goes on from CM053331.1 coordinate 4,068,971, forward strand.
AACATTCGAACATTTAGCCAAAATATTAAAAAAAGTTTTGACCTTCTTCAAAATCTTGGTTATATAATATTTTGATATTGATGAAAACGTTGAAATTTTGAAATACCATCGAAATTTTGTGAAAAATTTAACCATTCTAAATACTTGACATTACAAAAAAATCATAATTTTAAAAAAGCGTGAAATTTTAAACAAAAATTGAGGTTTTCATAATCGAATTTTCCAAAAGCTGAAGGTTTGAAAATAAAGTCGAAATTCTGAAAAACTGAAATTTTGAACAAAATTTTGGAAAAAAGGAAATTTGAAAAGGCAAGAATTTCAAAAAATTGAAATTTTGGTAAAATGTCCAAATAAAAAAAGTTGACATATTCAACACTTGAAGTACACATCTTGTCCCCTGAAACCAAGAAAGATTAAAAAACACCTCAAAGGTTGCTATGCTAGTATATCTCTGAAGATGATAGCTTGGCTATCGAAACGCGTTAGGGCAAGCTTTGTTGGGTTCTTTAATCTTTCTTGGTTTCAGAAGACAAGATTTGTATTTCATTTTTTGAAGATAACCAAGGACCAGTCCGATTCACCAAAACATTTAACACGATAAAAGAAGTAGTAGCCGTGACACTAGTGGGTGGGGTCGGGTGACATATCATCTAGTATTATAAATGTGAACTTGGCAAGGCGTCACATTGAAGATTTCAATTCATCGCATCGTATTTTGCAAGTTACCATTCAGTCGTCTACATATTTAAGCCGAAGTGCTTTTCCAGCATACCACCAAAGAGAACGAAATCTCTATAGTGAACGCCAGTTTTCACGTGACGCATTGGTCGGTTCAACCCTATGGTACCGGCATTTCGAAGATGAAATACGTGGGTTACGTCTTCGGGGGTGATGTACTGAGATTCTTCCATGGCGGCGACGAATGCCTAACAATACCATCCTCCTGGAGTACGGAAACTGGTCATAAGTACGTTCAAAGATCGCGCTTGTTCCAAATTACATTTACCCCTTTGCAGCATCGTTATCTACGAAGGAGGCAGCGTTATGTCACAGGCCAGGTCCCTTTGGAGGTTAGAACTCGCCAGGACCAAATGGGCCGGAGGTTTCATCAATTGGTATCACCCGATGCGAATCCGCCATATCACGACTGGGCGTTACTTGGCTGTCAACGAGAACAACGAGTTGTGTCTAGTCAAGCAGTAAGTGGGGGTATAATTTGGGAAATTATCATAAATGTGTGTTTTCAAGGGAAGAAGCTACTACTGCTATGACAGCTTTCTGCCTTCGCCAAGAGAAAGACGATCAGAAGGTGGTTTTGGAAGACAAGGATTTGGAAGTTATAGGGAGCGCCATCATTAAATATGGCGATTCGACGGTCATTGTTCAACACTCGGAAACCGGGCTTTGGCTATCTTACAAGGTAAGAAAATGCTCTATGATTGCTGTTTTTCCGGATTGGCCTGTTAGGTAACTTGCATCCTCTGTGGGCGCTTTGAGCACTAAACATCGTTTGTTTTTTGCTATTTGGTTCCAGCAAAAGTTACCTAACTCGGTTTGTCAACCATACCAAAGGTGTAACTCATTTTGAGAAACCCTGTTCAAATAAGTGTTATCTATATTTGGCGTGATATCTGGTTCAAAAAAAGTTTTACTTTTGGCATGTTTGATAACGCTACAACCAAGAGGGGAAGCAGTCTTTGAATAAGGTTATTCAAAGCGAGCTTTGTCTTTGTTGATCTGTTGAGTTAGAGAACCTTTTCAGTCAGAGAACACCCAAAGAGGGAAATATAATCAAATTTGAACTGGGATATCACATCCCAATTCAAAATTATTTTCATTTCATAGTTATCGAGGGAAAGTAAATACAATTTTCTCAGAAACATTTTGCTTCATGTTATTAGTAATGACACTTTAAAGATGAGAAGAGTAATGGTTTCTTACTTTTGCCCTTTCAGTCATATGAAACCAAGAAGAAGGGGGTAGGGAAAGTAGAAGAAAAACAAGCCGTTTTGCACGAAGAGGGCAAAATGGACGACGGTTTAGACTTTAGTAGAAGCCAAGAAGAAGAATCGAGGACCGCCAGGGTGATTCGCAAATGTAGCTCATTATTCACTCAATTCATTAAGTAAGTTTAACGCTCTAACTTTCTCGATACAATCTAACGCGTACATCACGCTCCCAGCGGCTTGGAAACCCTCCAGATGAACAGAAGGCACTCGCTATTCTTCGCTTCCGTTAACCTAAACGAAATGGTCATGTGCTTGGAGGACCTCATCAATTACTTTGCCCAACCAGAAGACGACATGGGTAAAATACCTAATCTTTGAAATTGCAAGAAAATAAACTTGAAATCTGATCTAGAACACGAAGAGAAACAGAATCGACTTAGAGCACTGAGAAACCGACAGGATCTCTTCCAAGAGGAGGGGATACTGAACCTAATATTGGAAGCGATCGATAAAATCAACGTGATCACCTCGCAGGGATTTTTGGCAACTCTAGCGGGCGACCAAAGTTGGGAAATGATTTCTGGTTACTTGTACCAACTTCTGGGTGCGTTATGATTTAGCTCGTTGCGCTGTTTGCTTATTTGTGATTTCAGCTGCCATCATCAAGGGGAATCACACGAATTGCGCCCAATTCGCCAACTCCAACAGACTAAACTGGCTGTTTTCGCGGTTGGGTTCCCAAGCCTCCAGCGAAGGTACTGGAATGTTGGACGTCCTCCACTGCGTCCTTATTGACTCCCCAGAAGCACTTAATATGATGAGGGTAAATCATATTGCATCCATCCACGAATGAAATGACCTCACTTAAATAACATCTCTTTAAGGATGAACACATCAAAGTTATAATTTCATTGCTGGAGAAACACGGCAGGGACCCAAAGGTCCTAGACGTCCTTTGCTCACTATGCGTGGGTAATGGTGTTGCCGTTAGAAGTTCCCAAAACAACATTTGCGATTACTTGCTGCCAGGAAAAAACCTGCTTTTGCAAACTCAACTCGTCGATCACGTCGCAAGGTAATTATACTTTATGAAGTAGTTCAAATGAACCAAAGAATAATTCCAGCGTTCGTCCGAATATTTTCGTCGGTAGAGTCCAAGGTAGCGCAATCTACCAAAAATGGTACTTTGAAGTGACTCTTGACCATATTGAACAGACTACGCACATGATGCCCCACCTCCGAATTGGTTGGGCCAATTCTAAAGGGTACGTACCACTCCAGCTATCGACGAAAGATTTGAATTATGCAGTTGTCCGTTGTCCCCATATGCGGTCCTCAACAGTCTTTTACAGCGAAAATCGAGCTACTGATATGAACTGAGAATCTCCTCATACATTTTTTGAGAAGTTTTTTCCAGTGTCTGCTCACCTGAAGGATTCTAAGACTTTAGAACCTCTCAAATCCAATCTCACTTATAAGTTTTAGACGCTCTACGGAAACTTCCAAAGCCTCCCAGACTTTGGAAAAGTTGCTAAAGGCTTCGGAAACATTCCCTGCTCTTTAAGAGCCTCCTCTGGAGTTTTATAGGGAATTTCTAGCACCCTCTAAAGAGCTCTAAAGGTTTACAAGCTGCCAAGCACTTAAAAGATTCTCTAAAGGATTCTAGCATTATGCGGCTATTTATCTAAACATCCAAAGTCTTCTAAAAACTGTCTAGATATTGTAGCTCTAGAGGCTTCCCTTCAGGGAAATTTCTAAATTTTTTCAGCGGATTTCCAAAGCCTCTCAGAATATTTCGAATTCCTTTAGTGGATTTTCAAAGCCTCTCAGAATATTTCGAATTCCTTCAGCGTTTTCCATATTCAGAGGCTTTCAATGAGTTATGGAGTGTTTCCAACATCATCTAGACCTAATGCAATCTGGGTGCCCAATGCATTGGGTCCTAGAGTTTTCCAACACTCTGCGAAGAGTCTTAGAAGTTTTCGAAACTAAAAATATTTTCAAAGGCTTCCAAACTTTGGAAAAGTTTTTAAAGGCTTTAGAAATTTCATTGCTCTTTGAGAATCTCCCCTGGAGTTTCCTAGGGATTTGAAAAACTCTAAAAGTTACGAGCTTTCAAACACTTAAAAGGTTCTCTGTAGAATTCTAGAATTATGTGCAAATTTACAATGGCGCCTGCAAACATCCAAAGCTTTATAAAAATTGCCCAGACACTCTAACTCTAGACTCTAGAGTCCAGAGGCTTCCCTTCAGAAATTTCTAAATCGCTCGAGAGAATTTCCAAATCCTCTCAGAAATTTCCGAATTCCTTTAGCGTCAGGGGCTTTCAATTGGTTCTAGAGAACATTCCAACATCCGTCCAACGCTATCTGGAGACTCCAAATGCTTTTAGAAGTTCCTATGGACTTTCGAGATTTCCAAACTTTTCTGAAGAATTTTACAGTTTTCTAGAGGGTTCTAGATCTTGGAAGGGTTTAGAGGCTTCCAAAATTCTTTGGACGATTTCACTGATGTTTAAGGGTCTCCTCTGGAATCTTTTAGCACCTTTTAAAGAGCTTTGGAGATTTGTGGGTTTCCAAATACTTCCAATGTCCTATAAAGAATATAGAGGCTAATAACGCCGCCTGTAGACTTTCAAAACTGTCTAGACCCTCTTCCTGTTAGACATTTCCAAATCTCTTCAGCGATTTCCAAATCTTGTTAGAAATTTCCAAATAACTTTAGCGATTTTCAAATCCAGAATGAATTTTAAGGAACTTCGACATTCCTTAAAGACTTGGAATGCACTGCGGGGGCTTTGCCATTTTTTTAGAGACCCAGAATGGGTTTTAAAGAACTTGACATTCCTTAGAGACTTCGAATGCACTGCGGGGGCTTTGACATTTTTCTAGGGACCCAGAATGGATTTTAGAGAAGTTGAACATTCCCTAGAAACTTCAAATTTACTGCGAGGGCTCTGATATTTTTCTAGAGACATAGAATGAATTTTAAAGAATTTAAAGGTTCCCTAGAGACTTCAAGTGCACCGGGGAGGCTTTGACATTCTTCTGAAGACGTCCAACTGGGGGCCTCGAATTCTTTTCCTGGACTTTCGAGACTTAAACCGTCCCAAAGGTTTCTAAAGCCTCCTAGATTTTTGAAAAGGTTTCAAAAGGCCTCCAAAATCCTCTGGATGATTCCACTGCTTTTTATGGGTCTTCTGGGGAATCTTCCATCGATTTCTAACACCTAGGGAGCTCTAAAGTTTACAAATATTGCTTTTTCTTTCTTGATTGCTCAAGGTTCTTAGTAACTTTCAAGAGTGCTCTAACTTCCAAATCTTCTCTTAAGTTTCCAGCGACTTCTCCTCTATAAGGCTTTTAAATCTTTCTAGAGCTTTTCAACTTTTTCTGGAAGCTCCAAATTTTCGTCGATGTTCTCAAACCTGTGTAGAGGTTTTCAAAAACTTGTGGAGGTTTCCAAAAACCTGTGGAGGTTTCCAAAAACCTGTAGGGGCTTCCGGTGTCTGTTCAGGTATCTATCAAAGGACTAGAAGCATTTACATTCCGTAAAATTTGTTTAGAAGCTTCCCAACTTCTTTTAGAAACTTCCAAGAAGAAGCTAAAAATTAACACATCTTCTAGGATTCTTCAACTCCCTCTAGGGTTTTCCAATCCCATTTAAAGTTTTTCAATGTTTTTCCAGATCTTCCAGAAGATTCCTAATCTCTCTTAAAAGCTACAATAACTTTTAATTTTTTAGAAGCTGTCGACCTTCTCAAGGTCTTTTCAACGTCTTCTAGATTATTAAACATCTTCTAGATGCTTCCAACGATTTTTGTTGGCTCTTAAACCTGTTTAGACGCCTCTAACATTCCCTGGAGGCTCCAAATTCTTCCAGAGAGCCGAGGTTTTCAAACTCCTTCAAAGGTGTCATTATTTTATAGAAGTTGTGAAAGAGTCTCAGGAATATTCAAATTCTGATTTTTTTTTTGGTTCCCCGCTTACCGTAGTTTGCAAATCAACATCTCTACATTCTTTAAAATCTTCCAGCCTTCTCGAAGGTCTTTTAACTCTCTATGAAGACTTTACACTCTCTGGAGTTGTCCAATATTGTATGTGGAATTGAAAGTCTTACAGAAGTTTCCAAAGATCTCTAGAAGCTTTCAAGTTCTACAAGCTCCAAATTCCTCCTTAAGCTTCCAACATTGTTTAGAGACCTTCGGCACTACCTACAGATACACAAAGCCGTTTAAAGTCTTCCATCGTTTTCTAAGCTCTTCCAAAATTCTCTAAGATCTTCCAAGATTCTCCAAGATCTTTCAAGGTTCTCTTAACTCTTCAACATTCTCTAAAGTCTCTCAAATTTCTCTAAAGTCTCCCAAGTTTCCTTAAGGTGTCCCAAATTTCTTTAAAGTCTATCAAATTTCTCTAAAATCTTCCAACCTTTGCTACACTCTTTTAACACCATCCAAAGTCTCCCAATACTCTATAAAATCTTCTAACCTCTATGGAGACTCTTAACACTCTCTAGAGTTGTCCAATTGTATGCTTCCAAATCCTTTACAATTTTAAAAATCCTTTTAGAAACTTGCAAAATCACATAGAAACTTCCAAATTCTTCTAGAAGCTTCGAAAATTTTCTAGGCTATGTAGAGGCACCCAAGACTATCTAGAGACACCCAAGGCTATCTAGAGGCACCCAAGGCTACCTAGAGGCACCCAAGGGTATCTAGAGGCACCGAAGGCTATCTAGATGCTTTCGAAGCTATCTAGAGGCTTTCAAAATCTATCAAGACATTTCCAAGGTGCTAAAGGTTGTCAAAAGAGATAATCAAAGCACAAGCGTGTATATTAACAGAAGATTTCTATATTTTACTAGTTTTTTTTTTATTTTGGAGCCTCTTTACATTCTAAAAATGTTCAAAGTTCCGAAAATATTCGAAAACTTTTTAAAGCTTTGGAGAATCTGTAGGAAATTTCCAGTTGAGAAGGAAGTTTTTATCTGATAACCAGTTTCCATCTTAGTAGATTTCTAAATTTATGAAGTTTTATCTTTTAATAATCTTTTTTTTTTAATACGATTTATTCGCGGTGTGTATTGTGATCTAAATAATTTAAGCAATAAATTGGCATACGTCAGTGGAAAATAAATCATCCACTTCGGTGAATATGTATCCATCTTTATGATTTAGTTTTGTCTGTTTTAACGTGTAGGTACTTGCCATACCCTGGAGGTGGCGAAAAATGGGGAGGAAATGGTGTCGGCGACGATTTGTACTCCTATGGCTTCGATGGCGCCTACCTCTGGACCGGTGGAAGAAGCAGTTTGGTCAACCCTAACATGGTGGAACCCTACATTAAAAAAAGTATCCTATTTGGTACTTACTTTTTGGCTTACTACTCATATCTTAATTTCAGGCGACGTCATTGGATGCGCGTTGGATTTAACCATCCCCATAATTACGTTTACTTTCAACGGTGTCCCAATTAGGGGCAGTTTCCGCGATTTTAACCTAGACGGGATGTTCTTCCCCGTTATTAGTTGTTCATCGAAGTTAAGTTGTCGCTTTTTACTCGGTGGTGACCACGGTAAACTAAAGTACGTCCCGCCGGAGGAATTCTCCCCTTTGGTGGAGAGCTTGCTACCGCAACAGATTTTGCTGCTGGAGCCGTGTTTTTATTTTGGGAACATGAACAAGAATGTGATAGCTGGGCCGCTTTATGTGGAAGATGATACTGCTTTTGTGCCCAACCCGGTTGATACGTCGATGGTCACTTTGGCGGGATACGTCGAGTCCATTAAGGACAAATTGGCCGAGAATATTCACGAGATGTGGGCAATGAATAAAATAGAGCAAGGATGGCAGTGGGGCGAATATAGGGACGATATGAGGCAGATACATCCTTGCTTGGTTCCTTTCGACAAACTCCCCACGGCGGAGAAGCGCTACGATTCCCAATTAGCCGTCCAGACTTTAAAGTGAGTAGCTTATTAATAATCACTTTCTTGACATATCTAGACCTCAAAACAGCACTGGAGAAAAGGGCGAATAGGCGATAGGTTCAAATTTTTTGGCTCCCTTGACATTCCGAAGACAAATTTAGGTTAATTTATTGGTTTTTGCTTTCGAAAATGTTCAAATTTTTAACAGGTATTTGAAGAGAGAAACATTCAGAAGGATAGAGGTCTTCTCCTCGATCTCAAGAGGTTTCTCGAGAAAAAAATTGGGAGAAAAGTTCTGTAATGAAGCAGTCGAACGTGCTACACTTGAGAATATTTACAACCAACAACCGTAGACTAATTTTGATTTTATCATCGGTACGGTCACTGTAAACGTTTCCAACCTATATCCATTAGTTACGTAAATACTCGAGAGATTTAAATCCCGTTGAGTGATTTGTAATTGACTGAGTTTTGTCTTCCTCGAAATATTTATATTTTAACAGAGATCTAGTGAAAGAAATAATTGTGTGGCTCACGTTTATCCAGTTAAGTCATCTAATTGAAGGAAAAATAATCAAATATAAAAAAGTCTTGGAAAAAATTAAATTGTAATATTTTCGCAACGTAGGACGATCATTGCTCTGGGGTACTACATCACGATGGACAAACCCCCATCGAGGATTAAGACGGTGCGGTTGCCGAACGAACCTTTCATGCAAGCCAATGGTTACAAGCCCGCGCCTTTAGATCTCAGCGCTATCACACTGACGCCAAAACTCGAAGAACTCGTCGATCAACTGGCGGAAAACACGCATAATCTTTGGGCTAAAGAACGAATCCAACAAGGTTGGACTTACGGATTAAACGAGGTAAGTTACCAAACCACCAGAATTCCCTCATTGCAGTTTTCTGTCCATTAGGATTCGGAGATGTTGAGGAGTCCACATTTGGTTCCATACGCCAAAGTGGACGAGGCTATTAAGAAAGCAAATCGCGATACCGCCTCGGAAACTGTGAGAACGCTTCTCGTTTATGGGTATAATTTAGATCCTCCGACTGGGGAGCAACAGGAGACTTTACTAGCGGAAGCTATACGTCTTAGGCAGTCTCTGTTTAGGACTTACAGAGCCGAGAAGAACTACGCTGTCAGCTCGGGTAAATGGTATTTTGAGTTTGAGATTATGACGGCGGGGCCTATGCGGGTCGGCTGGGCTAAAGCGGATTGCGCCCCTGGTACCATGCTGGGAGCGGACGAAAACACTTGGGCTTTTGATGGTTACAATGTAAGTATTTTGACTTTGTGTATTCTTTATCATTAGAGCCACCAAGATTTAATGAACTAGATGCGGAAGCACCACGCTGGCACATTCGAACCTTTTGGAGCTAGATATCAAGTGGGTGATGTTATTGGGTGCTTTTTAGATCTTTTTGACAGAATTATGAGTAAGTGGGGATTGTGAAACGAATTAATATTTGTGTCATCGTTCTGTCTCGAGTATTCTAGTCTCGCTACTGATTTGCGATAAACTTTTACTTTAGCGCCTTGAAGAAACACGTCGAATATCGACGGTCTCTTTGGGAGAAAAATCTGAAAATTTCGCTATAAATCCGAGGAAGAAAATTCGGGTTTTTTTTTGAAACATATTTGGTTAATTTGATACCATACCACTTTCGAAGTTTCACTTACAATCACGTTTAATAAGCTATTCTTGTTGTGTGTAAGTAACACTGAGCCTTGTTATTATTCGACAGGAGGAGAAAGTTTACAGCAATTCCGCTGAATCCTTTGGGAAACAGTGGCAAGTCGGGGACGTGGTTGGCGTGTTTCTAGATTTAATTGACCACACAATCAGTAAGAACCGCAAAAGATAGCGCTTTTCAAATTTACAGCTTCCGCAAAGATTTTCCCAGCTTCTGGCTTTCTGACTCTTTTATTTAGCAAAAAAATGGGACAGATTTTGATAACGATATGATGGCGTTAACACCGTTGTATGCTCTTACATTTTAACAGAAATGTAGCGAAAGTGGCATGTTTTTTCTTATTGTACCAGTAGATTGTTAGTTCTGACTTCCTGTTTGGATAGAGGAGTTTCCAATAGGCTATTGGAGGAAAGGAATTCCTCTATTGAAGCAGCTTTTTTTGTACTTTTCTATTTTTTGATTTGTTTTTGTGAAAAGTATTTTTTATATCCGTACTTATTTAATTTCTTTTTTTGATTTCCATAACGTCTTTGACAGTATTTGTATTAACATTTAATTTGCCGTCTATGTACGAAGGCAAGCCGAAAAGTAACGCATACGTGCTTGTGAAACATGAACAAAAACAGTAAGGTCAGGCAAAAAGTCCATTAAAATACAGTTCTTAAGCCTCAAAATATTTACTTTTCAATCTAGTCATGCTTAATGCTTGATACACAAATCTTGTCCCCTGAAACCAATTTTTTAATCCTTGGTTTCCAGGGACAAGATTTGCCTATCAATTTTTGAAGATAACCAAGGAACAGTCCGTTCCACAAAAACTATGTTTAACGTTAACAAGTGTAACAAGTTTTTTTATTTCATCACTGAAAAATTCTTCGGATTTTTCTCTAATCCGGGCCTTGGTACGCATCCTCCTAGGTGTAATCAAAGACGGAACCAGTTGGTGTAATGATTGAAGTATCTCTCGAGTAGAAAAACGAAATAGCATGGCGCAAAATTGAGGAAGGAGGGTGTGGAATCGGTTCAAACTTCAGATTTCACAGAGCCTCCGCAGTTGCGCGTGAGGTGTATGGAGGAGCGTTATCATGTTGCAGGATTGTAGCTCCAGACTGACTAATAACTCGACGTCGAAGATCTCCTAAGAAAAAAAAATTGTCCCTCGTTCCTGAAAAACGGTAACATAAATCCATCGATTTACAGTAAATGTATCAAGAGCATCCTCACCTTAAATATTCTTTAAAAGACGACGAATTTCTGAAGGAGTCACTTTTTCAGCAGTTCTATAACAGTTCGCGTTGACATAGCACTAGGACACGTCTTGATACTCCCCTTTTCAAAATACACTAGAATCTAGAGATCGTTGAATTCATCTAGTCACTAGATGAATTCAACGATCTCTAATTTGCGTTAAGGGGTAATGTCACTTCCACGTTCCACCTGCTGCTCTTCTGAAGGTCGTTTCATTCGCGCTCCACAAGCTACTGTGCGTTACTTTTCAGCTTAACCCCGTACTTCAATCAAGCTTCGAATTTTTATGAATGTGATAAATAGGTTTTTCTCTCAACGGCGAGCTGTTAATGGACGCTCTTGGTGGCGAGACGACATTCGCCGATGTCCAAGGGGATAATTTCGTGCCGGCTTTCACTTTAGGTGTCGGACAGAAAGCGAAACTCTGCTTCGGGCAAGATGTCACTCAGCTTAAATATTTCACCACTTGCGGTTTACAAGAAGGATACGAACCGTTTTGCGTGTAAGTTTTCACTGAAGGGACAACACGGGATGATTTCAATTTGTCTTTTTAGAAACATGAATCGTCAAGTTACTTATTGGTATACAAAAGATCAGCCGATTTTTGAGAATACAGACGACATGCCCGATACCAAGATTGACGTCACTAGGATTTTGGCTGGTTCCGATAGCCCGCCCTGCTTAAAAATCAGCCATAATACATTTGAGACGATGGAGAAGGCGAACTGGGAGTTTTTAAGACTTAGTTTACCCGTTATTTGCCACACAGAGTTCATAACGTAAGTTATATCGTTTGAGGATCATTCCCCATTTAAACGGTTTTTTAGGGAAGAAGAAAAGCAACACAGGTGGCAAGAAATCAAAATAAGACAAAACAGACTTCGTATTGAAGCTGAGCAACAATGTACGCCGGCTCATATTGAACAAATTATGAAAAGTGGATTTTCCATGAGTGATATTAAAGGTAAGTTGTAGTTCTCGCTGGATTTGTTAACTTTTTCTCCTTGTTTATTAGGGTTGCATCGCACCTTTGGCGAAGACGCTGTCGAGTCGGATGAAGTAATGAAGACCTTTAATAAATCGACGAAGCAGCTGCCAGCTCGGCCCCCACGAAAGGGTTCTTTATCTCGAAATGGTTTCGAAGAAAGTAAGTTTCATTAATCTTGAAGTTAAAGGGCAAAGACACACGAAACGGTGTTCCCCGAGTAGGCAAAAAATTGTAAAGGACACGCGAATCGTCCCCTAAGCAATCGGCGCGCGAGATGCTGTGAACGTGTAGTTGGATGGATCCTAACTGGCATCGACGGGACATCAAAATTCGGTATTTAAGGTCATTGATCACCCGACGCGAGTTCGGTTGTCCTCCATTTGTAGCTTCTTTCTTGAAAGGACTAATTCGGTGAATGAGCCCCCAAAGGGGGTAAAGTATCACATGGAGTAGTGTATTGTCTTTAGGTGGATCACTCGGTGTGAGTGGATCAATTGCTTTGGGCAGATCAGTCGCTTCGGGTGAATCTTCGCTTCGGGTGGATCTTTCGCTTCGGGTGATCGTTCGCTTCGGATGGATCGTTCGCTTCGAGTGGATCACTTGCTTAGGGTGGATCACTCGCTTCGGGTGGATCACTCGCTTCGGGTGGATCACTCGTTTCGGATGGATCACTCGTTTCGGATGGATCACTCGATTCCAGTGGATCACTAGCTTTGGGTGAATCACTCTCACACAGTGGAATAGGATGAAGTCCGCTCGCACACGTCCAGAATCCTGGTTAGGTTTCTGAATCATGAATTCAAATTCGGGCCTTACGTGCTTTTCCATCCACCGTCAGAAATCCGTGCGTGTGCCGTTAGCGCCTAAATTATGAATATGATTCCGAAACCTAATCTGAATTCCGTGCATGTGCGGATGGTCTAAGGAGTCGTTGTGTGGAAATGGCTCGCGTTCGGTTGCTAGGGACCCGTTAGGTGTAGTTGTGGGCGTGGTCTCGCCATTATCATAGAATTCTAGACACAGACTCCTTTTCGTCATAGAAGGCTCGCTCGATATTTTATTAAATTTCACCTGAAAAGAAAAAGACAACCTCATTTTACAGTTTATAATTTAATGAATGTAACAAGCAATTAAATTTAATGAGCCCAAATAAAAAAAATGAATTTATCTAACCGAACAATACATAAGTTACCCAAATTTGAATCATTACATCTACTTCTATCCACATAAATTTACAAAAATATTATGTTAGTGGAATCTTACAATAAAACTTTGTCATAATCTAGCCTAAAATCTTTATTTCTTAATTTATTTTGAGCTCGTAGTAACTTCATTTGATAACGCCAGGTAAGTTTATAACTATTTATATTTTAGGCCCCAATATTGGTAAAAAACATGGTCGTGGTATGCATGTGTCAAGCAGTGAATTGAATCTGAATCGATATAATGATATTTCGCCCATCATTCAAGAAAAAATGGACGATAAGAAGAAAAGGGGCAGGTCGCCTTTCAGGTAATTACGTTTATACAGAGGTTTCTAAATTTCTGCCCTTTTTTTCTCTAATCTATATTTTTGGTGGAACGGACTGGTTTTTGGTTTTTTTTTTTTCAAAAATTGAAATACAGACTCTGAAGATGACAGCTTGGCTGTCGAAAGGCGTTAGAGCAACCTTTGTTGTGTTTTTTAATCTTGGTTTCAGAGGACAAGTTCTGTATTTCAATTTTTGTAATCTATTCTAATTTTTTTTCATAAAACCCACTCGCAATTACTAGTGACGTTTGTAACTTTAGTTACATCACACATCTTGTAAGGAAGAAGTGAATTTCTAAAAATAATTCGAAATTTGTAGAAGAGTTAAAATTTTTATCCAAAGGAGGAAATTTCGACGTTTTTCTCTGGATTTCGGTAAAGTTAAAATTCCTGGAAAATGTAGAAATTTCCATTAAAAGGTAACTTTCAATATTTGGAAAAATGTCGAGTTTTTAAAAAGGTTGAATTTTTTCAAAATTTTCATTTCATTTCAAAATTGGGACGTTTTAGAAAATTTCGACCTTTTTGAGATTTTCGATATTTTTTGATAATTTTGATTCGTCAAAATTTAAATTTTGTTTTGAAAACATCAACTTTCTTAGTAATTTGGACATTTTTCCAAAATTTGAAGTTTTGATAATTTTGATTTCAAAATTACGATTAAAGCTTCAATAATATTTGAAAATTTCGACTTTTTTGGAGATTTTTTTGTTTCGACATTTTTCAAATTCGTTGCATGTTCCCGGTTTTGTTAATTCTCAACTTTTTAAAAATTTGTTTATTTTTCAAAATTTTCACTTTTTCGGAAGTTTGGAATTTTTTGAAAATTTCGCCCTTAAAAATTTTCGAATTTTTTAAACAAAATTTAATCATTTCTCTAAATGCCTGAAGTTTTTTTTTTAATTTTTACTATTTTAAAATTTTGCCATTTTAGGATTTAGTAATAAACCTTCAAAAATTTCGACTTTTTTTTAAATTTCGATTTTTGTAAAATCTTGATATTTTTTCAATATTTCGCTTTTTTAGAAATTTGCGACTATTTTCTAATAGTTCATTTTTTTTTCATTTCGAATTATTTTTAAAATTCGCCTTTTGAAAAATTTTGATTTTTTTTTTTGAAAATTGTATCTTATAAATATATATAAAATATAAAATTATATCTTATAACTTTTTTTAAAAATTTTGAACTTTTGAAAATTTCGCTAATTTTTGATAATTTAGGCTTCTTAAAATTTAGACTTTTTTAAAAATTTGGACATCTTTTAAAAATTTTGTTGTTATTATTATTTAAATTTTTCTCTGGAAATTTCGATCTTAAACCCACCTTTTTAGTGTAAACTAACATTAACAACTAAGTAAACTAATTACAATGATTAAAACTTTTGGATAAAGAATAAATTCTAAGAAAATGTAAATTTTGAGTCAAAGGTAGGAAATTAAAAAAAAACAGTCCAACATTTTTTAGTATGGTGACGAAGGCTTCCAGGGCCAGAGTCAGTACAGGATATATTTCTTCCGGGATTGGACCGTGTCAAAGAACTACTAAAAGTGTTCGATATTTCGCCCACCACCGTAGGGGGCTTCATCAGGAACAAAGAAAAGAAACAATAAACGAAAAGAGGAATATAAGGAAATATGCGAAACGTCGAACACTTTTAGTAGTTCTTTGACACGGTCCAATCCCGGAATCCTGTACTAAATTTTTAGTATGAATTACCTTTTTCTAGAAAAAATTTCTCCAACCAAACAATGCATCTATTACAGATTTTTCTCGAAGAAAAGGGACGCCTCCAGTGGCGATCGCACCAAGGGGGGTAAAAAGGCGAAAACACCGGAACCCGGCAGTCGCATCGGTTCTGAATTAACACCTCAGGCGCGTTCAGTGGGTCTCTCCAATACAATGCTCGATAGGAGGGCGACGGTCAAACCTACTTCACAAGTAATCTACTCGACACGGAATCGTGTACATTCAAGACAAAAACGTATTTTTTTCAGACTGAAACGCTTCAACCGCCGTCGGTACCCGACCGCCAACAAAAACAACTTTCTGTACCCCAAACTTCGGACGTTGAATCCGTCGGTGATGAGATTTACGATGCGGAGTGTCTCAAATTAATGAACGAATATTTCTATGGTTAGAAAGTAGGGTTAATGGTGGATTTGAAATTTTAAGGAAATTTGATTTGCAGGCGTTAGGATATTTCCCGGTCAGGATCCAACCCATACTTACGTTGGCTGGGTGACCACGCAATATCACTTGCACAGCAAGGATTTCAATCAGAATCAAGTCTTGAAAAGTTCGGTGATAATCACAGATGAGTACGACAGAATCGTGGACGGGTGAGTGAATGTTTTCGTGTAAAATAGAGAAATTTAAATCACATACCTTTTATTTTGAATTTAATTTTTATTAGAAAGATTTTTCTTGCGTTGGAAATGTTTTTAAATCAAATTTTGCTTCGATTAAATTGAATTGACAGGTTAATAACGCGCGACACTGATCCTCTTCCCTTTCTATGCATAAAGTCATAGAGAAAATTCTATGCTCTTGAGTATGACAGGAGCACAGTTGCTGTTTCAACTAATAGATGGCGAGAGCAAAGCAAGCAGCAGGACTGTATTAAAGAATTGTTAAATTCTTGAGTCCTACCGACTGATACGTACGGATAGTTTTTTAATGAACTAATCAGTAAATTTCGTGCAGAATTTTTTAATATTCATATCCCTTAATAGTATCTATTTAAATATTTTGGAATTTTTGATTGCCAATATATTTTATTTATTTATTTGAAATTAAAATATATTTTATGAGTTATGAACATTCATAACTATTAAACTGTATTAACAATAAATACAACGAGATATATTAAAAATGCTACGATGTTTCTATAAATAATAGTTATGAATATTGAAGAATTCCACGTAGTTAGGGTTAAAATGTAAATTAGGAGTTATGAACTATCAATTTCTCTTTTCCCATTGAGTCAATCTTTAATTGCCCTACATTGCATTAATTTAACAACGCTAAACGTACCCTTGGACATTGTAGCGTCCAACGCCAATCATGCTACATGGTAAGAGCTGACGAACTGTATAACCAAGTGACGCAGGATTCTTCCGGTAAAGGAGCATCACAGGGGATGTTCATCGGTTGCTTTTTGGATGCAGCCACCGGTTATATCACTTTTACCTGCGAGGGAAAGCCGACGTCACACAAATTCAGAGTAAGATCTCTATTTGTGTCATTTTTAACCCTCATGGTTCCAATTTTAGATGGAGCCCGAGACGAAGCTATTTCCCGCCATATTCGTCGAGGCGACGAGTAAAGAAGTCCTACAGGTCGAGCTAGGAAGGACTTCGACGTCTCTACCACTTTCGGCGGCGGTCTTACAAAATAGCTCAAAGCATGTTATTCCGCA
Source organism: Dastarcus helophoroides (assembly GCA_028583605.1). Lineage (NCBI taxonomy): Eukaryota > Metazoa > Arthropoda > Insecta > Coleoptera > Bothrideridae > Dastarcus > Dastarcus helophoroides. The sequence goes on from CM053331.1 coordinate 4,085,732, forward strand.
GTTCCCCCCGAGGTTAAAAGTCCAGTGTTTGAAACCCCATCAATGGGCGAGGGTAAAACAACTTTTCAAAATGTTTATAAAGTGCAATTTTAAGCGCGAAAGTTCCAGGTACCAAATCAAAGTTTACAAGTTCACGCCCTCAAGCTGTCTGATATCAGAGGGTGGTCGATGCTTTGCGAGGATCCCATCTCCATGTTGGCGCTCCATATTCCCGAGGAAGATCGCTGTATTGATATCTTGGAGTTGATTGAGATGGATAAACTTTTGAGTTTTCATGCTCATACGTTGACGCTGTACGCGGCGTTATGCTACCAAAGTAATTACCGCGCTGCGCACGTTTTGTGCAAGCATGTCGATCAGAAGCAACTTCTGTACGCTATCAAGGCTGAGTATATGAGCGGACCACTAAGGCAGGGATTCTACGATCTGTTGATCGCTGTGCATTTGGAGTCAACCGCTACAACGATGTAAGCAACTTATTATTATTTCTTGCTAGATTACTCTTGTCTATTTTTCATCGCCAGATCTTCAATTTCTTATCAAAGGAACTGTCTTCAGTTTCCTGTCAAAGGAATTGAATATCTTCAGTTTCCTATCAAAGGAACTAGAGATCTTCAGTTTCCTATCAAAGGAACTGAAGATCTTCAGTTTCCTATTAAAGGAATTGAAGATCTGGCGTTTTGACAGCACAGTCTCGACAGGACTTGCTCTAGGTCACAATTTGTGTTACGCTTCTTTGCAATTCGTCAACTAGTATAATGATTTTCAGGGAAGTTTGCAAGAATGAATATGTTATACCCTTGGGGCAAGACCTGAAGGATCTTTACGTGGATCCAGAGATGGGGAATAGTCTCAGAAAGCTGAAGATGGAATCGGTGCAGCCCCAGATGAAGATGACTGAAATAACGTAAGCAATTATGTGGTTAATTTAAATTCGTCATAAACATGAGCCTTCACTAAAACCAAACTTTTGATCAACTCTTTGCACCAAAATGGATTTTACAAATAATCAGAATAATCTTTAATATACAAAAAACTGAAACAAAATGTTTAGTATTTACATCGCCAAGAATTGCTGCTTCTAAAAATTGTGATCATTCGCATCTAGCTTCCTAAATATTGGCATAATTTAAATGTCCAGTCGTTTCTTCTTCGTGGGTTTTGTTACTGCCTCAAATATCCTGGAGAAATTAAACTCGACTCATCATCATTTATTGTTTTGTTTCCCTTTAGCGACGAAATAGCAAACGTGCAAAACCTGTACGCCCCATTTTTCCCACTGGACGTCGTCAGGGACTACGTCATGACGGCCCTAGCTGAAGCAGTCGAAATTAATCAAGTACACAACCGCGATCCCGTGGGGGGCTCCAATGAGAATCTTTTCCTGTAAGTTAACTTTCCAAAAGCGTCGCTTCTCTAGCATAAGATTTCAGGCCTTTGCTGAAGCTCGTCGATCGACTTCTCCTAGTTGGAATGTTATCAGATGAAGACGTCGACCGATTACTTATTATGATCGATCCCGAAACCTGGGATCCTGTCTTTGAAAAAGAAGGCAAAGACGAACATCGTAAAGGTCTGTTGTCGATGAAGATGGCAGAAGGGGCCAAATTGCAGATGTGTTATCTGTTGCATCATTTGGGGGATATCCAGTTGAGACACCGAGTGGAGTCTATCATAGCTTTCAGTCATGATTTCGTCGGGGATTTGCAAAGTGACCAGTTGCGGCGGTACATCGAAATTAAACAGTCTGATCTGCCGTCGGCCGTCGCTGCCAAGAAAACTAAAGAGTTCCGTTGCCCACCTAAGGAGCAGATGAATGCCATTCTATGTAAGAATTGTTTCAGTCAATTTAGATGATGCATAGTTTCACTATCTATAGAAAAGAGAAAAGAGAAAAATTGGAATTTTCTATTGCTGATGCTTTTTATCCCTAGAATTATTTTGTTAAGAATTGTGTACAAACCTACTCTTTTCTCAATGAACGAGTGTTTGACACGCGTGGTTTTTTTCTATAATTCTACATTTCGGATCTTCCAAGTTTCTGATGCGACATAATCTCTTCAAGTAATACGTTTTTGAAAGCTTCTCTGAAACATTTTAAGGTAATGTTCAATTTCCAGAAATTGCCAAGCTTGGTCAAGCAATTAAATTCCTGGATCTTATATCTTTTGGGAATTTTAACTCTTCTTAAGATCCAGAATCTAGTACTCCAGAAGAAAATTCTTCAGTATTCAGAAGTCTGTTGCTACTTATATTCCTAAATTTTCAAAATATTCTGGGTCTTCTGAGGATTCAAATCTTCTGAAGATCGTGGAACTGTTAAACCATTCGAAGATTTGGTTGTATCGGATTTCGCATTTTCCGAAGCTCTTGGAGGTTTTCAGAATTGAAAACCTCTGAAGAGCTTAGAGTTTCTTGAAGCTTAAAATTTGCTGAACATCGTTTCTGAAGTCTATAAAGCCATAAATCTTCTGGAGACTTTAGACCTACTGAAGATTTTAAATCTTCTGAAGAGTTTCCATCTTCTGGTTTTAAATCTACCGAAGATCGCAGAATTTTTCAGAATGTTAAATCATCAGAAGATCTTAAAGCTGGATGAAATTTCGTATCTTGTGGAGCTTTCCGTAATCTGGAAACCTCCGACGAACTTACGAGTTTCTTATAGCTTAAAATTTGCAGAACATCGTTTCTGAAGACTATGGTTTCTTGGAGCCATAAATCTTTTGGAGACTTTAGACCTTTCTGAAGACTTTATATCTTCTGAAGAGTTTCCATCTTCTGGTTTTAAATTTATTGAAGATCGCAGAACTTTTCAAAGGTCTTAAAGCTTAAAGCTATATGGTATTTGTATTTTGTGAAACTCTTGCAGCTTTTCAGAATCTAGACACCTCAGAAGAATTGTCTGAATATCGTTTCTTTGAACTATTGCTTTTGATATTGCTTAGAGTCCTAAATCTTCTGAAGACTTTAGATGGACGGAATATTCTGAAGAGATAAAAGTTTCTTATAACTTTAAAATTTGCTGATTACCATTTCTGAGGACTATTGTTTCTTACAGTTCTAAATCTTCTGTAGACTTTAGATCCTTTGAAGGCTTTAGATCTTCTGAAATCTTTAAATCTTTTAAAAACTTTGTACTTTTGTAAGTAAATTTGATGAAATAAAGTTGCACTAGCTGAAATGTCATTTAAATTTATGTTCAATTCCCAAACTAATAATTATAAAAGCGGAACAGAAGTTTCTAGCTTATAAAACGTTGCAATAAACACTCAACCAAAACAATTCTTCTAGCTTTCAAAAATTTGGAAGAAGAAGAAAGAGAGAATTGCCCCCTCGGTGAGGAATTAAGTGAAAAACTGAAGACGTTCCACGACAGGTTAATGACCAATGTCTCATTACAAGCCCTGCAAGCGCCACCAGAAGAAGAAGTATGCGCTCATAGCGTTTTGTATATTTTTCCACCACCTCATATTTTTCAGAATCCAGACGATGTTACAAAACCGGCTCCATTTAAGAAGCTTTACAATTTTATTAATGCAGTCAAAGAGCTGGAAGAAGAACCCAAACCGGAACCCGAACCCGAGAAGAAAACCCCGGAGGAAGTCTTCCGTAAAGTCCTCATCAAGACCATAGTACAATGGGCGGAAGAAGCCCAAATTGAAACACCAAAACTCGTACAACAGATGTTTGGGTATGCAATGCGTCACATGACGAGGATAAATCTAAAGTGTCATCTATTGCAGTCTGCTGGTTAGACAATACGATTCAATGGGGGAACTGATCCGGGCTCTCCAAAAAACGTACATCATCAATTCAAAGACGAAGAACGACGTAGCGGAAATGTGGGTTGGTCTGAGCAAAATCCGAGCTCTGTTGCCGGTGCAGATGTCCCAGGAAGAGGAAGAATTGATGCGGCAGCGCTTGTGGAAGTTGGTCAACAACCACACGTTCTTCCAACATCCTGACTTGATCCGTGTTCTGCGTATCCACGAGAATGTGATGGCCGTCATGATTAATACGTTGGGTAGACGATCGCAAGCGCAATCTGATGCAAGTGCGCAAGCGCAAGCGACAGAGGGGGAGACCACGACGAAAGAGAAGGATACATCCCATGAGATGGTCGTGGCGTGCTGTCGCTTCCTCTGCTACTTCTGCAGGACGGGGCGCCAGAATCAAAAGGCGATGTTTGAACACTTTGACTTCCTACTGGATAACAGCAACATTCTCCTGTCAAGACCAAGTTTAAGGGGTTCAACTCCTCTGGATGTGGCTTACTCGTCTCTTATGGAAAACACAGAGTTGGCGCTAGCTCTGAGGGAGCACTATTTGGAGAAGATCGCGGTGTATTTATCACGTTGCGGGTTGCAGTCCAATTCCGAATTGGTCGAGAAAGGGTATCCGGATTTGGGTTGGGATCCTGTCGAGGGTGAGAGGTACTTGGACTTCCTCAGGTTCTGCGTTTGGGTATGTTTCTTTCGGGTTGCTCGAGCAAATTTAATTAATGAAATCTTAGGTTAATGGGGAGAGTGTTGAAGAGAATGCCAACTTGGTCATTAGGTTGTTGATTCGTAGACCGGAGTGTTTGGGCCCCGCGCTCAGGGGCGAAGGCGAGGGCTTGCTTCAAGCGATAGTGGAAGCTAATAAGGTCAGTCTATTTGAAGATAAACCGTTTTTTTCCAACCACAATTGCAACTTGCAACTTTTTTTCTAGAAGCTTTGATCTAACAATAACATTTTTTGGTAAACTTGATGATTTGGGGTCGAATTTTTTCAGTAAAAATTTAACTGTGAAGTCGAAGTTAAAAAAATAACTCGAACACAACCTTTAATGTTGAGTTTTTAGCTTTAATCACAAAATGTTGTATTCATATTTTCAGTCAGAAGTTTGAAACATTGAACTCTTTTTAATTTGAAGTAATTAAATTGGACATTCATTTGATTTTGATTTCAATTTCGAAAAGTTAACTTTCTTTATAAAATTTGAGTTACTGTCTCTAGTAGTGGAAATCTTCTTTATAAAATTTTTAGCAGCCTACAGTTAAAATTTATTTTCTATTAAACTACAAGATTAATCAATGAACAAGGTTAATGTAATGAATTAAGGAGGAATGATGATTTACATTCCAGATGTCAGAAAAAATTTCCGATAGGAGAAAACTCATGGACGAAGCAGAAGGTCAAGCCAATTTGCCCCAATTCAGCCACCCTTTGCCGGCTGGCGAAGAAGATGAAGACTACATAGATACGGGGGCGGCCATTTTGAACTTCTACTGCACCTTGGTGGACTTACTCGGAAGATGCGCCCCAGATGCTTCTGTCATAGCTTTGGTATTACACTTAATTCTATTTAATGCAATTTTTTTATCTTCTCGATCTTGCAACAGGGTAAAAATGAGTCGTTGAGAGCTAGAGCGATTTTGAGATCTTTGGTGCCTTTGGAGGATCTGCAAGGCGTTCTGAGTCTGCGTTTTACGCTTCAGAATCCCGCCGCTGGTGAGGAGCGACCCAAGTCTGATATGCCATCTGGATTGATACCAGCACATAAACAGTCGGTGGTTTTGTTTCTGGAGCGTGTTTACGGCATTGAGACGCAAGAACTCTTCTACAGACTACTGGAGGAAGCATTTTTACCCGATCTGCGTTGTGCCACTATGTTAGATAGGGTGAGTTGTACTGATTTTATGTTGCGTAGCAAATAAGACAAGACCATGAAGAATTAGATAATTTTATCGATCTTTACCAGAATGATGGAAGTGAGTCAGATATGGCCCTCAGTATGAATCGCTACATTGGTAACTCGATCCTTCCGCTCCTGATACAACACAGCAAGTTCTACAGCGAGGCCGAAAATTACGCTTCGTTGTTGGACGCGACATTGCACACCGTCTACAGATTGTCCAAAAATCGCATGCTTACCAAAGGGCAAAGGGAAGCCGTCTCCGACTTTTTGGTGGCACTCACTAGTCAACTACAGCCGTCGATGCTGCTCAAACTGTTACGCAAATTGACGGTCGACGTTTCCAATTTATCCGAATACACGACGGTGGCGCTCCGACTTCTAACGTTGCACTACGAGCGTTGCGCCAAGTATTACGGTTCTAGTTCTGGTCAAGGGTTATATGGAGCTGCCAGTGATGAAGAGAAGCGACTGACGATGATGCTCTTCTCTAATATATTCGATTCTCTAAGCAAGATGGAATACGAACCGGAATTGTTTGGTAAAGCTCTTCCGTGTTTGACGGCGATTGGTTGTGCTTTACCGCCGGATTATTCCCTATCAAAGAACTACGATGACGATTGGTATGCAAATAAATCGGCCAAAGTTGGTCCTGATGGGCCCTACAATCCTCAACCTATTAACACGTCGTCTGTGCAGCTTAATAATGATCTCAATAACATTGTGCAGCAGTTTTCGGAGCATTATCACGATGCTTGGGCATCTAGGAAGTTGGAAAATGGTTGGCAGTATGGGGAAACTTGGTCTTATGAGCAGAAAACGCACCCAAGGCTAAAGCCTTACTCCATGTTAAATGACTATGTAAGTATTTTATAACTTTTACTTTTAAACCCTTTGTTTTACTTAATTAATGAAAATATTAGAAAAAACCATCCATCAGACTAATGTTTGATGCATGGTTTTACTCTTTCCTTTTTTCTTTTTCATTCCCATCCCTTTCGTTCTTCTCTTTTTCTTCTCATTCCTTCTTATTTCACCTTCTGTTCTTTTCTCCTCTCTTCTTTCCCCCTTTCTTCTTTTCTCTTCCCTACTCTTTCATTCTCTTATCTTCTCTTCTCTTTTTTCCCCTTTCTTTCCTTCTCTTTCATACTCTTCCCTTCTCTTATCTTCTCTTCTCCTCTCCTTTCCTCTCTTCTCCTCTCCTCTCCTCTTCTCTCTTTTCTTTTCTTCTCATCTCTTCTCTTCTCTTGCCTTCTGTTCTCTTCCCTTATTATCTCTTCTCTTCTCTTCTCTTCTCTTCTCTTCTCTTCTCTTCTCTTCTCTTCTCTTCTCTTCTCTTCTCTTCTCTTCTCTTCTCTTCTCTTCTCTTCTCTTCTCTTCTCTTCTCTTCTCTTCTCTTCTCTTCTCTTCTCTTCTCTTCTCTTCTCTTCTCTTCTCTTCTCTTCTCTTCTCTTCTCTTCTCTTCTCTTCTCTTCTCTTCTCTTCTCTTCTCTTCTCTTCTCTTCTATTCTCTTTTCGTTCCTTCTTTTCACTTCCCTTCCCTTCTTTGGCCTTCTTTTCTCTTTTCTACTCTTCTCTTCCCTTCCCTTCCCTTCCCTTCCCTTCCCTTCCCTTCCCTTCCCTTCCCTTCCCTTCTTTGTCCTTCTCTTCTCTTCTAGTTCCTTCCCTTCTTTGCCCCTCTCTTTTCTTCTTTTCTCTTCTCTTCTTCCTTCCCTTCTCTTTCCTTATACTTCCTTCTCTTCCCTTCTCTTCTTCCTCCCCTTCCCTTTTCTTTCCTTATCATCCCTTCTCTTTCCTTTCCTCCTCTTATCTTTTCATCTCTTCCCTTCCTTTCCCTGCTCTTCCCTTCTCCTCCTTTCTTTTCCTTTCTCATTTCTTCCCTTTCCTTCTCTGCTCTTATTTTCTCTTCTCTTCCCATCCGTTCTCTTCTCATTGCATCCCTTTCCTTCCTTTCTATTCCTTTTTTCCCTTCTCTTTTATTCCCTACTCTTCTTTTCTCTTCTCTTCCCTACTCTTTTTTTCTCTTCCCTACTCTACCCCTTTTCTTCTTTTCTCTTCCTTTCTCTTCTTTTCTCTTCCCCTCTTCCCTTTTCTTTCCTTCTATTCCCTTCTCTTCGTCTTTTCTTCTCTCTTCTCCCTTCTTCTCTTCTCTTGTCGTCTCTTCACTTCTCTTTTCTCTTCTTTCCTCTTCTCTTATCTTGTTTTCTCTACCATCATTTCTCGCCCTTTTGCTCAACATTTTGAGAAAAAATTGAATTTTCAAGAAATAACCTGGACATTCTTCTACGATGTTATTTTAATTGCATTCATTTTGTGGATTTTTGGTCACTAGTTACTTTTTTTCAATAAATTTAACGCAATCGATATTTGAAGCAATTTTAAGAAGATTGACATTCCTTAAAAGGTAACTGAGTTTATGAAAAAAAGTTGGTGATCGAAAAGCCACAAAATTATCGACAAGAACTTAGATTTATAACAAAAATATCTTTAAATGTACGTTTTACGTTTTCATAGATAATGCAAAGTAACACACCCACAACAAATCAAACAAAATGTCCCGGTGGTTTACGAATTGTATCTACCATCACAATGAATTTTGGCAAATTCTAATATGTACGACCATTCACCTACAATACAATATGACAATCTCCATTTTAATTTGACTTGATCCATTAGCAATACCGCAGTCACCGAATTTTGAAACTAATTACCCTAACGAGAGCTAGTATTTATTTTTTGCTGATCTGCGAATCTACATTTAAAAAATTCCATATTACAATAATTTTACCTTTTAGGAACGAGAACGCTACAAGGAACCGGTACGCGAGTCCCTCAAAGCCCTACTAGCCATCGGCTGGTCAGTGGAGCATTCCGAAGTCGATCTACCATCGAACCGGAACAGTTCAGTTCGTCGATCCTCTCATGATGGTTCGACGCCATTCAATTACAATCCTCATCCGGTTGATATGACAAATTTGACTCTTTCGAGGGAAATGCAGAATATGGCGGAGAGACTGGCCGAGAACGCCCATGACATTTGGGCGAAGAAAAAGAAGGAGGAACTCAACACTTGCGGCGGCGGCATCCACCCTCAGCTTGTGCCGTACGATTTGCTGACCGACAAAGAGAAGAAGAAAGACAGGGAGAGATCGCAGGAGTTTCTGAAGTATCTTCAGTATCAAGGATATAAATTGCATAAGTAAGTGGTATAGTTTAGGTATTCTCTGCATCGTTAGAAGTTGGGATAGTTCCATTCTTACTAATTGCCAGTTACTTCCTTTAAAAATCCAGAGTTTCATTACCTCTTTTGTTAAGGATGGGTAATTTCTTCAAGGTTGCCCCTAACAGCGATTGCGTTAAATCTTAATTTGGCAATCGCTCTTTGTGGTTCCAACACTCGCCGAAAAAAAAAGTATTTATACTTTGCGAATATTCATCATCCTGTGATGAAAAATCAATCATAATTTACTGTGAGACAGTTAATTGAACCGCGACTCCTGAAATCCAAGATTTTCCATCGTATATTCTCTGTGTTATCATTTTTTGGAAGCTTTTCGTCATCTGTCATCTGAAATTCCAGTGGAAACGTCTTTTCTTAATATGAAAAGTATTTGCTATTACCGGACCTGGTTTTGCTTTTGAGCATCATCGGCGACCAGCAATTTTTTTAACCTTTGTTAGAAATGTCAATTAGTATGAAAAGGACAAATACGGATCTTGGAGTTTTGAAAGAAGACACATTTGGACGCTTCAACTGGAAAACTAATGTTGATGTTTTGTTTTGCTCAGGCCAAATAGAGGGGGACAAACCGAGACCGAACAAACCGTGGCTGGTCCTTCAGTTGAGCTGCGTTTCGCCTACAGCCTCCTAGAAAAGTTGATTCAGTATCTCGACCGAGCTTCCATCAACATGAAACTCTTGAAACCATCGGCTACATTCAGCAGGCGTTCATCCTACAAAACGTCCTCCAGAGACATCAAATTCTTTTCCAAAGTCGTTCTTCCTCTGATGGAGAAATACTTCTCCACTCATAGAAACTACTTCATAGCGGTGGCCACCGCCACTAATAACGTTGGCGCTGCCAGTTTGAAAGAAAAGGAGATGGTGGCCTCCCTATTTTGCAAGTTAGCGAGTTTGCTGAGGTCCAAATTGGCTGCCTTCGGGGCTGACGTCAGGATAACAGTTCGATGTCTACAAGTGCTGGTCAAGGGAATAGATGCGAAGTCTTTGGTGAAGAATTGCCCGGAGTTTATTCGGACGTCGATGCTCACTTTTTTTAATAATACGGCGGAGGATTTGGGGTATACTATAATCAACTTACAAGAGGTAGGTTATTAATGTTGTCTTTGTCTAGCGTAATAGGTGGCACAAAATCAAGTAGCTAATTAATTTTTTTTGTAAAAGTAAAGATAATTAAAAAATATGGTAAGTGAATCAATCTTGAAAAAAAAATTGAAAATGGTGTCAATTTACTATAATGTTGACCTTTTCTTAAATCATTTCATTGCTTTTGCTAACGTTTCAGGTGGTATACTGTACTTTCTCTTTTTTTCTTTTATCTTTTGTTTACTTTTTTTTGTTCTCTTCCTTTCTATTGCCTTTTCTTCTTTTTTTCGCATCTTATTTCTTCTCTTTGCTCTTCTCTTTTCTTCTCTTCTATTATTTTCTCTTCTTCCCTCTATTCTTGTTTTTTCTTTTTTTCCTTTCCTTTTCTTCCCTTCTCTTTCTCTCTCTCTTCCCTTGTCTTCTTTTTTTGTGTCTTCTCATCTCTTCTCAACTCTTCCCTCCTCTTCCTTTCTATTCTCTTCCCTTCCCTTCTTATTTTATATTTTCCTTTCCCCTTCTCGTCTCTTCCCTTCTCTTTCCTCCTCTTCCTTTCTCTTCCGTTCTCTTTTCTTTTGTCTTCTCTTCTTTTCTTGTCTCTTCCCTTCTCTTTCTCTTCCCTTTCCTTCTCTTCCTTCTCTTCTCTCCAATTCTCTTCTCTTCTCTTCTCTTCTCTTCTCTTCTCTTCTCTTCTCTTCTCTTCTCTTCTCTTCTCTTCTCTTCTCTTCTCTTCTCTTCTCTTCTCTTCTCTTCTCTTCTCTTCTCTTCTCTTCTCTTCTCTTCTCTTCTCTTCTCTTCTCTTCTCTTCTCTTCTCTTCTCTTCTCTTCTCTTCTCTTCTCTTCTCTTCTCTTCTCTTCTCTTCTCTTCTCTTCTCTTCTCTTCTCTTCTCTTCTCTTCTCTTCTCTTCTCTTCTCTTCTCTTCTCTTCTCTTCTCTTCTCTTCTCTTCTCTTCTCTTCTCTTCTCTTCTCTTCTCTTCTCTTCTCTTCTCTTCTCTTCTCTTCTCTTCTCTTCTCTTCTCTTCTCTTCTCTTCTCTTCTCTTCTCTTCTCTTCTCTTCTCTTCTCTTCTCTTCTCTTCTCTTCTCTTCTCTTCTCTTCTCTTCTCTTCTCTTCTCTTCTCTTCTCTTCTCTTCTCTTCTCTTCTCTTCTCTTCTCTTCTCTTCTCTTCTCTTCTCTTCTCTTCTCTTCTCTTCTCTTCTCTTCTCTTCATCTTCTCTTCTGGTCAAATGGCTAAATGAAATAATCATTCGTTGCTAAAACTGCGCTGATTTCCGTGGTTCTGATTTTGATCTATAAATTTGAATTTACCAGTTGCATATCTAGTGTTCTTCTTATCTAATCCAGTAAGTATTTTACAACTGGCATCTGAATTGTGTTAGCTGGAAGCAGAAGTTTAGTGACTCTCACAGAGGACTTGATTTTGCGCCACATTGGTGATATCAAGTTTACAAAAAGTGATTTGGATTTTAGGGAAAGTACAGCCATCTCAGGGGTACACATTTGAAAACGTCAACTTCTCTGTTTTACATCAATATAGTGGTTCTTCCTGTTTTAACTGCAATGTTTGATCATCTGGCGAACTGCGAATATGGCTCAGACCTTTTATGTAAGTTGTACCAAATTAAGAATCAATTTGAACTGCTTTAACTGCTTGGATTAATCCCAATTTACGTCTATGCATTAATTTTGTGTGTTACCCTACACTACTTTACGCTACCAGGAATTAAATCATGGTTATATAATGGAATAAGCTTCCATGAAGTTTGAAACTAGAAATGGAATAAAAGTCCGTGGATTTTTAAACTAGAAAATTCCATGGAATTGTATTCCATTACACATATTCCTAGTTTTAATTTTATTCCATTACACATATTCCTAGTTTTCAGAATAAAATTTCTTCGTTACTTTGCCTTTCTCATTACAATGATCTTTCTTTAGTGGATGAAATCCAAGTGGCATCCTATAAAATCCTTCAGTCGTTGTACACCCTTGGTACTGATCCTACTTTGACGCATGAGAGGAAATATTTGAAGTCTGAATTTGAGAGGAATAGGCCGGCGTTAGGTGAGTTGAAATATTTCCTTATGGCTGTTGATTTAACGAAATGTTTGACGTAGGTTCCTGTTTGGGAGCTTTTAGTTCTACTTTCCCAGTGGCATTCTTGGAACCGCACCTGAACAAGCATAATCCATTTTCCTTGCTGAACCGAATCGCCGATCATTCATTGGAGGCACAAGGTAAGGATTTGTTAGTGATTCCTCGCTTTTGTGGAAATTCAGTAAAAACGACAAGCGAAAGTATGGTCATGGGACGGACAACTTAAAAATTTTTGTTTTAACTACGATTTTTATTTCCAAATTTGTAGAACTAGTTTTGAATTGAATTTCAAAAATTTTAAATGTATTCCATTTCGATTTTGAAATAGAAAATTTGGGAAGAAAATCTCTTCTTTGTTCTCTTCCATTTTTTCGCATCTACCTTCATCATCGCAAAATAAATCATTTATTAGGTATTTATTTCGCAAACAACAACAAAAAATTCTTAAATTAAAGGTCCTTTACCTTAACTGTTTACAGAAGAAAAATATCAAAAAAATACTTTTACTCTTCTAATAGTTTCCCAATTTCGCGTCGGAATTCTGCAGTGTGATTTTTTGTTCAATCAAATGAATTTTTTGATAAACGTTGTGGAATCGACGACAGTTATCAGCGTGCTAACCTTTAGATATCATGGCGAGGATGGAAAGCTCTATGCCCATTTTGGAAACGATACTCTCCGAAGTGGATCAATTCGTCGAAAGCGAAAAGACTTACGCGGACGCCCCCCACATAATAGACGTTATAATGCCTATGTTGTGCTCCTATTTACCATTCTGGTGGTCCCAGGGGCCTGATAACGTCAGCCCCACTGGAGGGTAAGTATAACGAGACTGACGTTTGGTTTTTTTTTTATATTTGATCTGTAGCACGCACGTATCAATGGTAACTGCTGAACATATGAACCAATTGCTGAAGAACGTTCTGAAATTGATTAAGAAGAACATTGGAAACGAAAACGCACCTTGGATGACACGAATAGCGGCGTACACGCAGCAAATAATCATCAATAGTAGCGAGGAGTTACTCAAAGATCCATTCTTACCGTTAGCCGAACGAGTTAAGAAACGAACCGAGACTATGTTCCATAAGGAGGAAAGTTTGCGGGGATTCATCAAGAGTTCTGCCGAGGATACCTCTCAGGTAATAACGACCCTTTTAGTGGAACGGAGTTGTCCTTGGTTATCTTCAAAAATTGATATACAAGTCTTGCCCCCTGAAACCAAAAAAAAATTAAAAAAACAAGAGTTGCTCTAACGCGTTTCGATAGCCAAGCTATCATTACTAATGATAACTTGCCTATCGAAACGCGTTAGAACAACTGCTGTTGTATTTTTCAATCTTCCTTGGTTTCAGAGAGGACAAGATTTGTGTATCAATAGGCGACCCCATATTTTCAACCCTTAAAGCGCGCGAAGTTGTTTAATGTTGAAAGTAACTGTAACATACTATGAAGTTAAAAGTTGTTTATTATTAGAAACTGTTCGGGAGATGCGCAACTGACGAAGCTACTCCTAGGTTTAAGGCATCTGTTGAATGTTTATTTGTAATTAGGGATATTAAGCAGATCCTTAGTTGGGTGTTTGAGATATCGAATGTAGTATGTGTGGAATAACAACATAATCCAGTAATCTCATCCTAATCAGTTGTAAATTATACGAATACGTTGTCCAATTCTTCTGTTTAATAAAAGTGTTAAAAATTGACAGGGTTTGTCGAATTGGAACGCGTAACAATACATCATTTTGTGTTTATTCCTGTCACCAAAACTGTTTGTCTCTCTAGGTTGAAACTCAAATTCAAGAAGACTGGCACCTGCTAGTTAGAGATATTTACTCGTTTTATCCCCTCCTGATTAAGTACGTGGATTTGCAAAGGAATCACTGGCTGAGGCACAACATTGCCGAAGCTGAAGACTTGTACAACAACGTGGCGGAAATATTCAATATTTGGTCCAAATCCCAGTATTTCCTCAGGGAGGAACAAAACTTTATATCCGCCAACGAAATCGACAATATGGTGCTCATAATGCCGACGGCGACCAGAAGACCTGTGGTACCAGACGGTAGTCAACCCACAGTTGGAAAGGTAACCCATTTTTCTCCCTAGGTCTGAATTCAACCTCACGCGCATGGAATTAAGATTAGGTTTCCGAATCAGATATTCAGATTTGAGTCGCTGGTCATACACCTACAAATTCATGACATTTCATAGAAATTCATTCCAATCCGAATTTCAATGATTCGGAAACCGAACCAGGATTCCGTACGTAGCAACTGGCCTAAACTTGGACTCATTCATCAAACAAAGCAAAATAAGGATTTTCCGTTTTAGAAAAAGAAAAAGCACCGCGACAAGAAACGAGACAAAGACAAGGAGATTCAAGCGTCTCTAATGGTGGCGTGCTTGAAGCGCCTCCTGCCGGTTGGTCTGAATTTATTCGCGGGAAGAGAGCAGGAATTGGTCCAGCATTGTAAAGACCAGTTTTTGAAGGTAAGCCCACATTTATGGTGCTCAGTTGGAATATCTAATGGATTTTTCACAGAAAATGCCCGAATATGACATAATTGAATTCGCCAAAACTCAGTTGACGCTCCCGGATAAAATTGATCCAGCGGATGAGATGTCCTGGCAGCATTACCTCTATAGCCAATTGGGCAGTAAGAAGAGTGTTACAATTGGAGCGACGGACACCAATGGGAAAAACCAATTGGAGGAAACTGTCGACCGAATTGTTGCAATGAGCAAAGTACTTTACGGATTGCATATGGTAGGTCTCGTATTTCCAGAGAAAGTCGAAATATTCAAAAAAGGTCCAAATTAAAAAAAAAGTGGAAATATTTAAAGGCGTCGATATTTTCAAAAAAAAACCGAGAAAGTCGATTTTTTAAAAAAATAAAATAAAATTTCCAAAGAAATAGTTTGCCAAAAAGTATAAATATCCAAAGAAAAGTCTATATAATCAAAAGGGAAAAGTTAAAATTTTGGAAAATAGATTTCCAAAAATGTGAAAGTTTTTGAAGTCAGAGTCGAAATTTAAAAAGATCAATTTTAAAAAAGTTGGATTGGTACTAAATCATCGAATATTTTTGTGGTAGATCGATCATCCTCAACAACAACAGAAAGGTGTTTATAGGAGCGTTGTCTCGACCCAAAGAAAAAGAGCTGTCCTCTCTTGCTTCCGTCAAGCCTCCTTGCATAGCTTACCAAGGTTTGTCCAAGGCTACGTTCCCTTCTTTGCCAACCTTAGACCTAACCCTCGATGTGTTTATTAACTAATTAGTTACTCACGTCTGTGTTTGAATGTTTTCATTAATATTTTTAATTGTGTATGTACTAACAGGCAGCTAAGCCAAAAAGTAATCGCTCAGGCTGGAAAAGACTGCTGGGGGCCGCAAGAAAGCGCGCTGCGCTAGCTTGTTTGAGGTGCCCGCCTCTGTACAAGTTGAGCAGGTGTGTTTATAACTCATAAAATCTGTAAATCGCTTCTTAGTTTTTTTGGCATCAAATTTTTAGCATGTTAACCACGATTGCAGCTTGCAAGCGAATTTTGTTGACTGCGATTATTCTCACTTTGACTAAATTTGGGTGTATTGCCTAAATGTCTTCAAACATCAAAATTCCTCTTTTAAGTTATGGTTTTAACAGCTTAATTCCATTAATTTATGGTTTTAACAGCTTAATTTCATTGAGTTATTCACTAAACTTCTAAATCTCCTGGATGTTTCAGGCACAGAGCCATAAACATCTTCATTCGCTCCTACTACGACCTGTGGCTCCAAGAAGAAAACGTGGGTCAAGAGATGATGATCGAAGACCTCACCCAAAGTTTCGAAGATTCCGAACTCAAGAAAAAAGATGGTGAAGAGGAGGAAGGTAAGCCAGATCCTCTGACCCAGTTGGTCACCACGTTCTGTCGAGGCGCCATGACCGAGCGCTCGGGGGCGTTACAAGAGGATCCGCTCTATATGAGCTACGCCGAAATCATTGCTAAATCTTGCGGCGAGGAAGAAGAAGAGGGCGAAGAGGAGGAAGGAGGCGGCGAAGGCGAAGAAGGAGGATCCTCAATACACGTAAGTTGGTAGATGATTACACCAGTTGGTGCTATTTCTAATCGTGAAACTGTTCCATTTGCTTGCAAAGAAAACGATGGCTGATGTCATGGTAAGCTGTCATTTGATTGTTAAACATGGAAAACTTAAGTTTAAAGCTTGGCACAGTGGTAACTTTAATCTATGGAGACTCATTTTTCAAACTCTGTCTTTTTCTTTCCGTGTTTTCTTCTCATACCACTCAAGATTTCAGGGCTTTGAACCGGAACTGAAGCGAAAATCGAAAACCGAAAAAAATCGTTATTTTTGTCGGAACGAAAACCGGAACTGAACCGAAAAGAAAATATCGATTTATTTTGGTTCAGTGCAGATTCAAAAGTCCATAGTTGACAAAACCTCCCCACTTCAATTTCAACTTTTTTTGTGAAAGTCTTGAACTACAACCCAATATTTTCTCTCGATTATTATTATTATTGTTGTATTGCTCACGAGTCTTTTTGAAACTTAGACTTTCTTTATTAAAATTTTAAATTTATTTTTATTTTGTCTCATAAAGGCCAGCTTTAAATTTAAAATTTGGAATTTTTCCAAAAAAAATTGGTCGTTCGTTTATTTTTAAATATTTTGACATTTACTATTAGCATTTGAATCAAAATTATGTAGAATTTTTGTAAAATAAATTTCGAATATTTTCTCCAGTTTTACCTTGTTTCTTTCTCAAAATTCTGGATTTACAATTTCAATTTTTTCCTATTGTTTCAATCGTTTTATACAAATGATGCTTGATCCACCGATCCACCGAGCCACATATGGCTTGCAGTAATTTTTGATGTGACCTGAGGCGCCTATGAAGAAAAGAGGCATCCCATTTTATTTAGCAAATTCATGTTTTCAAACTAAAATCGAAATTTCTAAAAAAAGTCAAAATATCAATTTTAAAATCGAAAAAAATTTAAAAAAATTATCTTTAACGTGAAAAATTTAAGACAAAGGTTAAAAAATTTTAAAAATTATTCGAAATAAATTTATTTAAACAAATCCAATTGTCAAAGTTTAAATTAAACACGAAATTAAAAAAAAATCAAACAGAAAAACTGGAAATGTATAAGGGGAATTTTTAAAAATTATAATTTTAAACTTTAAATGAAAAATGTTAGGCAAAACTTTGAAAAGATAAAAAACTCTTAAAACAAAAAAATTCTCGAATTTTCAATTATAAAATTAAGACACAGAATTTGGTGAAAACATCCAAATTAAAAAAAACAAAAGCCATTAAACAAGAATTCAGTTCTAACACGAAATTTCCAAAAAAAACGTCCAAATTTTAAGTTTAAATTCAAAATTGCGAGAAAAAAGTTCAAACCTTGAGATGAGTGTCAACATTTTGAGATCAAAAGACAAAATTTCCAAAAAAAAAGTCTAGATTTCGAATTTTGTAGCAAAATTTTAGAGAAAAATATTAAGGTTCAAATTTGAACTCAGAATTTTTAGAAGAAACTCTCCCAAGAAAATCTTAAAATATCTGCCTTATTTTCGAATTTTAAGAATAAAGTAAAAAATTCGATGAAATGGCAAAAACGTCAAATTAAAATTTTTGTGAAAGTTTTTTCTTTAATAAATCGGACTTTTTTGGAAATGTTGACTTTTTTCTCGAAATTTCGACTTTAATCTTAAAATGTTAAACTAACCACTACATTTTGAGGAAAAAGTTTAAATGTCCAGAGAAGCTTAAAATTGATAAAAACAAATTTCAAGTTAACGAGAAATTATTAGAAAAATTGGAAAATTAGAGAAACTATAAATCTATAATTTGGTTTTACTATAAATTTTCGAGTTTGTAAATGTCAAGTTTAGACATGAAATTTCGGTAAGTTTTCGAAAATGTCTAGAATAAAATTTTGAATTTTTTAATAAAAAATGGTTTCATTTTATTACAAACTTTATAAGAAATCTGAATTATTTTAAGAATGATTTTTTTTATAATTTGGACGTTTACCCACGCTATTAGTACCCTTAAATTTTTAAAATCAAAAATAAAGCTTTCTTAAAATCTTTGGTTTTTATTCAAGCTCGAATACTCTTTGTCAAAATATTTAATTTTAAATTTAAATTTTTACTTTTTTCCTAAAGTTCCAACTTTAGAATCAAAATATCGACTTTATTTCGACTTTAATTTCAAACTGCCGAGTTTTCTTGAAATTGTGAGTTCTAAGGTTAAAACTTCGAAAAAAAAAGAAAGAAAACAAAATTTCACCTTCATCAAAAAATTTTAACTTTCATCGGTAAATTTCGATCCTCACTACTTACGAGATTTTACTTTAAAAGTTTTGGTAAAAAAAACTTAAAAGTTTATGAACCATTTTTATCAATTTTCGAATTTAAAAATGTCAGTTGGAAATTTTGATAAAATTTGGAATCCTCATTTGCTTAAAAATTCAAAGTTTCTAGAAAAATAGATATCTCATTAGTTATTAAATTTTAATCTTTGACAAACGTATTTCAGTTTCCATAAAAAGTTGACCATTTCAAAAAATGATGATAGTTTTCTCTTTAAATTTAGGCTATTTTTATTTTTTTAAAAGTTAAAATTTCATATTTGAACTTGGATTCTTTATAACATAATAAGATTTTGAAAATTACTTCGAAATGATTGCTCCAAATTTTCTAAAAACGTGAAAATGTCTAAAAAGAATTTGAAATTTTGATAACAGATAGTAAAGAGATTTAACTTTTTTTTCGAAATTTTTACATTTTTCTTAAAATTTTATATTTAAATTGCAATTTTTTTTTCTAAAATTTCGACCTAAACATGAAATGGAGTCTTTTTTTTAATTATGACTTTTTTTAATATTTGCGCAGTAATCTATAAATTCGAATGTTTAAAGGACTCATAATTACTAGAATAATTGAAATCTTGAATAATTTTTATTTATGAAAGATTTGTTTTTTCGAACTTTGATCATTGATTCAATCAAAATTTTAGTTCCTAGAACGGTACGATTGTTTTCCCTAAGTTTGAATGATTTGCTTAAAATATTGAATTGAAACACGACATTAAAAAAATTGTGAAGTTTTAACCCATACTTTCAAGAAAGTAGTCAAGACTTGACAAAAAAAAACTAAATTTATGTAAAAAAAATTTAAAGGTTTTATTTTAATCATTACAATTTGACTTTCAACTCAATTGCTCGAGTATCTTCTCGAAACTATCCTTAGTATAAGTCAGAATTTTGCAACTTAATACTTTGTTTTTAATTTTGAATTATTTATAAAATTTAAAATTATTTGCTTTTCCTGAAAATTTAACTTCAAATTCAGATCTAGACATTTTTTTAGAAATAGTGACTCAGCTTTATATATTACTTTTCTAAACATTTTATGTTTAAACTTAAAAACTGTTAACATTATTTCTAAATAGTTTAATTCAAAATTTTTAAATTTAAAATTTTTTATTTTAAATTCTATTTATTCCAAAAGTTAGAGTACAAGTTTACAGTTTCTACATTTTTAAAAAAAATTGACTTTGTACTCGAAATTTCAACCTAAATCGAAATTTTAAATTTTAATTTAAATTTTTTTCCTAAATTTCATATCCTTTTTTAAAATTTGCACCTTTGTATCGAAATTACCCGAAATGTTTTCTTTCTTTTAAATAAAAAATTAAAAATGAGTCACTCGGAGCTGAACCGAAAACCGGAAAAAACCGTTATTTTTGTAGGAGCGAAAACCGGAACTGAACCTATATAATTTTTTTTCCGGAACGAAAATAATAGCGGTTCGAAGCCCTGCAAGATTTCTTGTTATTCCTGATAACGCTCTACGCTTTAGACCAGAGGTCTCCAAACTTTTCAACCTTAGAGCCATACTGATTACTCCAGTAAGTTCCAAGGGCCGAAACCGTTCTAATTTTGTAGATATCTGCTGGCCAAACGCGGACATAGATAGTACCCTTTATACGATAACAGATGGTGCCAGTAGTACTTTGGAAATCGCAGTAAGATTAAATTAAATATTTGCGAATAATCTCGAGAAAGTTCTGGTGGAAGCCATTAGCTTTCGCAGGCCAGATTGATGGCACTGGCGTAGCCGTAGTTTGGAGACCTCTGCTGTAGACGATTATAATTAAGTTTAATTGGACTAGTTCGTTTGCTCCATAAATTCATTGATTGCAATTTGAGTTTTTCCTCAGGAGCAAGAGATGGAAAAACAAAAGCTCCTGTTCAACCAAGCTCGTTTAGCAAACAGAGGTGTGGCCGAAATGGTGCTACTCCACATATCGGCCTGCAAAGGGGTCCCATCCGAAATGGTGATGAAGACCCTCGAACTCGGTATCTCGATCCTCAGAGGTGGCAACAACGACATACAAATGGGCATGTTGAACCACCTAAAAGAGAAAAAGGACGTTGGATTTTTCACTAGCATCGCTGGTTTGATGAATAGCTGTAGCGTGCTGGATTTGGATGCTTTCGAGCGGAACACCAAAGCGGAAGGCTTAGGAGTTGGTTCGGAAGGTACGTTCCTTCCAAATTGGCAGATTTAACAAAGCGATTTGATCACATGATTCAGCAGCGAGAGCTTAATCGTTAGTTGAGCAATTGTACAAAATGCGGCTGCCGCGCTGATGAATGCAATCAAATCGCTGACCTAAAGTCCTCTGCATTTTCAAAGTTGAACTTGATTTTGAATCTTGTAACTTTTAGGGGCCGCCGGCGAGAAGAATATGCATGATGCGGAATTCACTTGCGCCCTCTTTAGGTTCATTCAATTGACATGTGAAGGGCACAACTTAGGTAAGTCCTATGTTCTAAAAATATGTCATTTGGTACGATATTGTATGACATGATACCATGTAAGAGGTAAAAAATTGATGTCTTTTACCGCGACAAGCATTGACTTAACTAGAATAGGATAGGGTGGGGTGCTTGCCCCCCTGGCTTTTTCAGCTAACCGAAAATTTATATTCTCAACTGGGGAACCTTCTTCAGCAATTTTCATGTTTTCTTCAAAATTCTTCCTTTCCTTGAAATTCGATATTTTCTCAAAATTCGTTTTACAAAATTTTGAAATTTCGAATTTATTTTTAAAATTCAATTTCTTTTATTAAAATTTGCCTTTTCCAAAATTTCGATTTTATTTATTATCAAATTCGTTGTATTTTTTCGAAATTTCGCCATTTCTCAAAATTCGATTTTTTCCAAAAGTGTCATTTTTTTTTAATCCGAGTTCCATACATTTCAACTTGTTTATCTAAATTTGCCTTGTCCTCGAAGTTTGGTCCATTTTCTGATTAAGTAAAAGTTTTGAGAATAATATCATCTATTTATCTGGAAATTTTGAAATTTTATAAAAAGACAAAAATTCTAGAATATTTTCTTTGGAAATTTTAAGTGTTTTTTTAATTCAGTCTGCAATATTAACTCAAAATTCGTTCATTTTTCGAAGTTTTGGCAAAATTTAACTCCCTCTGGAAAATTTCAAATTTTTATAAAAGTTTTCAATCTGCCTTTTAGAAATTTCTAATTTTTTTTAAAAACTTGTTTGTGTTTTTGGAACTTTCGACTTTTACCTCGAACGTTTGACTTATTTTGCAAATTTTAGTAAATTTCGATTTTTTTATTTTGAAAATTTCAACCCAAAAACGTTCGAGTTTTTAAAAATTACTGTTTTTTGAAAAATCAATTTTTTTCAAAATTTTGTATTTTCAGTCACTTTTTGTTGTTTTTAATTTTTTTCGTGTTTTCTAAATTTCGATTCTTTTGCGAATTTGATTTTTTCCAAAACCACTTTCAGAAAATTTCTACCTTTATTAAAAATTGTGTGCTTTCTTAAAATTTCAACTTTTTTCTATCTTTTTTGAGAAATTCAACCTTTTTGAAAATACGAAATTTTCGAAAATTTTAGCTTAAAATTTTGAGTGTTGGATCTTTACTTTTTTTAAAATCAGTGATTCAAAGTTTTGAATTTTTTTTAAATTACTTTTTTGGAAAGTTTGACGTTTTCTTAAAATTTAAGCTTGTTTGTAAATTTAGATTTTTTTAAATATTTTTTTTATATCAAAAATTTCGTCAAAATTTTCGAGTTTTTAAAAAATTCTGTTTTTTGAAGTATCAGTCTTTTCTCAATATTTCGATTTTTTAAAAGTTACTCTTTGAAAAATTCTAGTTTTTTTTAAAAAACTTCGAGTTTTTTGAAAATGTTGTCTTTTGTCGAAGTTTCTGATTTTTTTGAGATACGTTTTCAAAATTTCGAATGTTTTTGAAATTTTTAATCTTTTCCAAAAGTATATTGTGCTTTCTTGAAAATTTGGCTCCTTTCTAAATTCAACTTTTTTGAAGAATTCGAATTTTTGGAAAATTTTAACTTAAAAATTTCGACTTTTTTGAAATGATTGACACTTTTTGAAAATGGTCAACACTGCACTTTTTTCTTAATTTCCACTTTTTCCAAAATTTATGAATGTCTGAAAATTTTGTCTCTTAAAATTTCTACTTTTAAAATTATCACTTTTCAAAATGTTTACCTTAACGAAATTTTTACTTTTTTTTGTAAATTTCGACTTTTTTAAAAATTTTTTCTCGAAATTTTGACTCTGTGAATTTCGACTTTTTTAAGCTACTTTTTTGAATATCTACTTTTTGAAGATTTTTATTTATTGGAAAATTTTGCCTCTTCAAGATTTATAAACCTTTTTAAAATTTTCGACTTTTTTTAGAATTTAAATCTATTTTTAAAATGTCCATATTTTTATTTGAAAATTTCGACCATTTTTTCAAAATTTGTTTAACGCTTGACCTTGAAAATTTTGACTTTTTCAAAAATTTTTATTGAATTTTGAAGCTGCTTTTTTATGAATCCTCATTTTTTTTTTTGGAAATTTCAAACTTTGTGTCAAAAATTTTTTTTTATAGAAATTTTGACTTTTTTGTAAATTTCACGCTTTCAAAAATTCAACTTTGTTTTAATTTTGAAAGTTTTGTTTTC
Source organism: Dastarcus helophoroides (assembly GCA_028583605.1). Taxonomy (NCBI): domain Eukaryota; kingdom Metazoa; phylum Arthropoda; class Insecta; order Coleoptera; family Bothrideridae; genus Dastarcus; species Dastarcus helophoroides. The sequence goes on from CM053331.1 coordinate 4,108,862, forward strand.
AATATTTCCTCTTTTTTTTGGAATTTTTTGATTTTCTCTGAAAATCTCAACATGTTTTAAAAATTGAGAAATTTTTTGAAAATTTGACTTTTTGAAAACTTCTTTTTTCTCGCTTATTTGTTCTCTTTTTTTTTCTGTTTTCTCCTGTTCTCTCTACTTCTCTCCTCTTCTCTCTTCTCTTTGTTTCAAAATTTTGATTTCAACTTTTTTTTTTTAATTTTGAAACTTTTGTTTTCAAGATTATCACTTTTTTTGAAATTTTTGATTTTTTTTGGAAATCTTAATATGTTTTAAAAATTAAGAAATTTTATGAAAATTTGCCCTTTTTTTGAAAACTTCTTTTTTTTTCTTTTATTTGTTCTCTCTTCTTTTCTTTTTCTCGTCTTCTCTTTACTTCTTTTATCTCCTCTCTTCTTCTCTTTTACCTCCTCTCTCTTCTGTCTATTTTTCTTCTTTTCTCTCTTTTTACCTTTTATCTTTTCTCTCTTCTCTCCTTTCTCTTCTCTCTTCTTTTTTTTCTTTGTTTCAAAATTTTGACTTATAGACATTTCGACTTTTTTGTAAATTTGACGCTTTAAAAAAATGTTTTTTTTTAATTTCGAATGTTTTTTCAAGGCTTCGATTTTTTTTGGAAATTTTTGTCTTTTTCTGAGAATCTTAACATGTTTTGCAAATTAAGAATTTTTTTTGAAAATTTGACCCTTTTTTGAAAACCTCTTTTTCTTCTTTCTTCTCTTCTTACTTTTTTTGTTCTCTTTTCTCTTATCTCCTCTTCTCTCTACTTCTCTCCTCTTTTCTCTCGTTTCTTTTCTTTCCTCTCTCATCTCCCTTTTCCCTCTCTCTTTTCTCCCCTCTCTCGTCTATCCTCTTTCCTTTCTCGTCTCTTCTCCTTCCTCTCTACCCTTCCCTCTTTCCTCTCTCGTCTCTTTTTTCCTCTCTCGTCTCTCCTCACGTCTCTCTCCTCTTTCTTCCATCCTTTTTCGTCTCTCCTCTTTCCTCTCTCTCTCGTTTCTCCTCCTTCTCTAGTTTCTTCTCTCCCCTCCCTTCTCTTTCCTCTCTCTTCTTTCTTATCTTACACTTTTCTTTTTCTCTCTCAGCCCTCTTCTATACCGTCCTCCCCCTCATTTACATTTCTGCATTCCTCCATTTTAATAAATAAAACTTTTTTTGTTATAGTTTCGAAATGTCACATTTTAAAATGAGTAGTAAGCAAAATGTTTATTTGTTTTGTTTTAGAGTGGCAGAATTACTTGCGTACGCAGGCAGGGAATACCACAACCGTTAATGTGGTCATATGTACCGTTGATTACTTGTTGCGACTGCAAGAGTCGATCATGGACTTCTACTGGCATTACTCCAGCAAAGAACTGATTGACCCGGCAGGAAAAGCAAACTTTTTTAAAGCTATTGGGGTCGCTAGTCAAGTTTTTAATACCCTTACTGAAGTTATTCAAGGGCCTTGTCCCCTTAATCAGCAAGCTTTAGCACATTCCAGGTACGTGTTTGCGCCTTTGTTATTTTGGTAATTCGAGATCCAATAAAAAACACAAATTTCTGATTCTGCACTTAAATATTTTGTTCTTAAAATATAGAATCCAGATTATTTCATTTTAGTGTCCATACATCTTCATTCATGTTTTATTGGCTTTTTTTTTGGCAGTTACTCCTTCCATAAATCTAGATTTTCAGTTAACTTTTGTTATGGATTAGCAATCTCTTATAGATTGCCGCAAGCAACGATTTCGTTGGATCTTGGTTTGTGAGTCGCTGTAACTAACACTAAAAAACAGTTAAAACCATTTTAAAATTTAAATGATGTAAAACTAAATAACAACAAGATTATTCTAAAGTTTTAACGTTTCACTACAATTTCATGTGTCCTTTCAGAAATAATGCTTCGCAAAAAAAATACAGAGAGTGTCCATACGTGTTACGATCTACAAACTAATTTAGCCTACAAAAAATAAGATTGTTTTATTTTATAGATTGTGGGACGCAGTGGGAGGTTTCCTCTTTCTCTTCTCGCATATGCAAGAGAAATTATCCAAGCACTCCAGCCAAGTGGACTTGCTTAAAGAGTTACTCAATTTACAAAAAGACATGATCACGATGATGCTTTCCATGCTTGAAGGCAACGTCGTGAATGGCACTATTGGTAAACAGATGGTTGACACGCTGGTGGAGAGTGCGTCCAACGTTGAACTAATATTGAAATACTTCGATATGTTCCTCAAGCTTAAAGACTTGACTTCATCGGCTAGTTTCCAAGAAATCGACATTAACAACGACGGTTGGATTTATCCTAAGGACTTCAAGGAGAAAATGGAGCAACAGAAAAGTTACACCCCGTAAGTGCAACATCAAAGGGACTTCGCGATTTCTACCACATAAGTTCGTAATAATATCGTTTTGTTTTCCCAGAGAGGAAATCGATTTCCTACTGGCATGCTGCGAGACCAATCACGATGGAAAAATCGACTACGTCGGCTTCATCGACCGCTTCCACGAGCCCGCTAAAGAAATCGGCTTCAACTTGGCCGTACTGCTGACGAACTTGTCGGAGCATATGCCGAATGAGCCCAGATTGGCGAGATTTTTGGAAACAGCCGGCTCAGTCCTCAATTATTTCGAGCCGTTCCTAGGACGCATCGAAATCTTGGGCGGCAGCAAGAAGATCGAAAGGGTGTATTTTGAAATTAAAGAATCGAACATCGAGCAGTGGGAGAAACCACAAATTAAGGTTAATGATAAAGCCCTCTCAAGCGAGACAAAAGATATTCACTCGATTTACTTTTACGTTGTAGGAATCCAAAAGAGCGTTCTTCTACTCGATTGTAACAGAGGGTGGCGACAAGGAGAAACTAGAGGCCTTTATCAACTTCTGCGAGGATGCGATTTTTGAAATGCAGCACGCTAGCGGTCTGATGGCGGTCGAAGAATCCGGGGGTGGGGGCCAAACTAGAGCCGCCAGTTACAGCTATATGGCGGACGATGAGGATGAAAGGTTTGTTACTATTGGATACAAATCAATTATCTCATCACGTTTTAATTAGGAATAGGAAGGATCCGATCAGGAGAGGATATCAAGCGTTTAAAGACGGAATTGCTTATGGATTCTCTTCATTGAGTCCCTCGAATATTAAACATAAAATTGCCGAAATGCAACAGATGACAATACCCGAGTTATTCATTGGTTTCTTCAAACTTATCTTCTACACATTTTACTACTCTGGATATGGAGTAGCTGTAGTTCTTAGGTACTTCTTAGGTATATTGATGTCGTTAATGAGAGGGCCAGCGATCGAGGAACCTATCATCGAAGTGAAAGAAGAGAAAATTCCGGTTAGAGTCCTGCCGGCTTTACCTTCAACTGAAGATCCAGGTAACCAGATGCAGGCGTTTGGATTGGATATAACCAAAGAGGAAAGCGGGCAGTAAGAAACTCAAATTCGCAGCTGTGGAACCTGTTAATTGTTTTATGTACTTGTCAGGTTTAAAATGGCGCCGCACGAGTCACCGACGGGTAGTCAACCGTCTTCTGCTGAAGGCGAAGGCGAAATCACTCCCGATGAAGCAGGGGAATTACATGGCGATTTAGAATCGATGGAGGCACCCCTAACGTTATCGGATTTGCTGGGGTAAGCCTCTTTGTTACAATTTGCTAGAGCAGTGAACAATTTGGAACAAAAACTTGTGTTCGAATACACGAATCTGGAACGAAGAACCTATCTCCCCAATATATATAACTCACGTGGGGAAGAACTTCTATTTATTATATAGACAGACCATCTACTCAGGAACTCAAAGAATGATGTTTATTTCTCCTAAATAATGACGTTTGTCCTTCCCAAAAAACGGCGCTTATCCTTCCCAAGCCACTCATGCTTTGAAGAAGATTTAATTTTTGAAGCTGATGGCTTGTCTTTCCTTAATAAATTTTACCCAAAAAACTTCCAAAATTTAAGTTTAGGACCAAATTAATTCTGTTTATAAAGATTTTAATGGGATAACGTGTATCGCTTTGCGATTAAGTTGGTGAACCATTAAAGTACCAAAACTAATACCCTAAAATGTATTTTTCTTTTCAAATTGTTGTTCTTTGGTCCAGTGGTGAACAAGCGAAGTTGGAAGCTCAAGAAAAAGCGGAAGCGCAAGCGGCCCAACAAGCCGCCATGCAGGCCATCGAATCTCAAAGCAAACAGAGCGTCAGCACTGAGCCATCTGCAGTGTCCCAAATCAATTTTGGCGCCTACGGACACAGAGCCGTCTCGTTCTTGGCCAGAAACTTCTACAATTTGAAATACGTGGCGCTCGTTCTTGCTTTTTGCATAAACTTCATGCTACTCTTCTACAAGGTACATCATCAGCTTCGTCGATTCCGATGATTAATTATTTCTTGGGTCGCAGGTGACGACTTTGGAGGAAGCGGGAGAAGGTAGCGGAAGCAAGCAAAGGAATATCATCGATGGATCGGGACAAGGCAGTGGATCGGGATCTGGCTCGGGAGATTCTGAAGAGGAGGATGATCCTCTGGAGCTGGTGCATGTGGACGAAAGTTTCTACTACATGACGCACGTGATGAGATTGGCCGCCATGTTGCACTCGTTGGTTTCGCTAGCAATGTTAATCGCTTACTATCACTTAAAGGTAATAAAATGACTATGATTTGACCCGAAATGGACAAAATATTACAGATCTTCCTGGCAGGCTAAGTTTTAAGTTTATTTCGAGAATTCAATATTGTAAAAATCGAAATTTGTCAACATTAAAATGTCGCAATTTTGGAATTTAGTGAAAAGAGTTGGAACTCAACTTTTGATTAAAAGTTTTCACTTTGGCCTCAAAATTTCATTACTGGCATCATTTTTTTTACATATTGAGAGTTCTCTTTTTCGATTTTAAGAAAAGAGTGGATTCACAACGTATTTCTAGGTTCCACTGGCTATCTTCAAGCGAGAGAAAGAAATCGCCCGTCGGCTTGAATTCGAAGGGTTATACATCGCGGAACAACCCGAGGATGACGACCTTAAATCTCATTGGGATAAGCTCGTCATTTCAGCCAAGTGAGTCCCCTAACTTAGTTGTTTTGGGAACATCTTACGAAATTTATCTTCCCCAGATCTTTCCCTGTTAATTACTGGGACAAGTTCGTTAAGAAGAAGGTGCGGCAGAAGTACAGTGAAACATACGATTTCGATTCCATCAGCACACTCCTGGGGATGGAGAAAACTTCCTTCCAACAGCAGGATACCGAAGAGGGGAAAGGAATCATATATTTGTAAGCATTTTAACTTTTGGCCTAGGTAGCATACAATCAAGAGATCTGTGATTAAGTTGATTGTGAAGCAAAGCAGATTTCGAAAGCAATCCCTCTTCTATGGTCGTATCTTACAAAATTCCAAATCATTCCAGGTTTAATCATCTTGAATTAGGCGAATTGTCAAAGATCGAATCATGATATCAAGTTCTTGAATAAGATACAACGACAGAATTTGTGATTGTATCAGATTGTGAAACAAAGCGGATTTTCAAAGATTCTAATCCTTTGGTTGTATCTTACAGAACACTAATCATTCCAGATTTAGCAATCTGGGATTAGGTGCGTCATCAAAGGTGGACGTTCTGAAATTTGTCGTTGATTGTGTTTGAAGCAAACTTTATTTTGGATTTCACTAATTGAAGTGATTCTACTTTCAAATACTTCTTCAATATCACCACATCTGAAGAGTTTGCAATCACCAAATCAAAAATTTTGTTCCAGCATCTGCAATATCGATTGGAGGTACCAAATCTGGAAATCCGGTGTCACCATCACCGACAACTCCTTCTTGTACTCACTCTACTACTTCATCTTCTCCATCTTGGGTAACTTCAATAACTTTTTCTTCGCCGCTCATTTGCTAGATGTCGCTGTCGGCTTCAAAACGTTGCGCACGATTTTGCAATCTGTAACTCACAACGGTAAACAACTGGTGCTCACCGTCATGTTGTTGACAATTATCGTCTACATTTACACCGTGATCGCCTTCAATTTCTTCAGGAAGTTCTACATACAAGAAGAGGAGGAGGAAGTCGATAAGAAATGCCACGATATGCTTACTGTAAGTATTTCTGAAATTGTTAATCAGGTGATTTAAACATTTGTTTTAGTGTTTCGTCTTCCATCTGTATAAAGGTGTTAGAGCTGGTGGTGGTATTGGTGATGAAATTGAACCACCAGATGGCGACGATTACGAAGTTTATCGAATTTTGTTCGATATCACGTTCTTCTTCTTCGTAATCGTTATTCTGTTGGCCATCATTCAGGGTAAGTTATTCACCGATTCATTCTGTTGTATTATTACACCCCCAAACCACTCGAACATAAATCGAATTTTATACAAAACCAAGAACAGTTTACGGTATAAAAAGATTCATTTGTCGTAATATTGAGACATTTTTGATCCTGCTAGGTTTGATCATTGACGCCTTCGGCGAACTCCGTGATCAACTCGAGAGCGTCAAAGACGACATGGAGTCCAACTGCTTCATTTGCGGCATCGGGAAAGATTACTTTGACAAGGTACCCCATGGATTTGACACGCACGTACAACAGGAGCACAATTTAGCCAACTACATGTAATATTTAACCACTTTTCCGAATTTGCTTCCTAAATTGGAACTTCTAGGTTCTTCCTGATGCATCTGATCAACAAGCCGGACACCGAATACACCGGGCAGGAGACTTACGTGTGGAATATGTACCAGCAGAGGTGTTGGGACTTCTTCCCAGTGGGTGACTGTTTCCGGAAACAATACGAGGAGGAATTGGGAGGTGGAGGTGGTTAGCAAGCACGTTTCCATCCTACTTACTGCTCAATTTATTATAATTGTACATCATAAGAGGCGGGATGCTAAATAGCTTGAATATCATGCTGAAATATTTGCTATTTAATAAACTATATAAGTACAAATATTCACCAGTAACAACAATTGAATGCCTTATGTAATTATTGTAAAAATGGGGGATAGTTAAATAAAGTATTTTACTGTTACTAGTCACCAGAATTTTGATTTGTGTGCAGTTTTCCAGCAAATTAACCTTCATATCTAGTTCCCCCACACGTTTTCAATTGGGCTGATATCTGGAAGTTGCTAGGACCCAATCTGTTGTAGTGATGCAATTTTCTTAAATTAAATATACCTCTGGGAGGACCTTTGTTTAAAGTTTCAGGACTTAAAAGTCTTTAGAGCAAAAAATTAATCTTCTAAATTCAAGCTATTATTTCTATTTTTTTAAATTTTGACGTTTTTCTCAATATTTTGTTTATGGTTGAAATTTATAAAGCTGAAATTTTGACTACATCCTTTTCAAATTTGGGTTTTGAACTTCAAAATATCTGCATTAATATTCACTTTGATATACTTTTGACCGCAACAAAATAAGATTTATTACTAAACTTTAATGTGAATAGAAAAGCAAACATTAAATTCAAAATACAGTTTTTGAAAATTGGCCACAGCAGTCATTGGCATTCAACCTTGAATGAACTTCTGTTTTCACATAAAAATAGAATCAACAGTGTTTACTACATAACTATATTAATGATTAAAACAGCAGCAGATACTATAACTTTTACAATGTTTCGATAAATTATTTGCTATGACTGCAACCTGCTTTCGCTTTTCAACATCATCAGTGATTAGGGCAGCAATTTGTTTAGCCGTTGTTATGCTAACAAGCTCCACTTAACTGGGTTCGATAATATTAAAAGGAAACTAATTTATGAACATTTCAGGGGAATGAAAAAGAAACAAAAACTAATCAAAACAAAAAATATTTTCAAAAATATATTTACATTACGTGTTGTTTTCAACATATAAACAAAAAAATATAGAATACAAAATCCTTGACAAATACTGCTCTCTAAACTAAAATCCATACTTTGCTCGAGTTTGGTTTCTGTTATATTTACTAGAAGACCACTGATTTTGCAACTCCTGCTCGTTTGCTTTCGCCTGTTGCGCCAAATAAGTAATATGGTGCTTCTTCCTCCTGGTGGGATCGACTGGATCCTCAACTTCCTTCTTAGGGGCGACCTCCGGATCCGTAAGCGCTTTTGTCATCCAAACGTCCCTCTCTGGCAGTATTTCCTCTTCGTTTATATCGATCATCTTAATATTCCCAATTGGGCGCCTATTCTTCCCCACTAACTCCTTAAAAGCCTCGTTATCCAACCCTTCGTACGGTTTCACAGGTTCGGGCGCTATGTTAATTTCTTGCGGGGGTTGCTCTTCCGGCATACGTATGATTTCTTTCTTTTTGGGGCGCCCGCATACTTTCTCCCACATTTCGTCGTCGAAGGTTTCCGGTAGCTCCATATCATCGTCGCTTTCGGCGTCGCTTACACTTTGAGTTTTGGTGAGCTTTTCTATCGCTGCCAGTTTTTTCAATTCGGCTTTGCGCTTTACCGCGTTTGGTACTAAGCTTGTGGTGGAAGTCGCCGTTGCTGGTTTCGATTTTTGCTTCAGTACATTCGGTACGAAACTCTTATTTGTAAGTGGGGTGCCTTGTACCGGGGGTAAGAGTGACAACAAGCCACTACTTTTGCTCGAAAGTTTCACTTTCTTCTGTACCGGTTCGTCCAAGTCTTGGAATTCTGCCAGCGAAGGTATCGTGATTTTCACTTTTGCTTTAGGTTTTGTGGGTTTCCCAGGTCTTGGGATGAAATCTTCTATTTTGTCTTCTGGGATTTCAATTGGGGCTTTGGTCTTTGTGTTTGGTAATTTTTTGAACATTGGAGTTTCGGGTTCTATAAGTTCATCTTGAATATTTTGGGAGGTTGTCGCTTCTTCATAATTTATGTTAACATTCTGGGTCGTTTGATAATCATTTGTGTTTGAGGATAGGGATAAGGTGGTGTTTCCTGTATTTTCTTCTTCTGCTTCATTTTCACTCCCGCTACTGTAATCGTATGCTACCAAAGCCATCGTCAATCTGAAATGCAATGCTTACGTTCTTATTCATGATTATAAAAAAGACTAAAGAAGTCTCAGCAGGCCCCCTCACAATTAAGAATATATAATGATTGCAAAAACTAAAACTGACTTTAAATACACACAAGTTAGAAGTAGCAACCCCAAGACAGATGCTATTCTTCAAGAAAATTAGGAAAAGCTTATTTTTTCCATCAGCTTGTAAATAAACCAAAATCTAGTTCAAATTTTGATATAACAATAATATTGTAAATATTGTTAGTGTTTTGAGTTATCCCAGCTTTGATTATTAAAATAAAAAATAAATTATTAGTGATTACAACTTCAGCAGAGTTGCACAATCTAAATACAAATGCACCTAACCTCAAATAACTCATTATTTAGTTAACCTTTGGTCTTGGAATATTATCAATTTTAATTGTAGATTTAGTCGTTAATATTCTTTCAGTGAGTTGCAATAACGAATGTCGTAAATTATACAAAGTAAAAGCATTTTCGTCTTAACAAAATCATGTTGAAGGTAGGTAATACGTAATTTTTTGCAAGCAGCTTACCTCGTGGATTTTTATCGCAATTTTTATTTCATATTCAGTAGTTTCAGAGCGAATTTTGTTCAAAATTCTTATGCTAGCCACCAATTCCAATTAATTTCGGAACTTTCTTTTTGCTTTCATCTTTCATTAACAGACACAACTTTTAGGTTATGTTGACATGTTGTTCAAACACTTTTAAAAATTAAATAATTTGAATTTGTAGCCATAATATTTTCACTGGGCTAGCCCCGTCAGTGGTCAGTTTATATGAAATATCATGCATGATATTATTTTAAAATGTTTTAAAATGCAATTTTTTAAGGACTTTGCGCCTACCACAGAAATAAATTACTAGACGTTTGAACTACGTGTCGCTTCTCAACTTTAAATGATTTTTTCCTTAAAATTCTAGAGGAGCAACCGATTTAATTTTACACTTTCATTCAAAAATAGGATAATTTTTCATTCAAATTCCGTTTATAGGTTATGCTGAATTTTATATGTTCTGTGATCGAAATGTTGGTTACTGCTGGAAATTAAAAAAAAATCGAATTTGTTCTTGTTATAATATACTCATTGCGGTAGTCTTTTAATTCATGAAAAATGTCGTAGGATGGTTTTGTTTTAAAATGTGTTAAAAGTCATATTCTTATAAGTATATGGTTAAAGTGTTAAATGCAACTTTTAAAACAATAAATGGACTTCGCGCCTACCGAAAAAATAAATTACTCGACGTTTTAACCATTTTTTTTATACTGCACAAGTTTCCGGTGGATGTTTTTAAATTCTAGTGTTAACAACTAATTTGAATTAATCTAAAAATTTTCTTCGCACTTTTATATTTCATTGAAACTGAAATGTTAGGTTATATTAACATTTTATTTAACATTTTCTGGAACTGAAAAATAATTTGCACCCGTAGTTTATTATATTCACAAAGGTAGGCTATTTTTAATTTATCTAAATAAAATGCCGTGTATTTTATGTTGAAACGTTTTAAATACAAATTTGAAAACAGATGGACTCGTGCCTACTGACGAAATGAATTACCCGAAGTTTTATCTAATTTTTTATATTTTAGAAGCATTTTGCATGCAGGTTTAATGCTTGGTGAGAAGTATTTTTGTGCATTATTAGTAGCACGTTTAAACTCTTTGTCAGGCTTAGTTTTTGATTGAAATTAATTACACTTTATTTTATTCAAAATGACTTGTAGGTCAAATACTCCACCTTCCAGGTTATACGTTTTTCCCACAATATCCAGTCTTGGCATCACTCTCCTATTTGTGTGTTATGAAATACCTCTTATTTCGAAAAATAACAACGTTCAACGAGTCTGCAAATGCGAATAATTCCGTTTTAAACACAATCAATCACAAAATAGAATTGTTTTCTATGTTCATCATTCACAGAGTATAAAAGGTTAGATCATCTGTGAGGAAAGTCAGGTATCCGCCATTTTGAATACACTTGCGCGCGGTGGCAATGCGCATATGGACATATAGTCCATTTCAGATAAATGTGCACTGAAGTAGGTACTCCTAATTATGTATTAGTAATAACAAGAACTAGTAACATTTAGACATGATCATGTGGCATGGGTCTGAATGGTGTTCTGTTCTTAAAATCTGAACTTAATTATTTTTGATAATGGTTATTAACACTTTTGTAACAAAGTTATTTCTTCTATCAACGACTTGATTTTTTTCTGAAAATTCTAAGTTTATATTTGAACTTTAAAATTTCAGTTCAGCCGAAATTTCAGTCGTTTTGGGTGACTTAAAAGTTGGGGCGGAAAATGTTTGGCAGAAACTGTCCGAAATCAAAACTTCGGTTAGTCTTTATTAAATCGAAATGAAACGAAATGTTTGGTTCCAGGGCGCAGTTTCGTTGGTAACCGGAGGTGCCTCAGGCTTGGGCAAAGCAACTGTCGAAAGATTAGTGCAACAAGGTAGCAAAGTTGTTCTTTGCGATTTACCGTCATCCAAGGGAAATGAAGTTGCTAAAACTATAGGGGAGGATAAGGTTTTATTTGCACCAGTAAATGTAAGTCTAAAACAAACACAGATTGTATGTCAGCTATTGTTAGAGCGCATGTGCAAGTATTGAATTACATTTTAAGGGAAATGTACTTCAAGAAAAATGTTGAATGCGTAAAAGGTATCGTGAGTACGTGTATAAGTATAATTAGCAGTGGGGACGTGCTGTAGTTCGGTGATTAGAGAGTTTGCCTGCCACGTTAAAGGTCCCGGGTTTGATTCCCGGCCACACCGATCAGTCTTTTTCGATCCTACTGGGTGACATTTGAGAATGTTCTTGGTTTATGAGTTGAACCATTTCAAGTTAGGATAGTTTGTCAACTTTTCGCCGTTGGATGCTGGAAGCATCTTCAAGACTGACACAGCACCGAGTGACAGAACGTCGCCTAACTTAACACGAGATCAACCAGATATCAAGAAGAGATTACGAATCTTCGGCTCATGGAACTCTCCATTCAACTATTAGTCTGAAATTTGACGACCATTTAATCCAAAAATTAAAAGATTTTCGTACTTGACTCCAAATCATGGTTAAATATGCTGATAGTAAATATACTAGTATTAGTCTCAATGTAATTGTTCAATTGCTGTCTAGGTAACATCAGAGGAAGACATCAAAGCAGCCTTAGAGCAAACTAAAAGTAAATTTGGAAAACTAGACAACATAGTTAACTGTGCTGGTATTGGAGTTGCGTTCAAGACGTACAACTTTAAAAAGAATTTACCACACGCGCTGGAGGACTTCTCGAAAGTCATCAATGTAATTAAGCTTTGCTTCCTCTGTTCCTTTTGGTAATTGTCTATTTGCAGGTGAATGTTGCAGGAACCTTTAACGTTTTGAGGTTAGGTGTTGGCCTTATAGGTCAAAATGAACCCAATGCAAATGGAGATCGAGGTGTGGTAGTGAACACGGCCAGTATAGCGGCCTTTGAGGGGCAAATGGGGCAAGCTGCGTACGCGGCCTCCAAAGGTGCTATCGTTGGAATGACTCTACCGATCGCTAGAGATCTTGCCAGTCAAGCGATTCGCGTTGTTACAATTGCACCAGGTAACTCATTATCAAATCTATCCTATTTAAATCTAAAATATTTGGAAAATTCTAGGTTTATTCCGAACTCCACTCTTCTCGTCATTGCCGGATAAAGTTGTCGCCTTTTTGGAAAAGTCAGTTCCATTTCCACAGCGTTTGGGAGATCCGAAAGAATTCGCGCTTTTGGTGGAGAGCATCATTGAAAATCCCATGCTTAATGGTGAAACCATTCGGTTGGACGGTGCTTTAAGAATGCAACCTTAAAGAATTTGTTATTTTTGTTTATATATTCTTATTAATAAATACATACGAAAATGTGTTTGTCTGCCTGTTTGTCCGGTTCAGTGTTGCCAGATTTGGCGCACTTTCTCGTTTTTCTAATCCCGCCCATGTGACACGACTCATTTGCTAGGTAAATAAATGCAAAGGTTGGCAACGACGGCGTCATCTAACGGAGAGGGTTCAAACCTAATATAACTTGCAGGTAGGATTCTTCTAAAGGAAATAAATAGCGGTCTAACAGCATAGAGAAAGGTTAAGAGTGTCAACTCTGTGCTTTTTATTTTGAAAACAGCCATCCCACGCAGGGACCGGAACTATTGCCATAAAATTAGAAACCTGTATTATCGACTGTAGCCACGTTGCAGTTACCCTGCATTACCGGCTTATAAATTTAAATCCAAAATTAATTTTAAACTGTTTTGAAATGTCCATTCAGTTGGATTGCACTACTGTTTTTAAAGATTAAACAAAAGTGACCAACGTGAATGGAAATTTCAAAACAATTTCAAGTATGAGGTGTAAAAAAATAAACTGCCATTTTAACATTAAATATTTTTATTAAATATGTATATTCATACATGTATATAAGTTCACATTTAAATATTTGTAATAATTTTAAAATATATTTATCAGTTCAACTGCTAAAAGTTAAATATGATACAGATAACATAATATACTGGATAGTGAATTTAATTAAAATAAATCAAGTAAAGCAGCGAAAAGTTTTTCCACATAATTTCTGGTTGATTTTTGTTGAAAGTTTGACACCTTTTAGGGTACAATTTTCTTACTACGAGGGGGTGTGCCTGCCGAAACAGATCGATTTTTGTTTAAAAGATTGCAACATTTTAGTCGGTTTTACATTTTGCTCACTACAGGAGGTCAGAAAAAACCTCAATTCTTTTTTTTTCAGATGAAACATCTTGAATCCCTTGGTTGAATATCTAATCATCAAAGACAAAAATAAAAAAAAAAGTAGCTTTTAATGTTAACGAGGTCCATGTATGCTCCATTTGCATGTTGACAAAGTCCATACTGACAATAAAATTTCTAACATTTTTTCAAATATCTGGAGGCATTTGTTCGGGCAGTAGTAAGATATTTTGGATACATTTATTTATCACTGTATTTTCACTGTAAAGTAGTAAAAATAATATTCTCATTAGAAAGAAAGTATCATATATAATACACTGACATATTATTAAGCAAACGATCCAACAAATTCCTGCAGATATTTTACAATACGTTAGAAGTGAATTTTAGCATCATTAACTTTGTCAAGGTGCAAACAGTGTATATTCGGATTACATTAAATCTTATTTTTTAAAGTGTTACCTTTTTCTTATTTTTGCTTTTGGTAATCACAAAACTGTTTATTGTTATAGTCGTCATTTCTGTAAACATTTCGGCAGCTTGGAATTCAGCAGTTTTTTTTCCGAAGTCGGGGATGTCATTTCGATTGATACTTCACTTCCACAAATAAATGAAATTTTCTACTTACTAGTAATGCTCGCAGAGATCACTTACCTTATTTTCAACACTATTTAAAATTTTGCTCGAAGATGACTGATGTTCTCGTCCTCCATTCCATCCAAATCCAATGACAGTTAAATTTGTTTACGTTCTCAGACGCCACCGCACACAAATTTAGGAACTATACACATATATTTAATTTACATATATATGTATAAATGGGCGGTAGTTCCGGTCACTGCGTGGGAGGGCGCTACAAACAGTATATTTGAATTTCGTGCCAAAGTAGAACCCCCGTGGGTCTAACAGTTTAACTGTATCATAAGGCGATAGGGCGCGACTCCTCTTCTCTGCGACGGCAGTTGTTAGATCTTCCGTATTTTACGAATTGTTTCATATTTTGGTAACCCTTCGATTGTTTTCTTTTGTTCTTTTATTATATTTTACGTGTATTTAAAAATCAAATTTTGAAAAAACTTGAATTTTTTATAATAAACTGAATTTTTCAAGCTATAAATAAGTTAAAAATGCAAAAAAGTAGGAATTTCGACAAAAAACCTTGAATTTTACAAGTTCGGGAAAACGGTATTTAATTGCATAAAAATCCGGTCTCTTATAAGATTTTGGGACGATTTCTCGTATTAAACTGGATTCTCATTAATAACAATTTGTGTTGTGCGTTGTATTCGGGGTTATCGGGGTTTTTCGGGAACATATATTTTTTCTCTGGGATATAGAAAAGAAATCCTGGAGTCCAAAAAGTCGATCGTCTGCGAAAATCTGACACGTGATAGCAAAATGCAAAATGAAAATTGACGACCAAAAAAAAAGCTCACCACAACCTTACCTTAAATCCGGGACCAAGGGGACACATTCCGGGATCCTGGTCCCGGCCACCTGGCGACCCTAGTTGTATTTGTTACAAGTCACGAAAAGTTAGGTTATACCCACCAATTATGCACTGCCGATGAAGAGTTTAGGTCGCACACAACAGAATTCGGCGCTATAACAACATAACAAACAAAGTACCTATTTACACCATAAAATAATTGACCTCCCGTGGAAAATATTTTAAATTTTGAAATACCACGCACAACACTTATTGTTATTGACAGAACAGCGGCTTTTGTTAAAGTTGAAAGAAAATAGTTGGATGTTTTGCTGAAATAGCTTGGTTTTATTTTAATTTAGAAGTAGCAGCAACGAAAATATTGAAAGAATTTTTTGTAAAGCGCAAAAGAAATTCGGAAATTTTACCCAATGTCAGTAGGTCAGGTACTCAGTAGAAATTTTTTTATTAGTAGTCCAGATGTTGAAGCTATTCTGTGGTTGGGTAAGGACTAAAGCTACCTTCACGCATAAACATTTTGATGAATAATGTGTTGCCTATATTTGTTTTGCGGAAATAATGGAACCAATTTTTACTAATTAAATAATTTTCTGAAGAAAGTGACATAATATATAAAAGAACTGCTCTTAAAAAACCGACAACAAATTGAGATATTTAATGATATTTAGGTTGGGATCAAGAAAACTAGTCTTCTTGATTGGGATTTTAAGAACACAAAACAGCACTAAAAACATGTACAGAAGAAATTTCTTCTATACTGTCACTGTCTTAAAAAATGCCACAGTGCTGCCACACGTCCATGCTAAATATTATTAGTGTTTGTTGTTGCCACTACCAAATTAGAAGTTCAATGCCTGCTTTGATGTACATTTATTTGAAATGAACTAACTAAAGTGGTAAAGTCAACAATAATTTAATTTTGTGCACCACAAATACATTATGTTACTCAAATTTTTAGTTCCTTCAGATAAATCTGTACTGCATTATCTGGATTTTTTAACATTGTACTAATAAGTGGCACACAAAACTTGACTTTTCAAGCATTGTAAGGCTCACTTTATATGGTACGAAGGCGTAAAAAAGACATCCTTAACATTTTTTTTTAGAAATTTCGACGTTTTTCATGAAATGTTAACTTTAATCTCGAAATTTCGATAAAAACTTTTTTACCGACTTTAACTTCGAAATTTCGACTTTTTTTGAAATTTCGACTTTTTTTGAAATTTTGACTTTTTTTTTAATTTCGACTGTAATCTTGGAATTTCGAATGTAATTTTGGAATTTCGATTTTAAACTCGAAATTTCGAATTTTTCTCGAAATTTCCACTTTTTTCTCGAAATTTCGATTTTAATTTCAAAATTTCGTCTTTAAACCCGAATTTTCGACTTTTTTTTCAAAACTTCGACGATAGTTTCGGAATCTTGACTCAAATTCGAAATTTCAAGTTTTTCTCCGTTTTTTTCGCGAAATTTCCGTTTTTTTCGCGAAATTTCCATTTTTTTTTTCGAAATTTCGACTTTAGTTTCGGGATTTCGTCTTTAAATCCGAAATTTCGACTTTTGTTTAAAATTTCGAGTTTAATCTCGAAATTTGAAGAAAAAAGTTGAAAATTTGGTAATTAAAAATAGAAAAATCACTGAACGCACCCCATTGCCAACTGTCAAAATTATTGTGAAAGTGGTGTGGTGGGACGCAACTGTCATCTGTCAAAGTTAACCACAGAATATAGAAATTTCGAGATTGAACTCGAAATTTCTACTTTAAACTCGAAATCTCGACTTTAATTCTTAAATTTCAAGAAAAAAACCGAAATCCTGGAATTAAAGTCGATATCTCGAGATTAAAATCGAAATTTCAGATTAAAGTCGAAATTTCGATTTATGGCTCAAAATTTCGACTTATAGCTTGGAATTTCGAAAGAAAGTCGAAATTTCAGTTTTGGAGTTGAAATTTCGAAATTCAAATCGAAATGTCGAGATTAAAGTCGAAATTTCGAGAAAAAAGATAAAATTTCAAGTTTAAAGTTGGAATTTAGACGTTAACGTCGAAATTTCGAGAAAAAAGTTGAAATTTCGAGAAAAAAGTTGAAATTTCGAGATAAATACGAAATTTCTATTTATTTTTAAATTAATGTCCCTTCTACTCCTTCGTAGTAATTAATTCAAATTTGGCAACTTTTTTACTTTTTATAATAAAATCCATTAATTATTTTCGCTTTCCGCAGCTTTTGAATTAGAATTTATGTAAAACTACGCTAAATCACCAAAAAAACCAATTAGTTTATATTATGTTTAATAAAGGCCGCTAATCTAGTGCATTATGTCCATTTTAGATAAATCTGCATCAGAGTAGGCACGGAACTGCTAATTTTGTAGTGGCAACAGCAAGAACTAGTAATATTTAGACATGGTCGTGTGGCAGCGCTGTGACATTTCTGGATGTTCTGTGTTCTTAAAATCCTAACATAAATGTCATTAAAAATTTTGATTTGTTGTAGGTTGTTTTAAATGATTCTTTTTTACGTTATGTCAATTTTTGTTGAAGATCATTAAATTGTTAATAATGTAAATAAAAACAGTATGATTAGTCCTGCTAAACAACCTCTCAGATATAGGCAACACATTAATCATTAAAATATATGACGCGTGAATGCAGCTTTAGTACTGGTGATTTTTTTTAGTAACTTATTAAAAGATAGATTGAAAAATTCATGATTTTGGTGGAGCGAATTGGTCCTTGGTTATCTTGTCCCCTGAAACCAAGAAAGATTAAAAACCAGAACAAAGGCTCTGAAGCGTTTCAATAGCCAAACTGATTTGTATTTCAGTTTTTGTGAATATTCAATTAACGCTTCGATTTTCAATTCATAGTAATTCTAAACATTTATAAACTACGTTACAAAGAGTCGAATAGAATTAAAATCCGTTAATTAGTTATTGTTTTCTCAAATCGTCAGATCTTTTTCTTCATTGAAGTAGAAACAAATGTAGGCAACAAACCTGCGAATATACTAATAAAAGAAGCGATCGACAGTTTGGTATTTCAGACTACAATAGCCTTGTAATGTATAGAAAGAGCATGTAAGTTTCGCCTTTCCCGAATTGAAATGTAAGCTCGAAATATGTCATTGTCCGAATGTTAGAATTGGGGCGATAATAGCGCGTCTGTATACAAACACGTCTCACGGTGTGTCCTAATGACAAAAGCTGCATCGCCCACTAGATGTGTCTATACTTGCCCGACCAAATTGACTGACATGGGCGGGTAGTCTTGTCAAAGTTGTCTGTCAACAGCACCGGAGATCCTAAATCTTCGGTTCATTCATACCTTCGTCAATGTGGGGTACAATAAATGTACCTCGTCCTCTTTTTAATTGATTTTTAATCAATTAGAAAGGCAAGTAATGTGGTCATGGTAAGGAATTGACAGGTTAAACGCTTTTAGGTGTCATCAACAGCTTATGAGTGCCATTAATTTACCTTTTTATGTACTACTACTCTAGAGAAACTTTTAATAAAGCGAGTTTTCTTTAAAAACTGTGGATAAGTCGAAATTTCCAGAAAATATTCGAAGTTTCTACTAAATATTTTTAGAGCAACTTTTGAAAAACAAAATTAATTTTGCGAAGAATTTTGGGAAAATAGATTATTGAAAAATACTTAACATTTTTTAAAAAATGTAAAGTAAAATTTAAGTTTCGAGAAAACCTAGAAGTTTCGATAATAATAATTCAAAGAAAATTTGAAGTTTCTAGAAATAACAAGTTTGTATAAGAAAATTTAGATAAAAATCGAAATTTTGAGTAAAAAGGCCAATTTTTGTAAATAATTTTGGTGGAACGGACTGGTTTTTGGTTATCTTCAAAAATTGAAATACAAATCTTGTCCCCTGAAATCAAGAAAGATTAAAAAACATAACAGGTTGCTCTAACGCGTTTCGATAGCCAAGCTATCATCTTCAGAGAGAGGTATCTCTCTGGTTTCAGGGGACAAGATTTGTATTTCAATTTTCATAAATAATTGTTTTGAAGGAAACTTAACCTTTCGGGAAAGACACAAAACTTTTTATAAAGGATTCGCGTTTTGGATAAATAGTCAACATTTGGGGAAAACTCGTAAATTTTTGTTTAGAGAAGTTAATATTTATTTTAAAGACAAAAATTGACAAAAATATTTCACAGAAAAGTTGCTTCTTTGAGAAAATCTCTCAAAGTTGTATAAAAATAGTTTAGAGAAAATAGAGACGAGTAAAAAATCGAAATTTCCAGGAAAAACCGAAATTTCTGGAAATTTCAAGTATCTTCCTTTAGTATAAAGGAACTATACTTCAGCCTTCTTTCTTTCGTTTTCCTTTTCTCCTTCCTCGTTTTGCTCTTTTTCTTTCTCGCCTTCCTTCTTTCCTTGCTTATTTGTCTTTCCTCCTCGTCTTATATTCTTCCTTTCTCGACCTCCTTCCTTGCTCAAATTTCTTCTTACTTCCTTTTTCGCTTTTCCTTCTGGTCTTCCTTTTTTCTTTCTTCCTCGCTTTTCTACCTAGCCTCAATCTTCGCCTGTATCCTGCCTTCCTTCCTTCCTTCCTTCCTTTCTTCCTTCTTTCCGTCCTCGTGTTCTTTTCTTTCTTCCTTGTCTTATTTCCTTCCTTCCTAGTCTTCCTTTCTTCCCGGCTCGCCTTTCTTCCTTCTTGGCTCGTCTTTCTTTCCTCCTTCCTGGCTCGTCTTTCTTTCCTCCTTCCTTCCTTCCTTCCTTCCCTTCTCGGTTTCCTTTCTTGTCTGCTTTTATTTCTTACTTGTCCTTCTTCTTTTCTTGTATTTCTTACTTTCACGTCTTTCTTTCTTCTTTCTTCGTCTTCCTTCCTTTCACCCTTCCTCGTCTTCCTTCCTTTCACCCTTCCTCATTTTTCTTCCTTTCTCATCTTCCTTACTTTCTTGTTTTTCTTCCTTGCTTTTTTTTTTCTCGTCTTCCTTTCTTCCTCGTCTTCCTTTTTTCTTCCTTTCTCGTCTTTCTTCCTTCCGTCCTTCCTTCCTTGTCTTCCTTTTTCCCTTTCTCGTCTTTCCTCCTTCCTTCCTTGTCTTCCTTTTTCCCTTTCTCGTCTTTCTTCCTTCTTTCCTTGGCTTCCTTCTTTCTTTTCTTTTTTGCTTTCTTTTTTTTCATTTCCCCCTTATTTTCTTTATTTCTCGTCTTCTTTCCTTTTTCTTCTTTCTTTCCTCCTCACCTTTCTTCCTTCTTCGCATTCCTTTCTGGCGTTCCTTTCGCGCCTTCCTTTCTTCTTTCCTTTCTCGTCTTCACTCCTTGGCTTTCTTCCTTCCTCGTCTTCCATCCTTCCTTTCTCATCTTTCTTTCCTTCTTGCTCGTCTTCTTTCTTTCCTTCCTCGTCTGTCTTTCTCCCCTTCTCGTCTTTCTTCCTTCCTCCTTCTCCTTCCTTCCGCATCTCCCCTCCTGCCTTCCTCGTCTTTCTTCATTCCTTGCCTTCCTCCCCTCCTCGTCTTCCTTTCTTCCTCCTTCTCCTTTCTTCCGCGTTTCCCTTCCTGCCTTCATCGTCTTCCTTCATTTCTTGTCTTTTTTCTTCCTTTATTGTCTTCCGTCCTTTCTTCCTCGTCTTCTTTTCTTCTTTCCTTTCTTCCTATTTTGTCTTTCTTTCTCGTCTTCCTTTCTTCCTTTCAACTCTTCGTTTCTTTCTTGTCTTCCTTCCTTTCTCGTCTTTCTTCTTCCATTGTCTTTCTTCTTCCCTTCTCTCCTTCCTTGTCTTCCTTTCTTCCTTTCTCGTCTTTCTTTTTGCTTTCTTGTCTTAATTTCCTTCGTGTCTTCCTTCCCTTCTCGTCTTCCTTACTTTTTCGTCTTTCTGTTCCTCCTTCCTTTATTGTCTTCCTTCTTTCCTTGTCCTTCTTTCTTCCTTTATGGTCGTCTTCCTTTCTATTTTGTCTATCTCCTCTCCTCTTCTTTTCTTTTTTGTCTTCCTTCCTTTCTCGACTTCCTTCTTTCCTTGTCTTCCCTCCTTCCTTGTCTTCCTTCCTTCCTTGTATTCCTTCCTTCCTAGCCTTCCTTCCTTTCTTCGTCGTTTTTTTTCCTTCCTTTCTCGTCTTTCTTTTTGCTTCCTTGTCTTCTTTTCTTTCTTATCTTCCTTCCCTTCTCATCTTCCTTATTTTTTCGTCTTCCTGATCCTCCTTCCTTTGTTGTCTTCCTTCTTTCCTCGTCCTTCTTTCTTCCTTTATGGTCGTCTTCCTTTCTATTTTGTCTTTCTCCTCTCCTCTTCTTTTCTTTTTTGTCTTCCTTCCTTTCTCGACTTTCTTCTTTCCTTGTCTTCCCTCCTTCCTTGTCTTCCTTTCTTCCTTGTCTTCCTTCCTCCTCGCCTTCCTTCCTTTCTTCGTCGTTTTCCTTCCTTCCTTTCTCGAGTTTTCTTCCGATCTTCCTCGTCTTTCTTCCGACTTTCTTCGTCTTTCTTCTTTTCTTTTTTGTCTTCTTTCCTTTCTTGTCTTCTTTCCTTCCTCGTCTTTTTTCCTTCCTCGTTTTCCTCTCTTCCTTTCTCGTTTTCTTTCTTTTCTCGCCTTCCTTCCTTTCCCGTCTTCCGTCATTTCTTGTCTTCCTTCCTTTCTCGTCTTCCTACCTTCCTTTCTCTCCTTTATTTCTTCCTTTCTCGTGTTCCTTCCATCCTTTTTCGCCTTCCTTCCTTTATCGTCTTCCTTCGTTTCTCGTCTTCCTTCATTTCTCGTCTTCTTTCTTTTATCGTCTTCCTTTCTTTCTCGTCTTCCTTCCTTCCTTTCTTGCCTCCCCTTCTTCCTTTCTCGTCTAACTTCCTTCCCCGCAGTCCTTCCTTCTTGTCTCGTCTTTCTTATTTCCTTCCCTTCTCGTCCTCCTTCCTTTCTGTTCCGCCTTTTCAAAATTTGGGTTTTTTATTCGTCTTCTGGAAATTTTGTTATTTATTTTAAACATCGGCACATTTTGGTATGGATTTCGATTTATTCGAAATAACTACTTAAAATCTTATGTTTTCCGATAAAGTGTTTTCGATAAATTTAGGCTCCACTCGATCCTCAAGCCTCCCACTCCACTTAAATGCGTCTATGGAGAAAGAGATTGAAATTTATATTACAGATTCTTATAAAAAACTGGAGATTTTTCAGAAAATCCTCAACCTTTTGAGGAAAAACTTTAAATTAAAAATATTGTGAAAATAATCAAAATTTTGAGGAATTAACTCAAAATTAAAAACACTTTTTTTTTTAGAGAAGTCAAAATTTCAAAGAAATTACAAAATTTTGATCGAAATATTTGACAGAAGAGACGATTTTTGGAGAAAAACATCCAAATTTGAATAAAACGATTCAAAGAAAAATCGAAATATCTAGAAAAAGTCGAAATTATTAGATATAATTTTTTGAAGAAATGTTGAAATTTTGGGAAAGAGTGAAATTTATTTTAGGAATTTCCATGAACACAATCGAGATTTTAGAAAAAAATGAACATTTTGAGAAAAAATTGAAAGTTAAGAATGCCCTTTAGAGAAAAATCGAAATTTCGAAGAAATTGCGAATTACGTAATTTTGAAGAAATTACGAAATTTTGACAAAAATATTTTACATCATTTTTTTTTACATCAATTTTACAGAAAAGACAATTTTGTAGAAAAATCCAAATTTGTACAAAGAGATTTAAAGAGAAATTTAAATTTCTAAAAAAAACCGACATTTCTAAAAACAATTATTTTGAAAATAAATTGAAATTTCAAGAAGTTGAAATTTAGATTAGAGATTTTCTGTAAAAAGTTGGGGTTTTGAGAAAATAATCAAAATATTCAGAAAAAACTCAAAATTAAAAATATTTTTTAGAGAAAAATCGAAATTTCAAAGAAATAAGGAAATGTTGACAATAATATTTACAGAAAACACGATTTTTGGAGAAAGACTTCCAAATTTGTACAAAAGAATTTAAAGAAAAATCGAAATTTTAAGTGAAAAATCGAAATTTTAAAAATTGAAATACAGAACTTGTTCCTTGAAACTAAAAAAGATTAAAAAACACAACAAACGTTGGTCTAACGCATTTTGACAGCCAAGCTGTCATCTTTAGAGTGAAGTTTCAAGTAAAAAATCGACATTTCTAGAAAAAGCCGAAATTTCTAGAAACAATTTTTTGAAGAAAAGTTGAAATTTCAAGAAACTGAAA
This sequence comes from Dastarcus helophoroides, assembly GCA_028583605.1. Taxonomy (NCBI): domain Eukaryota; kingdom Metazoa; phylum Arthropoda; class Insecta; order Coleoptera; family Bothrideridae; genus Dastarcus; species Dastarcus helophoroides. Next base: position 4,132,205 of record CM053331.1, read on the forward strand.
TTTAAAATAGACATTTTTATAACAAAAGTCGAGATTTTATAAAAATAGTCAAAATATTGAGAAAAAACTCAAATATTAAAAATATTTTTTAGCAAAAATTCGAAATATCAAAGAAACTTTGACAAGAATAGAAAAAGTCAAATTTTCAAAAAAAAACTTCGAAATTTTGATGTAAATGATTAGAGAAATGTCAAATTTTTAAGACAAAATTTCAAACTTGGATAAAAAATTACCAAAAAACTAGAAATATCAAATAAGCCTGAATAACTCTGAAGTTTCTATAACAAATTTTTTTGACAAAAGATAGAAGAGAAAAAGATCGAAATTTTGTGGAATTTAATGTAATTTCATTTTTTGTTGACTTCGTATTTAATTTCAGAACTTTTTTGTCAACAGTTTGGGGTTTCTTTTTTAAATAGTTGCTCTTTCTTGAAATTTCGACTTTTGTTTTCAAATTTCGAGATTGAACTGGAAATTTTTGTAAATTTTGAGTTTATTTTTGAAATTTCGACTGTCTTGAGAATTGCTGGCAAAATCTTAAACTTATTTTTAGTTTAAAATCAAAATGGTGGGCCCTCAAAATTTTAACTTAAATCGCATCGAAAGAAGTTCTAATTTCGAAAAAAATATGAAACTTATAAAAATATTACGAATTGTCGAGTTTAAAAATGCCATGTTTTTAAATTTTGATAAATTTAATTTTAAATTTTAATTTTACTTTTAGAAATTCATAATTTTTTTAAAAATCAAAATTTTGAAATTAAAGACGCAATTTTTGAGAATTTTTTTTTATTAGGTTTTTTAAAAGTTTTTACTGCTGTCACTGGAAATTTAGACAAAAATTTTAAAAAGAGTCAATAGTTATGGTTTTAAATTCGTTTTTTTCTTGGGTTGTATTCTCAAAAGCAAAAAGAGAATTATAAGTTGCTTTTGAATAATTAGTGCAACTGATGTTAAAAGCTAATATAATGAAGCTCTTAAGAGACATAGAACAAGTGTGCGCATAAATTTAATGCCACTTTAATTAATTTTATACGTAAGCGCCCAAAATAAAAGAAAATTCAAGAAGGCATCGACTGCAACAGCTCATAAAACTGGAAATTAAGCATCAAAAGAATATCAACCGGAGAAATATAAATAAAGTTATTTAAATAAACTTAAACGCGATATATAAAGGGGACAAGATATCAACATACATTTAATATTTTATTTTGTAAGATGAGACCCAAATAAAAAGAAGAAAAAAAACGCCACTTATTTCAAGGATCAACTCCACCCATCCTCGACCGACGACCGAATAGGGGATCCCATCGCCGCCCTCGTCCTTTCAGCCGGCCAATAACCGTCCGACGTCGTCCGCCATCTTGCTGAAAGAACAGGATCACGACCGCAGCGCCGATACGGCCGGGACCGCAACTAACACCACAGCCTTCACATGTTCTTCGTGGGTACACACATCTCGTTCTCTCTCCGGGAAAATAAACGCGATAAATCGATAATCGGGTCGATTGAATTCACTCACTTTGTATGTCACGTGTATTTGTGATCTAGTCGTTTGGTGAACTGATTTTTTTTTGTTTGTGGACTCTGTTGTTGTGGAATTGATGAATTGTGGGGTGAGCGACGAATGTTATGGACAGTGAGGAACGTTTGGTAACTGATTAGAGGTGTTTATGTTTTGAACTGTTCGATTTTTGAGTTGTGAAAGTGTCGTACCAAAGCGGCTTCGGGGTTTTTGGGGAAGGGCGAGATAAACCACCTGGTAAGTGATTTATTTTTTTTTGTCGTATTTTTTTATGTTGACAAATTACATCTGGGGCAATTTAATTTTATCCAAATGTTATCATCTGAATATCAAACGAGATTGCAGGCTGAAGAAGATTTTGATTGAAAAAATTCCTCTTCCCGCTTGTCACATTTTTTATTTTTCTGTCGAACGTATTTAGGGGGGTATTTAAGGGGAAATTCAAGTAATGCTTTACTAACAAGTTTTAACTGGATAAATGCCTTCGTTATCATGGATACATTTTGATTGAGTTTTTCGTCGCCTATGTGTTCTCTATTTTTCTCGAAATCTCTTTGTCTTCTCTTCTTCAAATCTCGGTGTATTTGGTTCTCCAAATCGCCATTTGGTTGTCCAAATCGCCATTTGGTTGTTCAAATCTCTATTTCGTTCTCCAAATTTCTTTTTGGTTCTTCAAATATGCGGTTCTCCAAATCTCTGTTTGGTTCTCCAAATCTTTATTTTGTTCTCTAAACCTCTATTTGGTTCTCCAAATCTCTATTTCGTTCTCCAAATCTTTACTTCGTTCTCCAAATCTCCATTTCGACTCCAAATCTCTGTTTGGTTCTTCAAATCTTTATTTCGTTCTCTAAACCTCTATTTGGTTCTTCAAATCTCTATTTCGTTCTCCAAATTTCTTTTTGGTTCGTCAAATATGCGGTTCTCCAAATCTCTGTTTGGTTCTCCAAATCTTTATTTTGTTCTCTAAACCTCTATTTGATTCTTCAAATCTCTATTTCGTTCTCCAAATTTCTTTTTGGTTCTTCAAATATGCGGTTCTCCAAATCTCTGTTTGGTTCTCCAAATCTCTATTTCGTTCTCCAAATCTCTACTTCGTTCTCCGAAGCTCTATTTCGTTCTCCAAATCTCTATTTCGTTCTCCAAATCTATTTCGTTCTCGAAATCTCAATTTGGTTCTCTAAATATCTTTGTCTTCTCTTCTCAACATCTCCTTGTCTTCTCTTCCCCAGATCTCTTTGCCTAAGCTGCTCTAAATCCCTTTGCTATCTCCAAATCCTTTTCTTCAGATGCCTTCTCTTCAAAATTCCTTACGAACTCTTTGTTTTCCCACAAATCTTTTTGACTTCTCTTTTCTCTTCCCCAAATTGATTTGTTTTTTCTTCTGTAAAATTCTTACTTTCTCTTCGCCAAGTCTTTTGGTCTTTCCTTCCCGAATCCATTTGCCTTTGCTGCTTCAAATTCTTTTGCTTTCTCCAAATTTCTTGCCTTCTCTTCTTCAAAATTCCTTGCTCACTTTGTCCTTCTATAAATCTTTTTGATTTCTCTTTCCCAAATTGATTTGCTTTTCCTTCGTTAAACTTCTTGCTTTCTTCAAATCTCCTTGTATTTTCCAAATCTCCTTGTCTTTTCCAAATCTCCTTGCCTTCTCTTCCCCAAATCCATTTGCCTTCGTTGCTCGAAATTGCTTTCTCCAAATCCGTTGTCTTCTTTTCGTCAAAATTCTTTGCGCTCTTTTCGTCTTCCTACAAATCTCTTTGGCTTCTCTTCCCCAAATTGATTTGCTTTTCCTTCGTTAAATTTCTAGTCGTTACTTTTTCAAATCTCTGCTCTCTCCTTCCAAATGTGTTTGTTTTCTCTTGTTTAAATCTCTTTGTCTTCTCTTTTCCAAATTCATTTGCCTTCGCTGCTCTAAATCCCATTGCTTTCTCCAAATCTCGTTGTCTTCTATTTTCTCTTTTCTTCTTCAAAATTTTTTGAGCACTCTTTGTCTTCTTAAAAATCTCTTTGGTTCTTTGGTTTCTCTTTCCCAAATTGATTGATTTTCTTTCTTTTAACTTCGTGTCTTCGCTTCTCCAAAATTTTTGCTTTCTCATTCCAAATGTCTTTATTTCCTCTTGTTCAAATTTCGTCTTGCTACAAATGCCTTTGGCTTCTCTTGCCTTGATTTGATTTTCCTTCTTTTAACTTCTTGTATTCGCTTCTTCAAATCTCTTTGCTCTCTCATTCCAAATGCCTTCGTTCTCTTTTGTTTAAATCTCCTTGTCTTCTCTTGTCCAAATCTCTTTGTCTTCTCTTCCCCAAATCCATTTGCTTTCGCTGCTCTAAATTTCTTTGCTATTTGCAAAACTCTTGCCTGCTTTTCTTCAAAATTCCTTGCACACTTTTCGTCTTGCTACAAATGTCTTTCGCTTCTCTTGTCGAAATTGATTTGATTTTCCTTCTTTTAACTTCTTGTATTCGCTTCTTCAAATTTCTTTACTCTCTCATTCCAAATTTGTTTTTTCTTGTCCAAATCTCTTTGTCTTCTCTTTTCCAAATTCATTTGGCTTCGCTGCTCTAAATCCCTTTGCTTTCTCCAAATCTCTTTGTCTTCTCTTTTCTCTTTTCTTCTTCAAAATTTTTTGAGCACTCTTTGTTTTCTTAAAAATCTCTTTGGTTCTTTGGTTTCTCTTTCCCAAATTGATTGATTTTCTTTTTTTTAACTTCTTGTCTTCGCTTCTCCAAAATTTTTGCTTTCTCATTCCAAATGTCTTTATTTTCTCTTGTTCAAATTTCGTCTTGCTACAAATGCCTTTGGCTTCTCTTGCCCAAATTGATTTGATTTTCCTTCTTTTAACTTCTTGTATTTGCTTCTCCAATTTTTTTTCTCTCATTCCAAATGCCTTCGTTTTCTTTTGTTTAAATCTCCTTGTCTTCTCTTGTCCAAATCTCCTTGTCGTCTCTTCCCCAAATCCATTTGCTTTCGCTGCTCTAAATTTCTTTGCTTTTTGCAAAACTCTTGCCTGCTCTTCTTCAAAATTCCTTGACTACTTTTCGTCTTGCTACAAATGTCTTTGGCTTCTCTTCCGCAAATTGATTTGATTATCCTTCTTTTAACTTCTTGTATTCGCTTCTCCAAATTTCTTTTTTCTCTCATTCCAAATGCCTTCATTTTCTTTTTTTAAATCTCCTTGTTTTCTCTTGTCCAAATCTCTTTGTCTTCTCTTTCCCAAATTTATTTGCCTTCGCTGCACTAAATCCCTTTGCTTTCTCCAAATCCCTTGCCTTTTCTTCTTCAAAATTCTTTGAGCATTCTTCGTCTTTTTACAAATCTCTTTTATTTCTCTTCCCCAAGTTGATTTGATTTCCCTTCTTTTAACTTCTTGTCTTCTCTTCCCCAAATCCATTTACCTTCGCTGCTCTAAATTTCTTTGCTTTTTGCAAAACTCTTGCCTGCTCTTCTTCAAAATTCCTTGACTACTTCTTGTATTCGCTTCTCTAAATCTCTTTGCTCTCTCATTCCAAATGCCTTCGTTTTCTTTTGTTTAAATCTCCTTGTCTTCTCTTGTCCAAATCTCCTTGTCTTCTTTTCCCCAGATCCATTTGTCATCGCTGCTCTAAATTCCTTTGCTTTCTGCAAATCTCTTGCCTTTTCTTCTTCAAGATTCTTTGAGCATTCTTCGTCTTTTTACAAATCTCTTTGATTTCTCTTCCCCAAGTTGATTTGATTTCCCTTCTTTTAACTTCTTGTCTTCTCTTCCCCAAATCCATTTACCTTCGCTGCTCTAAATTTCTTTGCTTTTTGCAAAACTCTTGCCTGCTCTTCTTCAAAATTCATTGACTACTTCTTGTATTCGCTTCTCTAAATCTCTTTGCTCTCTCATTCCAAATGCCTTCGTTTTCTTTTGTTTAAATCTCCTTGTCTTCTCTTGTCCAAATCTCCTTGTCTTCTTTTCCCCAGATCCATTTGTCATCGCTGCTCTAAATTCCTTTGCTTTCTGCAAATCTCTTGCCTTTTCTTCTTGAAAATTCTTTGAGCATTCTTCGTCTTTTTACAAATCTCTTTGATTTCTCTTCCCCAAGTTGATTTGGTTTCCCTTCTTTTAACTCCTTGTCTTCTCTTCCCCAAATCCATTTACCTTCGCTGCTCTAAATTTCTTTGCTTTTTGCAAATCTCTTGCCTGCTCTTCTTCAAAATTCCTTGACTACTTTTCGTCTTGCTATAAATGTCTTGGGTTCTCTCCCCCAAATTGATTTGATTATCCTTCTATAACTTCTTGCATTCGCTTCTCCAAATCTCTTTTCTCTCTTATTCCAAATGCCTTCGTTTTCTTTTGTTCAAATCTCCTTGTCTTCTCTTGTCCAAATCTCCTTGTCTTCTCTTCCCCAAATCCATTTGTCATCGCTGCTCTAAATTCCTTTGCTTTCTGCAAATCTCTTGCCTTTTCTTCTTGAAAATTCTTTGAGCATTTTTCGTCTTTTTACAAATCTCTTTGATTTCTCTTCCCCAAGTTGATTTGATTTTCCCTTCTTTTAACTTCTTGTCTTCTCTTCCCCAAATCCATTTACCTTCGCTGCTCTAAATTTCTTTGCTTTTTGCAAAACTCCTGTCTGCTCTTCTTCAGAATTCCTTGACTACTTTTCGTCTTGCTACAAATGTCTTTGGCTTCTCTTCCCCAAATTGATTTGATTATCCTTCTATTAACTTCTTGCATTCGCTTCTCCGAATCTCTTTGCTCTCTCATTCCAAATTTGTTTTCTCTTGTCCAAATCTTCTTGTCTTTTCTTCCTCAAATCCATTTGTCATTGTTGCTCTAAATTCCTTTGATTTCTGCAAATCTCTTGCCTTTTCTTCTTTAAAATTCCTTGAGCACTCTTTGTCTTCTTATAAATCTCTTTGGTTTTTTTCCCCAAATAGATTTGATTTTCCTTCTTTTAACTTCTTCCCTTTGCTTCTCCAAATCTTTTAACTCTCCTCTCTTAAATCCAAATGTCTTTGCTGTCTAATTAAATATCTTTGCTTTCTTATATCCAAATGTCTTTGCCTCCTTATTTTCAAATCTCTTTCTCTTCGATTCTTAAAATCTTTTGCCTTCTTCTCTCTAAATTTTAGCGTCATCTCTTCAAATTTATTTATTTTTGTTTTCCATCCCCCTCTCGAAATCTCTTCACCCTTCACCTCCCTTTTTTTAAACTTCTTGTCATTCAGTCCCCAATATTTTTGCCTCCTCTTTTTCAAATCTCTTCCAAACATTTTCTTCGATTTAAAAGCTTTAAAGCGATGGATTTTTTTACCATTTGCTTTTCAACCCGATCATCTGTATTAATTCTTCAAGTGAATTATCCAACCCAAAATTTTTTCTGGACCAATAAAGCTCTTGTGCAAATCTTATTGCGTTTTGTCTTCAATTTTTTTTACTTTCCCATCTCAAAATCTCTCGTCTTTTCTTCTCCACATCTCTGCGTCGTCTCTTCAAAATTCTTTTAATTGATGCTCAAAAACGTTTATCTTCACTTCTTTCGAACCTTTTGCCTTTTCTTCTCCAATTTTCTTTCCTTCCCTTTGTTTCCTACCAATCTCTTTGACTTCTCTTCCCCAAATTAAATTACCTTTCCTACTTTAAATTTCTTGCCTTCGCTTTTCCGTACAGTTTAGCTCTCTCAGAACCAAATGTCTTTGCCTTCTTTTCAAATCTCTTTCACATCTATTCTCAACGTTTCTTTGTCTTTGATTCTTAAAATCCTTTGCCTCATTCTCTTCAAAAGTGTGCGTCATTTCTTCAAATTTATTTATTTTTGCTTCTCCAGTCTTTTTTCGAAATCTCTTTGCTGCCTCTTTTCCAAACCTTTTACGGTCCCTTCCCCAATTTTTTGCCTTCTCTTCCTTAAATCTTTTCCAAAAATGTTCTTCTATTTAAGTCTAAATTATTTTCCCATCTTTTGTTTTTCAACCTAATCATGTCGATTAATTTTCCAGATGAGTAAGTCTAGTTCAAAATTATTACTGGACCGATGAAGCACTTCTCTAAATTTCTTTGCTCTTGCCTTATCTTTTTGCGTTCTGTCTTCAAATTTTTGTATTTGCCTTTCTCGAAACCTTTTGTCTTCTCTTCTCCAAATTTGTGTGTTTTCTTTTTAACATTTTTTTGCTACTCGAAACCGTTTATCTTCACTTCACCAAATCTTTATGTCGTCTTTTTTCCCAACTTTTTGTCTTTTTTTCTCGAATTTTTTTCTTTTCTCCAAAGTTTCTTGTCTTCTCTTTCCCAAATCCATTCGTCTTCGCTGCTCCAAATCTCTTTGTCTTCTCTTCTTTAAAATTCCTTGCGCACTCTTTGTCTTTGTACATTCTTTTAGTTTTTCTTAGTCAAATTGATTTGCTTTTCTTAAAATTTCTTGCCTTTGCTTCTTCAAATCCCTTAGCTCCCTCTCATATCCAAATGTCTTTGCTCTTTCATTAAAAGTCTTTACTATCTTATATCCGCGTTTTCCTTTTCAAATCTCTTTGATTTCTATTCTCTAAATCACTTTGTCTTTGATTCTTAAAATCCTTTGCCTTCTTCTCTCCAAATCTCAGCGCCATCTCTTCAAATTTATTTATTTTTCATTGTTTTCTCTGCCCTCTCTTTTTCAATCTTTTTCCTGTTCCTTCTCTAAGTTTTTTGCTTTCTCTTCCCTAAATCTCTTTTAAAAGTTTTATTTAATTCAGGCGCAAATAAACTTTCTCATCTTTTAGATATACTCTGTATCGTCTTTGCGAAGTTTCCTTAATTCCACTCCTGTTGATTGGCATTTTCTTCGTCAGTTGCTTCTTATAGATGTCTAAATTTTTAGTTACCTCTTACCATTCCTTAACAAAAAAAAAGGTAACTGAAAATTTAGGTGTCTGCAAGAAGCAATTGGCGAAGAAAATGCCAATCAGCCAATCATCTTTTGTTTTTTAACTCGATCATTTCGATTTTTCCTCTTTTGTAATAAATTTTTTGAACTACATCTGACAACCCAGAATTATGACTGGACCAATAAAACTCTTCTCCAAATTTCTTTGGTTCTCTGTTCAAATTTCTTTATTTTCCCATCTCTTCTTTTCTCTAAATCTCTGCGTTCTCTCTTCAAAATTCTTTTTTTTTGCAAAATCGAAACCACTTGTCTACTTTTTGACGTTTTTTTCAAACCTCTTGCCTTTTCTTTTTTAATTTTTTCTATCTTCTTGGCTTCTTAAAACCATTCGTCTTTGCTGACCCAAATTCCTTTGCTTCCTCCAATTCTCTTGTATTTTCTTCTTCAAAATTCGTTAATTACTCTTTGTCTTCTTACAAAACTCTTTGATTTTTTTTCCCCAAATTGATTTGCTTGTTAAATTGATTTGCTTGTTAAATTTCTGGCCTTCGCTTCTCCAAATCTCTTTGGTCTTTTATATCCAAATGTCTTTGCCCTTTTATATCCAAATGTTGTTGTGTTCTCCTTTTCAAATCTCTTTGAAATCTATTCTCCACGTTTTCGTTGTCTTCGATTCTTAAAATCCTTTGCCTTCTTCTCTTCAAAAGTCTGCGTCATTTGCTTAAATTTATTTATATTTGCTTTTTCAGTCTTTTTTTCGAAATCTGTTTGCTACCTCTTTTCCAAATCTTTTACGTATCCTTTCCCAATTTGTTGTCTTCTTTTCCCTTAATCTTTTGCAAACATTTTCTTCCATTTAGGTTTTTCAATCTCTTCGTCTTCAATTCTTAAATTTTTTTGCCTTCAGTATGTCCACCATACCAGAGGCGATTTGAAAATTGGTACAAAGGATAAGACAGTTTAGACAGAAGAGCACGGTAACTCAGTATGTCCACCATATCAGTGGCGAAATTCTCTCATTTTTGCATATTCCCTCATATTCCTCATTTCATTTTTTTCTTTTCTTTGTTCCTGAAGAGGCCCCCTACGAAGTAATTGAAAGTTGTGTATATGTTTGATTTAAATTAATTCAAAATACATTTCCAAGGAGAAAAAGTCGAAAATATCATTTAAGTTATTGATTTTTCTGTCTTTCTGTAAATTTTATTCTATATTTTTATTGAAAATGAAACAACAGGAGAAATAAAACATTACATGACAGTCATGTCCGCTTTAATTTTGAATTCGAGTTCCATGTAAATAGTAATAAATGGGATTTATTTGTTATTTTCTTTAAAAAAATGTTCCTAATTTTCTGCTATGTTACTGTAGGTATATGTACTTACAAATGAAACTTAAATGTGCAAATTATCAGCAAATAGCCGGATAAAAAAATATGTTTTCTGCACAATACAAACACAATTATTTTTATAAGAACGTTCCATGGTCAGGTATTTTAACATAAACAAATTTAAAATAAAGTTTAAATACAACGTGGCGTTAATGTAGTTGGAGTTGTTGCTTGGATTCATTCCCAAAATTCATCGATTTTCAAGGGTCCCGTCTTCCAACCACTGAGGTCATTTTTGTCGAATAACGATATTTTTTAAGTCGAGATAATTCGTAATTTCCCAATCGATTTTTTACGTCTTATTTTCGTTAAAAACATTAACTTGTGCCAAAAAGAATGTTCTTTCGAGAGTTTTATCTTAATCACTCAGGAGTTACTCCAAATTATCCGGAGTAGCTCTAAATTGGGTCTTTGTGTGGCAAATTTCTTCATTCTCTAAAGACGGATCCACATTAATAAAAATTTACGTTGTGCGTTATATTTGACACATGTTTAATACAAATTTACTCGTTTGGGACATTCTCCCTATATCAATAACATTTCGGCATGCATTAAAAGCTAGATCCACATCAATAAAAATTTGTCTTATGCGTTGTATTTGTCACAAAAAGTTACGTTAATTTACGGTTTTTCGAATTGTATTTTAAGAGTTAGGAGTTTAGCTCACACAAACAGATTTAGCAGCAAACACACAAAATAATTATTTACTCCACAAAATGACATTGCGTGAAAAATATGCCTTTTATATTTCAAAATATAACGCACAACATAAATTTTTATTGATGTGGATCCAGGAAAATATGTGTTAGATACAACGCACAATACAATTTTTTATTGGCGTGGATTCAACTAAATATGTGTCAAATGTAACGCCAACGTAAATTTTTATTAGTGTGGATCCGCTTTTAAAAAGTTACAACTCCAAACAAATAAAATATCAAACGCAATTAAATAATACTCTTTATATATCAAAACGTTCCCGGAAATATTTAATGACTGAAAAATGAAAGCGAGGAGCTTTCTTCGTTCTGAATTTGCCGCGTCATCCTTACTAATTTTTATATGGCATAGTACTAATAAGGGAACTGATGCATGCTTACGCCACAAGATGAATATTCTGAACAATGCACGCAGATACATAAAATATTATTAAAACGACGTGAGCTATTACGAAATGAAATTTAATTAGACGAAACGAGTTGTGGTCACAACTACTTTAATAAAACGCTATTCAAATGAAAAAAAAAGTCAATTGAACATCACTGAAGATTAATAAAGATTAATAAATAAAATAGGCAGTTTGGGGACTGCTGGCAAAAGTGAAAACTTGAAACTAGGAAATAAGCGTGGTTTTTTGTCAATTTATTCGTAATTAATAAACTCTTAACGATAAATACAACAAGAGATATTAAAAATTCAACGATGTTTCTATAAATATTTGCTATGACCGACCTGGTTTCGCTTTTCAGCATCGTCGGCGGTTATAACAGTAGTTTGTTTAACATCCCTTGTATTTTTCGTTAATAGAGTTTAATAGTTATAAATATTGAAGACACTTGCACAGAAAGGGTTAAAAATGTCATTTTTTTCAAATTCTTGTCAACGGTCAGCATGGCTTAGTTGATTGAGGCGACAGATTTTGCTTCGTAGGTCCGATAGGTCACGGGTTCAAACCCCGTTGTGGATCACGCGTTTTTCAATTCAAAAGAATTTGACATATAAAAATATGTCTTACAGTTGTACAATACTATTAACATTAAAGCATGTTGGGAACGCAAATTGGGGACGCGAAACCCCATTTAAAGTCGCTCAACGCGCCTAAAGAAGTTTACACTTTAAAAAACAAGAATCATAACAAATCTAACAACTTGCAACTGAAACTAACGAATATATCTCTGAAATTTAAACCGTTTAAGGAAGTTGATATTTTGAGCAAAAATTTAACGCCAAGTCTGAGGGACAAGGGTGAGCTTGGGGCCCGATACGTTCTATGTGTTAGTGCGCGGGCCCCTAAAATACACTATTTAGGCAAAATACATAAAATAAAAAAAGAAGGTTTATCTAATTCCTAATTTTCGTTTTGACAAATTAAAAAAATATTCAAATAATCGTTTTTTTTTTAATTTCGCCTTTTTTTATTTAGACACTTTTGAATATTTTGACTTTTCAAAATTTTGACATTAGAATTTTTACTATTATTAAAAAAATCGCCCTGGCTCTTTCTTCGCTAGTTACTCCTTCCAGAATGCTAGATTTTCGGTAAATAAATAAACATAAATGAAAATAGCACTAATTCGCAAAGAAAATATCAAAATCGCCTTTATTCGAAATTTTTAAAAAAATTTCAACTCTTGAAAATTTAAAAAATTGAAATACAAATCCTGTTCCGTGTGAAACCAAAAAAGATTAAAAAACACAACGCGTTTCGACAGCCAAGCTATCATCTTCAGAGAGATACCAAAAAATTTAACTCTTGAAAATTTCCACTCGTCTTGAAAATACTGTCTTTTTTGAAAATTTAGACTTATTTCAAAAAATTTACATTTTTGAAAATTCCCGTTGTTTTTGAATGACTCGATTTTTAGTGAAAAATGACGACCTTTTTAAAAATTTCAACTTATTTTGAAAATTTCTATTATTTTTGAAACATTTCAATATTTTAAAATATTCACGACCTTTTCAAAAATTTCAACTTATTTTGAAAATTTCGATTATTTTTGGAACATCTTAAAGTATCCACTTTTTTGTCCAAAATTTCGACTTTTTTTCTAAGTTTTTATCTAGCTTTTAAAATCTTGACCAAAATTTCGACATTTTTCAAAATTTCAACTTAATTTGAATTCCCGTTGTTTTTGAATGACTCGATTTTTAGTGAAAAATGACGACCTTTTTAAAAATTTCAACTTATTTTTGAAAATTTCGATTATTGTTGAAACATTTCAATATTTTAAAATATTCACGACCTTTTCAAAAATTTCAACTTATTTTGAAAATTTCGATTATTTTTGGAACATTTTAAAGTATCCACTTTTTTGTCCAAAATTTCGACTTTTTTTCCAAGTTTTTATCTAGCTTTTAAAATCTTGACCAACATTTCGACATTTTTCAAAATTTTAACTTAATTTGAATTCCCGTTGTTTTTGAATGACTCGATTTTTAGTGAAAAATGACGACCTTTTTAAAAATTTCAACTTATTTTTGAAAATTTCCATTATTTTTGAAACATTTCAATATTTTAAAATATTCACGACCTTTTCAAAAATCTCAACTTATTTTGAAAATTTCGATTATTTTTGGAACATTTTAAAGTATCCACTTTTTTGTCCAAAATTTCGACTTTTTTTCGAAGTTTTTATCTAGCTTTTAAAATCTTGACCAAAATTTCGACATTTTTCAAAATTTTAACTTAATTTGAATTCCCGTTGTTTTCGAATAACTCGATTTTTAGTGAAAAATGACGACCTTTTCAAAAATTTCAACTTATTTTGAAAATTTCGATTATTTTTGGAACATTTCAATATTTTAAAATATTCACGACCTTTTCGAAAATTTCAACTTATTTTGAAAATTTCGATTATTTTTGGAACATTTTAAAGTATCCCCTTTTTTCCAAAAGTTCGACTTTTTTTCGAAGTTTTTATCTAGCTTTTAAAATTTTGACCAAAATTTCGACATTTTTTAAAATTTTAACTTAATTTGAATTCCCGTTGTTTTTGAATGACTCGTTTTTTAGTAAAAAATGACGACCTTTTCAAAAATTTCAACTTATTTTGAAAATTTCGATTATTTTTGTAACATTTCAATATTTTAAAATATTCGCGACCTTTTCAAAAATTTCAACTTATTTTGAAAATTTCGATTATTTTTGGAACATTTTAAAGTATCCACTTTTTGGTCCAAAATTTCGACTTTTTTTCGAAGTTTTTCTCTAGCTTTTAAAATCTTGACCAAAATTTCGACATTTTTCAAAATTTTAACTTAATTTGAATTCCCGTCGTTTTTGAATGACTCGATTTTTAGTAAAAAATCACGACCTTTTCAAAAATTTCAACTTATTTTGAAAATTTCGATTATTTTTGGAACATTTCAACATTTTAAAATATTCACGACCTTTTCAAAAACTTCAACTTATTTTGAAAATTTCGTTTATTTTTGGAACATTCCAATATTTTAAAGTATCCACTTTTTTGTCCGAAATTTCGACTTTTTTTCGAAGTTTTTATCTAGGTTTGAAAATCTTGACCAAAATGTCGATATTTTTCAAAATTTTAACCTAATTTGGACACGGTTTTTTCCGTTTTTTGAAATTTCAACCTTTATAAAAATTCGGAAACTCGTTTTTAAAATTCATTATTTTGCGAATATTTTGACTTTAAAGTTTTGAATTTTTTGAAACTCAACTTTTTTTTTTCAGATTCTTGTATTATTTTCAAAAATTTTAATATTTTCTAAAATTTCCCTTCTCATTAAAAATTTATACATTTTTTAATATTTTGATTCACGATTTTGACCTTTAATAAATTGCGGCTCTTTTTTAAAATTTGATTTTTTGCAATCTCGGATTTTTTCAAGATTTTGATTTTTTCCCATGATTCTGACTTTGTGAAAATGACATATTGTTACGGGCTTTATCGGTTCGAATTGGTTATACGTGATGGATTATACCCACTTTATTATTGAACTCAACTTGGATCACCACAATTGGACAATTAACTCACTTATTATTGACTTATACTAACTCACTAATTACACTGACTCTTAGCTGACTGACTCGAGGGAAAGCTGACTGACCGCCTTTTATAGTTTTGGCCTCCGGCTTCTAGAACTTTTCGGCAGATAAGGATTATCGTTTGCCGAAAAATCTGGAACGCTTATCTGCCATTTGTTTCGTTATCGCGGCCGCTTTTCCCTTATCATATCCTTCTAGAAATTTTATTTTTATTTACTAAATTATACAATTTTATTCTAAATTCAATTCCATCTATTTACATTGCGTTACAATATTTTAAAAAATCTGGGTTCGATTTTTATTGAAAATGTTGACTGTTTTGAATATTTCGACCTATTTTGAAAATTTCGTATTTCTAATTTTTAAATATCGACTTTTTTGCTATTTCGCCTTTTTCCAAATTTACGACTTTTTTCAAAGCTTTGATTTTTTCTGGAAATTTTCACTTTTGTGTTAGTTTGTACCTTTTCTTAAAATTTCGTTTTTTAAAATTTTTTTCTCTAAATTCGATTATTCTGAAGTATTTTTTTTCAAACTTTCAACCATTGTTCAAAATTTTCACTATTTTTTCCAAAGCTATGACTTTTTTTTTTGAAAAATTTGATTTTTTTCGATTTTTATGTAAATTTGACTTTAAAAAAAAAGAATATTGAAATACAGAACTGGTCCCCTGAAACCAAGAAAGATTAAAAAACTCAACAAACGTTGCTCTAACGCGTTTCGACAGCCAAGCGGTCATCTTCACAAAGATACTCAAGTTCTGTGTTTCAATTTTTGAAGCTAACCAAGGACCAGTCCGTTTCACCAAAAAAATTATTTCTTGAAAATTTGAAAAGCTGGATTTATTCCAAATTTCGACTTTCGCAAATTAATTTTAAAATCTGTTTTTGACATGATTTTGGAAATGTTGACTTTTATATTAATTTGTATTTTTTCCGAAAATTTCTTATTTTTTGAAAATTTTCGCACAAATCTTCGACCCCTTCTTCGACTTTCAAAAATTTCTTTTATTTGTAAGCTCGATTATTTTAATTTTTTTTTTAATTTCGATCTTTGTCCAAAATATTGACTATTTTTCGAAGTTTTAACTTTCTAGAAAAAGTCGAATTTTTTTCAAAAATTCAGACTTTCGAAATCTCGACTTTTATGTTAATTTGCCCCCTTTTTAAAATTCTGCTTCTTGAAAGTTTCGATTTTTTTGAAAAGTTGGATTTTTTCCAAATTTCAATTTTTTGTTGTTGAAATTTTTGATTTTTTGTCAGAATTTTCACGTTCTTTTGAAAATGTCGACTTTTTATCATCAAAATTTCGACGTTGTCCTAAAGTTTTGGCTTTTCCAAAATTTGGACCCTTTTTTTAAAATTTCGGCCTTTTTTTAAATTCCGACTTTTTTGCAAATTTCAACCTTTTTGTAAATCTATTTTCGACTGTTTTTTGGAAATTTTGACTTTTGTGTCAATTTGAACTTTTTCTGAAATTTTTGACATAAGATTTGGAGCTTTTTTCAAAAGTGACTTTTTCACAATTTGTTATTTTGCAAATTCGATTATTTTAAAATGTTTCTTTTTCAAAATTTCGACCTTTGGCTGTTTTTCAATGTTTCAATTTTTTTGAAAAAGTCGAATTTTTTTTTCAGACTAAGATTTTTTCTAAATCTCGAATTTTATGTTAATTTGTCCCTTTTTTTGAAATTCTACTTCTTGAAAGTTTGGATTTTTTTGAGAAGTTGGATTTTTTTTACAAATTTTAATTTTTTGGTTGAAAATTTTATTTTTTTCTCGGAATTTCAACGTTTTTTGAAAGTGTCGACTTTTTATCATCAAAATTTCGACGTTGTCCTAAAGTTTTGATTTTTCCAAAATTTGGACCCTTATTTCAAAATTCGGCCTTTTTTTTTCAAAATTTCGATTTTTTTTGCAAATTTCAACCTTTTTTCAAAATCTGTTTTCGATATTTTTTTTTGAAAATTTTGACTTTTGTGTCAATTTGAACTTTTTTTAATATTTCGACTTTTTTTAAAATTGATTTTTCACAATTTTTCGTTTTGCAAATTCGATAATTTTAAAATGTTTCTTTTTTAAAATTTCGAGCTCTGTTCAAAATTTTGACCATTTCCCAATGTTTGGACTCTTTTGAAAAGTTCTAATTTTATCTTTCAAAAATTTCGACTTTCAAAGTCCCGAAATTTTTTTAAAAATTTGACGTTTTAAATTGCGAATTTAAAACTGGCATTTTGACATTTTTTTCAAGTTTAAACTGGAACGTTTCAATAGATAGTCGAAATGTAGCATAATTTTTAAATTTGAAACCTAAACATAAAATTTTCAAAAAAGCAAAAATTTCGAGGAAAAACCTGATTTTCGACAATCAAATTTAGAAAAAAAAGACAATCATTTTGTAATTGACGAAATATACATGACATCTCGCTGATGTCCCACAAAGCCACGAGGGAGGAGGGGGGGGGGGGAGGAAGGGAAGGGGGAGACAAGAGAAAAGAAGAGAATAGGGGAGAATAGAAGGGAATAGAAGAGAATAGAAGAACATAGAAGAGTAGAGAAGAAAAAATAAGAGAAGAGCATAGAGGAGAATAGAAGGGAATAGAAGAGAAGAACATAGAAGGGAATAGAAGAGAAGAACATAGAAGAGAAGAGAAGAGAAGAGAAGACAAAATAGAGGAGAGGAGAAGAGAAGAGAAAAGAAGGGAAGAGAACAGAAGGGAAGAGAAGAGAAGAGAAAATAAGAGAAGAGGAGAAGAGAAGAGAAGAGGAGAGGAGAGGAGAGGAGAGGAGAAGAGAGGAGAAAGAGGAGAAGAGAGGAGAAGAGAAGAGAAAAGAAGAGAGGAGAAGAGAAAAGAAGAGAGAGGAGAAGAGAAGGAAGAAAGAAGGGAAAGAAGAGAAGAGGAGAGAAGAGGAGAGGAGAGAATAGAAGGGAAGAGAGATAAGAGAAGAGAGAGAGAGAGAGGAGAGGAGAGGAGAGAGAGGAAGAGAGAAGAGAAGGGAATAGAAGGGAATAGAACAGAAGAGAGGAGAAGGGAATAGAAGGGAATAGAACAGAAGAGAAGGGAATAGAAGGGAAGAAAAGAGAAGAGAAGGGAAGAGAAGGGAATAGAAAGAATAGAAGAGAAGAGGAGAGGAGAGAAGAGAAAATAGAATAAAAGAGAAAAGAAGAGAAGTGTAGAGAAGAGAAGAGAAGAGAAAAGAACAAAAAGAAAAGTAGAGAAGAGAAAAGAGAAAAGTAGAGAAGAGAAAAGAAGAGAAGAGAAGAAAAGAGACGAGAAGAGAAGAGAAAAGAAGGGAAGAGAAGAGAAAAGAAGGGAAGAGAAGAGAAGGAAATAGAAGGGAATAGAAGAGAAGAGAACAAAAGAAAAAAGAAGAGAAAATACAATAGAAGAGAAAAGAAGAGAAGTGTAGAGAAGAGAAGAGAAAAGAAGAAAAGAGAGAAAAGAAGATAAGAGAAGAGAAGAGAAGGGAATAGAAGGGAATAGAAGGGAAGAGAAGGGAAGAGAAGAGAAGAGAAGAGAAGAGAAGAGAAGAGAAGAGAACAGAAGAGAACAGAAGAGAAGGGAATAGAAGGGAATAGAAGAGAATAGAAGAGAATAGAAGAGAATAGAAGAGAAGAGAACAAAAGAAAAGAGAAAAGAGGAGAGGAGAGAAGAGAAAATAGAATAGAAGAGAAAAGAAGAGAAGTGTAGAGAAGAGAAGAGAAAAGAAGAGAAGTGTAGAGAAGAGAAGAGAAAAGAACAAAAAAGAAAAGTAGAGAAGAGAAAAGTAGAGAAGAGAAAAGAAGAGAAGAGAAGAGAAGAGAAGAGAAGAGAAGAGAAGAGAAGAGAAGAGAAGAGAACAGATCTTTATTCTAATGCACAGACTAATAGGTTAGAAAATTTATCAGATTTAGAGTTTGAGAACCAAAGACCGGTTTCGATCTTATTGCGGTCTAGGTCGTATTCTATTTGGAGAACGCTTGTTGGAGCTATTGCACAATTTTTGTCATAGAGTGCTAGATGGTGCTACACTGGAGTTTGGGAACCAATGATCGGTTCCCAAAAATCTGAATCTGTGTTGAATATGTGGATTAGAGTAAAAATAACTTCTTTTCAAATTTTCTCGTTTTCACTTTCTCTGCATTTGTTACTTCTCTATATGCAATTAAAAGGACTGCTTAATACTCCCACAATCGTCATGCTTCCTACTGATGTGTCTAAATTTTTTGAAGTTCTTTCGTATAAGGTAACCGTAAGATTAATTTGTCAATGTATCGAGCTTCGCTCAGTTTTTGTGTGTCTTGTAATTAGCATCGCATTCTCGCTTGACGTTAAGAGCAGTATAATTAGATGGAAGTTCAGCTTAACCATAATCATTGATTGAAAGAAATAAATAGACAACTAATTGAGTATGCTAATCGAATCAGCGTGGTGAGCACACGTTTTAAGCGTAATCACGCTCTTTCCTATGCCTACCGATGCACATAGATCGTATCAGCTGGAAATAACATCGAAAACCTTTTATTTTATCATCTGGTCTCCCCGATGTAAACAATATTAGCGAGCAGTAACCGCAACCCGGTCCTCCGAAGTGAGACATCACGAAAATTAGGCGTGTAAAACGAATTCCAGAATACACAATTCGACTAAAGAGGAAATTCACGTCAAGATGTTTGTCAAGAGCCGGGGACAAGGGACATTATCGTTATAACCAATCGATCGATTCAACTCCTTCAGCCGAATTCGTTATACTTTCCTGATATTATCACGTTAAATCCATTTATATTGAGATTGAAATTTCTGTCATGTCATCCACTGACTTGCCTTTACATTCACAGAATTTTATTTAGATTGGTGATTTTATCCAACCGTCCGTCAATTAGGTCTTTGTATTTTGAATACAGATCGTAGATGCGAGATTGGGAAAATATCACAATATTACAACACATTAGGAGTGTGGTTCAAATACCAGATTATCCAAATCGGAGCAAATTTTGCTTCGTAACACGTAGAGTTGACTCAGAGAAAACGTGTCACCGTAGGTTTACCAAACTTTTTTTTTTTTAAGTGAAAACTTCTTTGGGCGCTTTGAGCGATTTTTGATAGGAGGAAAATTTATGGTTTCGCGTCACCATCACGCTAATTGGCCCTATCATCTCGTTAGTTCTCGTATCCAATATGCTTTAACGTTAATAGTGTTACTTTAGAGCATGTTGGTAATGAGATTTAGCGTGATGGTCGCTCGAATTGACGTGATGGTGACGCGAAACCGTAAGTTTTCCCCATACCAAAAGTCGTTCCAAGAGCGTTAACGTTAACAGTATTTATGCAGCTATAAGTAGGACGCGTAACTTTGGCGATTGTGCCCTTCGGATTTAATTCTCCTGAACAATTTTTCAAGTTTTTATTTCTTCGTGGGGCACTTGTACCAGCTCCCCCTATTTGATGCACTAAAAAGAAAATATATATTCAGCCGAGAGGACTTTTTTTTTAGAAATTTCGATTTTTCTATCAAAATTCGTCTTTTTCTCGAAGTTATCAATTTTTTTTTAAAATTCGTCCTCTTTTGAAATTGTTTTATCCTGAAAAGTCAAATCTCTAAAAAGTCTATTTATTTTAAAACATGACTCAAGGAAATTTGGAATTTTATCTAAATTTCACCTTTTCAAAATTCGGATTTTTCTTGAAATTTCGACTCTTTTTATTAAAATCCTTGTTTTTTTTTTTTAAATTCTTCTCTTATGACACAATTAAAAACTGACGTTTATGCACAAATTTGTTAAATTTAACTTATTCAATTAAATAAATTTCTCTCTTTTTTAAAATAAGGTCTTTTCTTTAGTTTCAAATTTCTGGAAAGAGTTGTTTTTCAAAATTTGTCTTTTTTCCAAAATTTTCCAAAGCTTCTATTAAAATTCAACCATTTATATTTCTACGAATTTCCTTTTCAATGTTTGTAATTTTTATTGAAATTTCGAGATTTATTCTTAAGATTTTTAGAAAGTTTAACTTTATTGTCAAAATTCGACTTTTTTCCCTCAAATGTTGACTTTCTCTGAAAAATATCTATTTTCAACTCCTATCTTTTTTTTAAAGATTTTTGCCGAATTTGTTTTTTTTTTAAGGTTGTATCATTTTATTCAAAATTTGACGATTTTTAAATTGGTCTCTGGTCGATATTTCGAATCCCCAAAATTCGTATTTTATTTCGAAATTTCAACTTTTTTTTGTGGAACGGACTGGTCCTTGGTTATCTTCAAAAATTGAAATACAAATCTTGTCCCCGAAACTAAGAAAGATGAAAAAACACAACAACGCCTTTCGACAGCCAAGCTATCATCTTCAGAGAGGTGCTCTGAAGATAGAGAGATACTTTCTGAAGATGATGGCTGGCTGTCGAAACGCGTTAGAGCAACATTTGTTGTGTTTTTTAATCTTTCTTGGTTTCAGGGGACAAGATTTGTATTTCAGTTTTTCTACTTTTCGTTCAAAATTTGATTTTTTTCTTCAGTATTTCATTTTCTATTGAAAGATCCAACTTCTTTGTGAGTATGTTGAATTTTAACTTAAAATTTCCGTTTTTTTCAGATTACGACTTTTTTTTGCATTTTTTCTCAAATTTTGTATTTTATGAAAAAATTGAATTAAATTCGACATTTTATTTTTTTCAAAATTTTGATTTTTTTCTTCAATATTTCATTTTCTATTGAAAGATCCAACTTCTTTGCTGAGTATGTTGAATTTTAACTTAAAATTTCTGTTTTTTTCAGATTACGAATTTTTTTTTGCATTTTTTCTCAAATTTTGTATTTTATGAAAAAATTGAATTAAATTCAACATTTTATTTTTTCAAAATTTTGATTTTTTCTCCAAATTTCTTGTCTATTTTCTCGAAAATAGACCAACGCCTTTATAAAAAAATAATAATAAAACAAAAATATCCAATAAACACAAATTTCCTGATTCTTTCTGTTAAATTTTACAATTCTTTTTGTCAATTTTACAATTTTTTTGTTCTTTTTTTGAAATTTCGATTGTATTCTCAATGGCCAACCGCCTATTTGAAATTTTTATTTATTTTAAAATCTGTCCTTCTCAGGAGGCATCTACTTTTTTCTAAATTTCCATTTTTTCAAAACTGCGATATTTTTGAAATTTTAACTTTTCAAAATTCGAAATGTCCAAATTTATCTCATTTTCTTTAGCTTTTTCTGAAAATCAACTTATTTAAATCCGAATTTCTGTAAACGGTTTGTTTTTCCAAAATTTGGTTTTTCTCAAAATTTTGAAATTTGTCTTTAAATTCAACTTTTATGTTTTTGAATATCTCTATTTTGTTCTTGGAAATTTGTATTTTTTATCGAAATTTCGAGTTTTTTCTGAAAACTTGTTTTGTTTTGGAAAATTTGACTTTATTATCAAAAATTGTCTTTTATTCTTTAAAGTTGATATTTGTTATTAAAAGTTACCTTTTCTTCCTCAAAAGATGATCTTTTTCGAGAAATATCATTTTGTTTTTAAGTTCGGATTTTTTTTTTGAAATTTAGAGGTTTTTTTTGGCGAATTCGCCTAATTTTTCATTTTTCCAAAATTTGATATTTTTTAAATTGATTTTTGGCTCGAAATTTCGCTCCTCAAAATTCGTTTTTATCTCAAACTTGGGCCTTTTTTTCTAAATTTTTGTCTCTTCTTGTTTTCTTTTTCTTGCTCTTCTTTTACTGCTTCCTCTTCTCCTTTATCTTTTCCCTCTTTTTCCTCTTTTTCTTCTTCTTATTCCTCCTTTTCTTTATCTTCTTCTTCCTCTTCTTTTTCTTCCTTTTCCTTTTCCCTTGTTCCTCTTCTTTCACTTTCTTTTTTTATTATTGGTCTTTCCTTTCTTTTTTTCCTCCTCTGCCTCCTCTTCTTTTATCTCTTCTTCTAATTCTTCTACTAGGTCTTTATTTTCCCCTTCTTTCTCTTCTCGTTCCTATTCTTTCTCTTTCTTCTTTTTTTCTTATTCTTCTTTCTCTTTTTCTTTCGCTTTTTCTAGCTCTTCTTTTTCCCGTTCTTTCTCTTCTCTCTCTTCTTCTTTCTTCCTCCTTCTCTTCTTCCTCTTTTTCTTTTCCCTCCTCTTCTAACTTTTTTGCTTCTTTTTCTTCTTCCTCTTATTTACCCTCTTCTTTCTCTTCTTTTTTTTATCTTATAATTTTTCTTCATTTTCTTCTTCCTCCTCTTCTTACTTTTCTGCTTCCTCCCCTTTTTCCCCTTCTTCTCACTCTTTTTTTTACTCTTATTTCTCCTTCTCTTCTTCCTTTTTTTCTTATCCCTCCTCTCCTTACTTTTCTCCTTCTTTCTTTTCTTCTTCCTCTTATTTCCCTTCTTCTTCCTCTTATTCCTCCTTTTTTCTCTCCTTATTCTTCCTTTTCCTCTTCCCTTCTCCCTATTCTTCTTCTTTCTTGTTTTTATTATTCGTATTTCTTTTCTTCTTTTTCCTCTTCTACCTCTTCTTTTATTTCTTCTTCTAGCTCTTTCTCTTCTCGTTCCTATTCTTTCTCTTTCTTCTTTCTTTCTTTCTTTATTATTCTTCTTGCTCTTTTTCTTTATCATCTTCTTCCCTTTTTCTTTTATCTCTTCTTTTTTCTTTTTCTAGCTCTTCTTTTTTCCGTTTTTTCTCTTCTCTTTTTTTTTATTCTTTCTCCTTCTCTTATTCCTCGTTTTTTTCTCTTCCCTCTTCTTGCTTTTCTGCTACTTTCTCTTCTTTTCCCTCTTATTTCCCTTCTTCCTTCTCTTCTTTTTCTTCATCTTATAATTTTTCTTTATTTTCTTCTTCCTCCTCTTCTTATTCTTTTTCTTCCTCCTCTTCTTACTCTTCTTCTTCCTCCTCTTCTTTTTCTTATTCTCACTCTTCTTTTTTACTCTTATTTCTCCCTCTCTTCTTCCTTTTTTTCTTCTCCCTCCTTTTCTTACTTTTCTGCTTCTTTCTCTTCTTCTTCATCTTATTTCCCTTCTTCTTTCTCTTATTCTTTCCTTTTTTATCTTCTTCCTCTTCTTCCTCTTCTTTATCTTCTTCTTCCTTTTCCTCTTCCCTTCCCCTCTTCTTCCTCTTTCTTCTTTTTATTATTCGTCTTTCTTTTCTTCTTATACCTCCTCTTCTACCTCTTCTTTTATCCATTCTTCTATTTCTTCTTTTAGCTCTTTCTCTTCTCGTTCCTATTCTTTCTCTTTCTTCTTTTTTTCTTATTCTTATTATTCTTTCTCTTTGTATTTATTCTCTTCTTTTTTATCTTTTCTTTTTTTATTTTTCTAGCTCTTGTTTTTCCCGTTTTTTCTCTTCTCTCTCTTTCTTTTTCTTTCTTTCTCCTTTTTCCTCGTTTTCTTTTTCCCGTCTTCTTATTTTTCTGCTTCTTTTTCTCCTTCTTCCTCCTTTTCTCACTTTTCTTTTTCCTTCGCTTCTTTCTCATTTTCTTACTGTTGTTTTTTTACTCTTATTTCTCCTTCTCTTTTTCTATTTTTCCTTTTTTCTTCTCCCTCCTCTTTTTATTTTTCTGCTTTTTCTTTTTCTTCTTTTTTTCCTTCTTCCTCTTCTTCCTTCTCTTTTTTCTTCCTCCTCTTTTTCATCCTCCTCTTCTTTTTCTTCATCTTCTTATTTTTCTTCATCTTTTTTCCTCCTATTCTTCTTCTTCTTCTTACTCTTCTTTTCTTAATCTTATTTCTCTTCTACCTCTTCTTCCTTTATTCTCCTAGCCTTTTCTCTTCCCCTTTCCTCCTTTCTTCTTTTATTCCTCCCTTTTTTCCTCCTATCTCTTTTCTTCTTCTTCTTACTCTTCTTTTCTTAATCTTATTTCTCTTCTACCTCTTCTTCTTTTCCTCTCCTAGCTCTTCCTAGCTCTTTCTCTTCCTCTTTTCCCCCTTTCTTCATCTTCATTTTCTTTCTCTTCCTATTCTTCTTTTTCTTTCTTCTTCTTTTTTCATTTTCTTTCTCTTCCTATTCTTTTTTTTCTTCCTTCTTCTTTTTTCATTTTTTTTCTTCCCTTTCTCTTTTTTCTTTTCTTCTTTCTCTTCTCCTTGTTTGGCATTCTTTCTCTTTCTTTTTTGCTTATTTTCGTTATTGTTCTTTCTCTTCTTCTTTTTCCCCTTCCTTCTCCAATTCTTTTACCTCTTCTTTTTTCTTCTTCTAGCTCTTTCTTTTTCTTTCTCTTCTCTCCCTTTCTCCTTCTTCCTCTCTTTTCTCTTCTTGCTTCTCTTTTTCTCCCTCCTTTTCTTTTTCTTCATCTTCTATTTCCTCCTCTTTTTTTCATTTTTTTCTTCCCTTTCTCTTTTTTTTTTTCTTCTTTCTCTTCTTCTTGTTTGGTATTATTTCTCTTTCTTTTTTGCTTATTCTTGTTATTGTTCTTTCTCTTCTTCTTTTTCCCCTTCCTTCTCCTATTCTTTTACCTCTTCTTTTTTCTTTTTCTAGCTCTTTCATTTTCTTTCTCTTCTCTCCCTTTCTCCTTCTTCCTCTTTTTGCTTCTCTTTTTTCTCCCTTCTCTTCTTTTTCTTCATTTTCTTCTTCCTCCTCTTCTTGCCCTTCTTCTTACCTTCTTTTTTTACTCTTATTTCTTTTCTGCCTCTTCTTTTACCTATTCTTCTTTTTCTTTTACCTTCTTTTTTATTTTTTTCTTCCTTTTCTCTTTTTGCCTTTTCTTCTTCCTCCTCTTCTTTCTCTTCTTCTTCCTCTTCTTCTATTTGGTTTTCTTTCTCGTTTTTTTTCTTATTTTCATTATTTTTCTTTCTCTTTTTCTTTTTCTTCTTCCTCCTCCTCTTCCTTTACCTCTTCTTTTTTCTTCTTCTAGCTCTTCCTTTTCTTTTTCTTTCTTTTCCCTCTTTTTCCTGCTTCCTCTTTTATTTTCTTTCTCTTCTTGCTCCTCTTCTTCCTCATCTTCTTCTTTTTCCTCTTATTCCTCCTCCTTTTCTTCCTCTTTCCCTTCTTTCTTTTTTCTTCTTCCTTTTCTTCTTAATCTTTTATTTTTCTCGCTTCTTCTTTCTTTTCTACCACCTTTTTTCTTCCTGTTTTTCTGCCTTCTCTTTTTACTCTTTTACACTTCTTTTACTTCTTTTCTTCTTTCTCTTATTTCTTTTTTCTCTTCTTCTTCATCCTCTTTTTTCTCCTCGTCTTCTTTCTCTTCTTCTTCCTTTTCTTCTTCTTACTCATCCCCTTCTTCCTTCTTTTCTTCCTCTTCTTCCTCCTTTTCTTCTTCCTTTTCTTCTTCCTCCTCCTCTTCTACTTACTCATCCTCTTCTTCTTCCTCCTTTCTTCCTCTTCTTCCTCCTCCTCCTCCTCCTCCTCCTCCTCTTCTTCTTCCTATTCTCTCTCTTCTTCCTCTTCTTCTTTCTCTTCCTCTTCTTACTCTTTTTTGGATATATATAATCTTTGCATAAAAGGTAGTCTACTAACCATTTCACATCGATGCAAAGTCTATGCCAATTTTCGTCAAAATCGCTTCGATAATCGAGCTGTGGAAAGCGGACAAACAAGCAGACAAACGCTCTTTTTCGTTTATATGCTATTAAGGATGAAGACATCATTTACGCAGCAGTCAAGCAGTGGTTGTACGGAAATACTTTAGAACGGACAAACGTTGCTTCAGATCGAACGTTCCTTTGGAGATGAAGATGTAACGAGGCGAATTGTAATATAACCATTAATCAAAGTGATGGGTTGTTACTACCACATTACGCCGACTGGTCATTTTTAACAAGCACAGGTCGTGATCGAAGCACAATCACTAATTGTGCTCGGGGGCGATGGGTTGTACCATCAAATTAACTAAACGTCCATCACTGACGACTCAATAGATCAGGCTTGCACCAAAACGCTGACTGCTTTAAACGGTTCGGTACAGTTTATTAAAAAAAACTCTGATGGTAATACAGAAGGCGTGAAAAAGCATTTTCAGTCTTAAATAATTCTAATTAGATTTAATTGGCCGACATGATGAATAATTTAGATATTATCAACAATTAACGTTCGAGATGTTATCGTGTTTTACAGCTTGAAAATCTAGTATTACTCGATGTTTTAACTTATGTAATAAGTTGATTAATGTTGTAGAACGACAGGTGAAATACATTTTTCCGCGCTCGCAATTAATAGAAGGCGAAAAATTTGACAAAACTCCGTCTTTGAGCGAATGCATCTTTTAATAGCACATCGCACATCCACCGTAATTAAACTTTTTCTCCTGACGTAATTTAATTGGATCGTTTTTGTCCCGGTGCCAAAGGCTAATAAATTATTCATTTATCATCACTAACACGTTTAAAAGTTGCAGGTTTTTCATATACAGACAAGCCATTGAACATTTAAAAGTCATATTAGTGGACGTTTAAATGAGGTAAGGTGCAGGCAACCAACGAAACCTTTTCAGGAAAGCCTCAGAATCCTGCTTATATTCTAATCGCTAGAGTTAACTGCACCACTTTAGATTTACTTTTCAGTTAAATTCACCTTCTTGCTTTTAAATTTCACGGATCAGAGATATTGAAATCGAAATTTTGCTGACTTCGAAGTTTCAAAATTCTCTGATGCAGAACTATAATTTAGAATTTCGATTTTGCAACTTGGAAAACACAAAAAAATCTACAAATCCTATTCAGTTAATTTAATTATTTTCATTTAAATGAAATGTTTGTAGGTAGTATGTTACTCGATTGCTAAATAAAATTGTTTATTATAAATTGCTGTAATGTCTTATATTATATGTAACTTGTAATTTTCAGATTATTTCCTATAAGAAATAAATTATATTTTTTCTGTTCATTTAATTAGGTTATACATAAAGCGTATATTTTATGAAATATATGTGAAGTATTAGGGATTGTTTAAGTAAGTATAGCTTTTGCCCTTGATGGTTGAGTCATCAACATATTTGCAATATTTTTTATATTCAGAATTATTCACTTCTCGTGTTTTATTCTTGTGTGTAGATATCCTTATGAATCCTGTTTTCAACACATACAGTATTGGAAAATTTGCTTGGATCATCTGCAGTGGCTTAGCTTTAAGGGGTCAGTATTGGCGGTGCACGAGCCCCCCCCCCCTGCGGAAGGAGCCTTTTGTAGGTGTAAGACTAAGGAAATATTTATTTGGAAATAACAATCTGGAAATAATTGTACAGTCAGACAATTCATGTTATCTGCACCTGTGAGCAGGCGTGGGCATAGCTAAGTACCTCTGTCGAATTATTGCTAAAGATATACTTCCGAGGTCTATTTTCGCAATTGTGTCTGCTTTCCGTTAATAAACCAGTTCTGGGCTTGATGTTGCAGTAGGTAGTTATTTCCCTGGGGGTGTGTGGTATTACTTCGGGTTGGTTGGCGATATTATGTGATAAAATAGCCGGGGTAAGAGGCAGTGATGTGGAAAATGATTTTGCGGGCGTAGAGAACTTACCACATTGTTACATCTTCAGACCCTACATCACATCTGTGTGTATGCCCTCAAATCCCCAAACTGTTTTTAAAAGCGTGCGCTCCTCCAGTCGACCCGTTCATTATTTATTTATTAGTTATCTCCAACCGAGGGAAAATCTGATACAATTACGTTATGAATTTTCCAAAAGCTTATTAAATTAACGGAGAAATTTTACATTACGATGGCGAGTCGTTGCAATAACGAATGTCTCATTATCATTCAATATGACGTTTTTAATTTATTTTTACCCTTCAATTAGGAACTATTGCAACCCACGTCGTGTTATTTTCATATTAATAATATGGGTACCTATATAAGTCTCTGCTCGTTTTATTTTACAGACTCGAGAAACTGGAATAGTATCGAATTAGCATTCAAATTTTTGCAGAAGCAGATGTTCTGTTTCCGTTTTTACAACGATTCCCCAGGAGCCCACAATGTATGTGCATTATTAAGTAGACCTTCTTTTTCTTTAATGAATGAATAATCACAACAAAAAGTATGATTACGAAACAATATCTTCTGTCGAATTAAAATTTAATCTTACGTTCGATTAAGGTCGATTCTATGTTTCTAAATAAATCAAAATTCAACATCGCTATCGACCCAAAATTCGATAGTTTTATAAAATTAAAATTTGACGTCGGGAGTCATTTGATGTCTGACAATCAGAATTCGTTTTTATGGAATCAAAATTGAAGAGCAATATCGAATTTTGATTTATTTCCAAAATGTCTGTCTTTGAAATTTCTAATTTTTAGAATTTCGCCCTAAAAATTCTTTAAAAAAATGGGGAACTTTCGAGAAACATTTAAAATTTTTGGAAATGGACTCAAAACGTCCAAAATGTTGTCATTTTTTCGAATTCCTACTTTTTTTTCTTGAAATTTCAAGTTCAAGCTCAAAAAATTATTTCTTTTGAAAATGCTCACTTTAAATTCAAAATATCGAGAAAAATGTCGTAATTTTTTGAGAAAAACTGAAAACTATATAAATTTGTTTCTGGATGTTTCTAAAAGTCAAAAGTTCTAAATTGTTAAAAAAAAACTATTTCGAAACTTTTGGGTTTAAAGACGAAACTTCAAGGTTATATTTCGAGGTTAAAGTTGACATTTAGAGTTAAAATTAGGGATGTTATGGAGCTCCGTAACCGTAACCGAAACTGTCGGATATCTGAAGTAAAAAAAATCCGAATCCGTAATCGATATAAATCTTTAGGATAATTTGGGATCTTATTTGAAAGAATTTCTCTCTCAGTATCTCTCTGAAGATGATAGCTTGGTTATCGAAAAGCGTTAGAGCAACCTCTGTTGTGATTGTTAATCTTTTTTGGTTTCAGGGGACAAGATTTGTATTTCAATTTTTGAAGATAACCGAGGACCAATCCGTCCCGCCAGAATTTTGCTAATTTCAGTCGATGGCTGTCATTTTTTTTTGGTCGACTAAAATTACTAGACAAAGTAGGCGGTATCAAACTAGCTGGTACCAAACTAGCTGGTATGTCATCTGACTTTACTCACCATTGCCACGGCCACTAACTATAAATAAATCGATTTTTTTCAAGTTCAGCATTTCTCCAAAATTTCGTGTTATTTTTGAAATCTTCCTGTTCTTAATTTTGGCTTTTTAAGAAGCCAGATATAAGTTTTTCGCAAAATTTCGACTTTATTTTAAAATTCCGCCTTCATTTCAAAATTTCGATCTCATTTCAAAATTTCTACTTTTTTATCGAAATTTCAACATCTCAAAATTTCCGCTTTTTTGGTTTCGAATTTTTTCTCAAAATTTTGACTTATTTTAAAAATATTTTAACTATGGTTTCGATTTTTTATCTCAAAATTTTGTCTTATATTAAAAATATTTTAACTGTGTTGTATTTTTTAATTTTATAAAAATTTAGACATTTTGAAAATGTTTTTATTCGATTCTAGTTTTTTAGAAATCGTAGCTTTTTAAAAATTTTAAAATTTGTTCAAAATTTTAATTTTTGAAAATTTGTGATTAAAAAATTTGTTATTCAAAACTTAATTTTTTAAAATTTCATTTATTTTGAAAACTTCGACTCCATAATTTTAACTTTTTTTTGAACATTTCGTATTTTGTATTTTACTAATGATTTGACAGAACGTTTTTTAGATTACAATTTTTTTTATATTTTGATTATTTTTGTAATTTTAGAATTGTAGCGATGTTGGTTCGATTAGAACATAAAAACCACATTTATTTAAACATTATATTAACTAGGAATAACAACAAAAATGGACTAACCACATTCAAGAACTAATTCTCCTTGAATTTTTCTTCTCCACTTTTTCTAAAAGTGGGCTCTCGTCTTCTAGAAATAATGTTAATGGCTTTCGGGGTAATTACTTTTCTCAAAACTCTAATGATATTTGTAAGAAAGATTGTAAAATTCTAATGACGATTT